>CM031604.1:72505951-72508451 GCA_018398815.1 Conus ventricosus
AGAAAATCATACCCAGATATTTATAAGCATTAACTACATGCATTAAGTCACCTTCATACAACCACCTCTCTTGTGCACATAAATAACCTCCCTTTTGAAACACTATAATGTTACTCTTATATAAATGAACTTTTAGCTGGAGAGATGCAGCAGCCCTTTGTAAGCTATTCAACTGCGTTTGTAAACCTACTATTGTCTCTGACAACAGGATCACACCATCGGCTAATAAAAGAACAAACAATTCAAAAGCATCAACTTACATCAAAGCACCATGTCTTCCCTTACTGATTACCTCAACTGCCAGTTCATTTATAAACAAAGAAAACAAAATTGGACTACATGCATCACCTGTGCACCTGTGCACGTAATACAGTCTGTTAATTTAGCACCACAGCGCACCCCAGCTCTCACAACATCATACATACTTCTTATACATCTGTAAAGCTTACCCTGTATACCATTTTTCAGCAAATTGGCCAAAGAATATTTCTATTTGTAGAATCAAATGCTTTTTGAAAATCTATGAAAGCAACAGAGTTTTCGATTATATGAAAACTGTTTTTGTGCTAACGTTAACAAAGTGAACATGTGGTCAACAGTTGAATAGCCTTTTTAAAGCCAGCTTGATACTCATCCGTGATATTGTTCTCATCTACCAATTCTTGTAATCTACTGTTTACAACCAGCCCATGCAGCTTACTACAAATATTGCTTAAAGATTCCTCTCTAACTGTTAGTATTATTGACATCACCTTTCTTAAATAGAGGTTATATTATCGATTCGGTCCAGATACCTGGATATACATCCTCATCAAAAAGTTTATTGAACAGTTTCAGAAGAAACTAAAGACCTGTTCAGCAGATTTTAAACAATTCACCAATAATACCATCTGGGCCAGCTGCTTTGCGGTTTTTTAATTCGTCTTAATGCTAATAAGATTTCCTCTTTCGTAATGGGACGATTCATATAACTATCAGTATCCTTTTGAGGTATAACCTTGTTATACTCATTTTCAACATTAATTTGCAATAATGTTTGAAAATGTTTAAAGCATGCATCAATTTTAATATTACTATTTGGCTGTTTTCTTTTAAATGATATCTTATGACTGGTATCCCCGAAGTCCTTTTGACATTTTACAGATACCACAATCTTATCCAATAAAGATTTATTGAATTCCTTTTCTTTTCTCCTCAATAAACGTTTGTACTCGTGCCAGGCACCTGAATACGCATCATTGTCTACTTTGTCACGAGTACGACGACTAACTCGTAACAATCTCATTACTGTTCTTTTATAGAGTACACCTTTGTGATCATATCAGTCCTTATATGTTCTTTTGCTATTACCAGATATCATACATTTCACACAATCAGCACTTTCTTTCACACAATTATTACTTATATATCAAGAACATCACTTACATTAACTTCTAATAGATTCATTGCAACATCCATTCTAGCACAAATTTCTTCATTACATAATGCATTGCTGAATAGATTGGCGTATTCTTCATTCCACACAAATCTATCGAACACAACGTAAGAATCTTGTGTACTGACATCGACAATGTTTTCATTTGGAAAAAGCCACACGCACAGACAAAGGTAAATGATCAGATTCTATATGTTCCAAAATATTCAGTTCACACGAACCATATAAAAAAGAGAGAAGTTCGTTTGACAAAATGAAATAATCACTGACACTGCATCCAGAATCTGACATATATGTATAGCGACCGTCAAGGTCGCCTTTACACATTCCATTAAGAATACACAAATCTAAAGCAGCGCATACATTCAGTAACAATTTACGGTAATTATTCACAACACAGTCTTTGGAACGCCGATTAATATTAAGAGATTGACTATAACACTGGTCATGAGGAATGCTATACCTAGAAAAAATCTTAAGAAGTATTAGAGGTTCTACTATTTAAATCGCCATTCAAAATGACATGAGCATCTCTCCCTAACAGACAATCAGTTAAACACTCAAGTTCGGATACTCCATTGTCAAAATCCAAATGGGCATAAAAGGGGGAAAGTTCTGGTGGAACAGATGCACAAACATACAATACATCCGTCCCCATCCCAAACAACTTTTCATTCAGAAAAGCACAGATATTTGGATGAGACAGATCAATGGATTTGACAAAGGGAAATAGTTCATTCTTAATTAAGCATAGTACCCCTCCCAATCTTCTCCCTTGTTTTGATAATTTAACTGCAGATTCATAAAATACTTTGTATCCAACAAAGATATCTAAACTACACAATTCCAAAAATGTTTCTACCAGACACACAAAATCAAAATCGAAAATAAAATGAATACAATCAGAATCATGAATTTTCGACAAAAGACTATTCATATTCCACAATAAAAAAAAAAAAAGAAGAAAAGAATTCATTTACATTTGGAGAAGCCGCGCATTTTTCATGTTTGCACGTGCTGTCGGTCAATCGATCAGCTTGGCTATCCTGACACACGGAGCACAAC
>CM031604.1:72516133-72531133 GCA_018398815.1 Conus ventricosus
GAGTACAGAACAAAAAAAAAGGAAACCTCTCTCAAGGAGAAAACAGAGTTCCCAGCTTGCTAACCTAACCTGCAGTGAACACCCCCCCCCCCCCCCCCCCCCCCCCCCCATCCCCCAGCAACATCATAAAAGTAGTTCTGATCTACACAGCCCTGAGTCAGCCTCAAGCCAAATCTAATGGGGGGATTGAGCCATTACACCACACACTTGTGAAAAGAATGTTAGTTATCTGCAGTCACCATCACAATGGGAAATAGACCCGAACCGTGTGCATAGGCCATATATTGATATATATATTATATATATATTATATATATATATATATATATATATATTTTATGTATGTGGACCGCCCTGGGCTTGCCAGTATACCATCTCCAGTTTCTACTTTGAGGGGAAAGGGGAACGGTAGGGAAGGAGGGGTGGAGGGGGAGCTAGAGGGGAGAAATGGGATGGCAGGGAGGGGGGGGGGGGGGGGGGGAGCTGGGCTGGGAGGAGGGCAAGTCAGAAAGAACCTTTTCATTTCTTCACTCTCAGAATTATAGTTCCCCCCCTTTCCTTCCAGCTAGGAATCAGCTGTCCAGCTGCCAAATCTTACTTCTTTCCCCACCACTTTGGTTTGAATTGTGTGCAGTACGCACAGAGCGTGTGTACTTCTGTGCTGCAGTGTTGCTGTCAACTATCCACAGAGAAAATGCATGTGATTATTATGTTTTGCATGATATTACTGTTAGTGTCATATCAAACTGTACACATATTGTACACCTCACAGAGCATGAAACGCAAATGCTGCCATGCAAGCATGAGAGTGCAGACAACCAAACCATGCAGCGTCTTGTGCACTGGAGTTGAAGTGTGTGCTACAGGTTCAGTGGGCTGAGCTATGATTACAACAAACACATGGAACACCCATACAATTTGGCCCGCACAGCTGGGCGCTGAATCATGTACAGCATGATTTGAAATATGACAACCTGGTCACGGTTTGAGGCAACCAGTTTACTGCTTGGTAGTGTAGACCTTATAGCCCTTCTGACCGCTTTATTTTCCTTTCTTTTTTTCATTATCATTTTTCTCTTTTTTTCTTCTTTTTTCTTCTTCTTTTTTTGGTGCTATCACATCTTCTGAGCCACCTCAGGGACACTGCACCCACACCGCTCATTCTGAACCCTCCTCCCAGCCACAGCCCTGACCACACTGCTACAGCCCAGCGCTGGCAATCTGCATGGAGCAGTCAATGTCAAGCTGCCATGAGGCAACCCACCGGAGAAGACACTGCACTGCTGCCAAGTCATGTGTTTGGTGGTGCCTGTTCTGATCCAACATGTGCAGGACTCACCTACTAAGCCCCCTACTGACCATCTAAAGCATTTCCTATGAAAAAGAGTATCAACTGTGAATATGACACAACGCTGTAGATAAGTTTACGGTGCATAAATGAACCCTCTGATGCTACGCACAAGACACTAATCAAGTCATGTATGCTATATTCTCTGCTGTTGAAGTCACTGACATCATATATGACCCTGGCTTTGCCGTCTCCATGGCGAGGGAAGAAGCTCATTAGATACTGAATAACAGTCAAAACAAACAACACAAACAACCGAATAAAAAGGTAGGGGTGATAAGGGGAAAGGGGTGGGTGGGTTTACAGAAAATTTCATAAAATTTTTTATGAGGTAAAGGGAAAAGAACCACACTAAAAATTTTCCAGTCCAAAACGGCAGCATGTTAAACTCCATACCACAAAAGGGGCCCGACTTGTACTTTAAAACAACAGCTTTTTCTTGACGCCAAAGGGTTTTTTTTTGCAAGTCTCTCCCCCCCATCCGCTGAATGCCCAAAACCCCCCAAACCGGGTTGTTCCAGGTTTTAAAAACCCAAGCAGCTTCTTGTTTTATAAAACACACACACACACACACACACCACTGAGTTTTTACAGAATCCGGGCAAAATTTTCCAATTTTCAGTAAAAATATCACCCCGGGTTTTTTTGGTACAGTGAACCCATGGTTTGAGGCACAGATCGGGAAAGTACACTGTGGGTTTGGGGGAATGAACAGGCTGAAAAAAAAGGGGCGGGGTTGGGGGCTCCCAATTCTGATGACTCAACAATTCTTCACTTTTACTTGATTAAAAAAAGAATGCTTGGCTTTTTAAAAAAAGACCCCTTTTTGGGAAAAATTGCCTTAACTTTTGAAAAAAAACAAAAATTCTAAATTTCAGCGCCAAATTCTCATTGAAGTTTTTAAAAATTCACATTTGGTTTCTATTCTAATTTTCTTTTCTCGGGTTTTTCAGATCTGAAAACCCGTTTTTGAGGGGGGGGGATTTTTTAAAAAAACAAGGGAAAAAATTAGAAACTTTGTTTTAAAAGGTTAAGCTTGATGCTCTCAAACAAAATTTCAAAAAAATTTTGGAAAATGTTTTGGGACCCGTTGGAAGTTTTTTTCCCTTTACACTTCCTTTTGCTCCCTTTTTAATTTTTTTTTTCTTCACCTCGAATTATTAAATGACGGGTTCATTCTGCTTTTTCCAAAATGTTTTTGATTTTTAGAATTTTTTTAAAGGGTTTTTAAAATTTATCCCAAAAATGAGTTCATTTTTTGGGGGTTTTTAAAACCCACTTTTTTTGCTTTTTTCTGGTCTTCGCCACAGAAAGTTTCCATTTTAGGGCTGTATGCAAAAAATCTCCCCAGACACACACGTTTGCATGTATAAAACAATGCACACACGCCCCCCAACCCCACACACCCACACACAAAAACAAAACCACACACACAAATTTAAAAGAATTTTAAAAACCCAAATTCGTCTACTATCATTTAATGAAAAGACATTAAATTGAAAATAAAACACACACGCGGTGCGCACGCACACACCACAAAACACACACACCACACACCCAAACACACACACACAAAACCAACACCACACACACTCAAAAAACAGAATACAGTGAAAACCAAATTTAAATTTACATTTTGGGGAAAAACACAAAAACAGTTAGCTTTTTTAAAAAACACAACTTTTTTTCCGGGGAAATGTTAAGAGTCAGTAGGTGTAACTTAAAAATTTGTGGCTCATGTAAACTTTCCCTTCAAAACTCCCGATGCATATTTGTTATCAAAATAATTGAAATTTTTGACAGATTCTGAAAGCTCTTTTGGCGCAGGGGATGAAATTACAGCGGTTTGTTGACAGGGGGCCGGGCCCCGGTGGAATTAGCATTTTCGTGAAAACCCGCAGGGGTTTCAGGGAAAAGTTTGTCCCGCATGGACTGGGGGGGGAACAAGATGACGAGGAGGGGGGGTAAATAAATAATTTTCCCTTATACCCCAAAGCCGCCCGAAAAAGGGAAACATCGGGGCTGTCACCTTTTTAAATTTTTCAACCCCACCAGTCTTTGAAAAAAAAAAAAAAAAAAAAAAAAAACCAATTTTCCCACACACTCTTTAAAATGACATCTTTTCTACAAAAACCCCCAAAAAACCCTTTTTTTAAAAATTTTTCTCCCGGGTTAAAATTTTTAAATCGGATAAAAATTTTGTTGTCCCCTTAAAAAACTAAAGGGATCCCCGTCAGGGGGACATCCCTGAACGGATTTTCCCTGGCCCCGGGGGGGAAAAGGGGGGTGTGTGAGCGTTTTGTAGGGCAAGCAGTTGGAAACGTTCTGGCTGTGTTTTCTTGGTCTGACCCCCCAAAAACGAAAAAGAAAGGTCTAAAACAGGCACTCGAAAAAGGGGCAGGAGACCAACGAGGGACGGGACAGCCATTCGGAAAAAACGGGTTAAGAAAGAGGGAGGGGACACAGGGCAGAGAACAGAGACAAAACACTTAGAGAGAAAAAGGGCAAAACCCCACACAGACCCCACACACGCTATGTTTGTCATATTTTGGGGTCATGGGGGGGGGGAAAACCGTATTTTTAGAAATTTTGGGGGAAAGGCTCACTAAACCAAGTTCGGACTCTTTTTTTCCAATCACCACAGGACACAATTCCCCAAAAAAACTTACAGTGGGGGGACAAAAAGCAAGGCCCAGGACAAACTTAAGTATCGGGTTGTCTTCACCTCAAAAAAAAAGGCCCGGGTTACTTTGTTTCACCCCCGAGCTCAAAAGCTGAAGCATTTTTTAAAGCGGGTCTTTTAGCAGCACCCACCATAAATTTTCTGTAATTTGCACTTTTCCCACGGGGTCCACGTGTGGGGGAAGGACTATTTATAAACAGGGGTGTGTGCGCCGGCAACCCCACATGCTTGGTGGGGTTTGTGTGTTGTGTGTGTGGGGGTTGTGTGTGGGGGTTGTGTGTGTGTGTGCCTGGTGTGAGTGGGTGCCTGTCGTGTGTGGGGGGGGTGTGTGTGTGTGTGTGGTGGGGTGTGTGTGTGTGTTTTTGTGTGTGTGTGGGGTGTTTGTGCTCCACTGCACTGGGGTGTGTTTGTGTGTGTGTGGTGTGTGTGTGTGTGGGGGGTTGTGTGTGTGTGTGTGTGTGGGTGTGCGTGTGTGGGTCCCTTCCTCTGTCGTGGTTTGCGTGTGTGTCATTGGTGGTGTGTGTTTTGTGTGTGTGGGTGTGTGGGTGTGTGTGTGGTGGTGTGCGTGCGTGGGGAGTGTGTGTGTGTTTGTGAACGTACGGGCCTTCTTTACATGAATAAATTTTCTGTTCCGAGTGGGCATATCCCTGTATGGGGCTTGAAACTCCGCAGGGGCGTTTGTGGTGTGTTTTTAAAATTTTTATGTGGTGTGGGGGTGTTTGTGGTGTGTTTGTGTGTGTTTTGGTGTGTGTGGTGTGTGTGGTAAAGAAAAAACAGGGCCCCGGGGCCCAAAGGGACCCCTGCACCGGGGCCCTCCCAACAGTTCCTCCGGGTGTTTTCCGTTGCCCCGGGACTCGGACCAGAGTGATTTTTCTTTTTTTCTCCCCCAAAAATCTATACCCTTTCTCCCGCTCTGCTTTTCCGTCTGTTTCTCAACTTTTTGGGGTTTCCCCATCCCAAAAACTGAGACCGGGGGGGACAGAAACCCTCTCCTTTCCAATTTCCCATGACTTAAAAACGAAGACTTCGGCTACCCCACGGTTTTAATCCCTTCCCTTCTCTGTAAGTCTGGCCTTAAAAATTTCTTTTCTGCGGTTTGGTCTGGTTGGGGTTTACATCCAAAACTTTTTCTACTTCTCCATGGGGGATGTTTTGGAAAAGCAGCATGTTAGGAAAAATGTCCCGGGGGTTTTGGGTAATTGTTACAATTACTATCGTTATTTTTGGGAAAAAGAAACCTGGAGCATTTTTCCGGTTAGAAATGCTGCGTAACCCATCCATTATCAAAATTTTACCGTGGGGGTAAGTCAGTGCCCAAAGCTAACGACTCAGGAAAGAATCCCAAACCTCATGTTGAAAAAAGGGCACTTTCGACTTAAATGATGTGAAGAAAACCCGCTCTTTTTTTCAGGCCCCAAATGAAAAAAAATTTCAGGCTCTTTTTGATCTAACCTTTCATTTCAAGAAACAAGAGAAGAGACAGCAACAGACAAAGGAGGGGGAAGGAGAGAGAGAGAGGGAGAGAAAGAAAAGTGGGGTGTGTGTGTGTGGGTGTGGGGTGTGTGTGTGTTTTGTGTGTGTTTGTGTGGGGGTGTGTGTCCCGGGTGTGGGGGTTGTTTTTTTTTTGGGGGTTTTTTTTTTGGGGGTTTTTTTTTTTTTTGTGCCCAAAAATTGCCTTGGTGATAAATTTCATTTTTTTAATTTTAAATGTAACAAATAAAAAAACTTTTGAAATCAGTTTATACCTAGAAAAATTTTTCATTACAAATCCGTTTTTTAATTCGTTTTTTGTTTTGGTGGTGGTAAGAAAATGTTGCAAAATTAGCGAAGCTTTTAAAACGGGGAAAAGTTGTGAAATTTTTAACAATTCGTCTGTTTTTTTGGGAAACATTTGGATGTTCGATTTGTTTCTTTTCTATTTGTTGGTTTGTTTCAAGTCCCCGGGCCCCTTTGGGGGCACAGGTTTAAATTTTTGAATTTTTGGGTGTGGTGTGTGTGTGTGGTGTGTGTGTGTGTTGTGTGTGGGGGTGTGTGGGGGTGTGTGGGCGTGTGTGTAGTGGTTTTTGGGTGGGGTTTTCTAAATGTGTCTTTTCATAAGTAAAATTTTCCAAATTTTCTTGCAATAACCAAAAAACAAAAAAATTTTGTTTTGAGCTTGTGGGTGTGGGGGGGGGGCTGGGGAGGGGTTTAAAAGGATGGAAAGGGGGGGGAGGGGAGTGTGGGACTGGGGAAGGGGGACGGGAAAGGAGAAAGAGAGGGACGACAGCCCAGCGAGACAGAAAAAAGGGAATTCAGTTCGGTTTTAAATCATTCAAAAGGCCCTTGGGCCCCCTAGTAAAAGGGGGGTGAGTACTTTAAATACAAAAAACCTTTAAGAAAAAAAAACGAAAAACAAAAAAAGACCTCCCTTTTAATTAAAATTTTCCAATTAAAAAAAATTTTGGGGATTAATTGAGCTTATCAATTGTTATGAAACGATAATTCTTTTTACCTTAAATCCTTGTATAAAAACGGAAAAATTTTTTTAAAAATTTTGGGCCCCCTTGTTTAAACGCTTTCAAAAAAACCCTTTTTTAAAATTAAGGAGGGTTTTCCCTAAAATTTTTTTTGGGTCTGAAAAAATTCCCACCCTCAGTTTTTCCCCGGGAAAGCAGGGCAAAAAAGGAAAAAAGAAATTTCTTTTCCCCGGTGAATTTTTTGCCCAAGGGACTTTCCCTCCCCTTTTAAACTATCAGCAGCTCTGTTTCAATTGTAAACAAAACACCCTTTTTTCTGAGACATCAAGTCCGGGAATTTTCTGGTTACAAATTTTAAGTGTCTATCCATGTCGAAAGCAAAGGTTTTTTAATCGGGAAAATTACAATAACTTTTGGGGAAATTTAAAATTTTTTTCCTATTCTGGGTGGGTCGACCATTTTTTCCCAAACCCGAAAACCCTTTTTAGGGGGTTGAGAAAAAAGGCTTAAAAACTCTGTGCTTTTCCCTTCCCAAAAACCTTGTTTAAAACCGTCAAAACCAAACCAACTAAAAAACAAACAAAGACTTTAACTTTTTTTCCCCAGTTTTTTTTTCCCTTGAATCAAAGGTTGTAAAGTAAAATATGGGCCTTTGCCAGGTATTCAAACAGTTTCCATTTTTTAAAATTTTTTTTACCCAGTAACAAAACCTTTCGAACACCCCTTAAATAGTAACAAGAAAATTAAGGGTTTCCCCGTAAATGAGATCATTAGGCGTTCGCCTATCTACACCCAAAAATTTTTTCAAAGCAAAATCCCACGTTCCCCAAAAAGGGGAAAGGGGAAACCTTTGTAAAGCCCCCCCATCTCAGACAAAATTTAAACAACGGCCCCTAAACCCGGGCCCTATCAAAAATCTTTAAAAATAAACCGAGAGAAAAATTTTTTTTTAACTTTTTCATAAAAAAAAAAGTACGCCCCTTTTTAACCCTACTGGTGGGCCCTTTAAAAAGGCACCAACAAAACTCAAATGATTTACAAAAAACATCCCAATATTTTTTAAGCTTTTTAAACTAATGCTTAAAGTCACCTTCATACAACCACCTCTCTTGTGCACAAAAATTAACCCCCCTTTTTAAAAACAAAAATAATGCTATTTTCTTTTTAAATGAATTTTTTAGCTGGAAAATTGCAGGGCGCCCTTTTGAAAGCTATTAAAATGGTTTTGTAAACCTACATTGTCTCGCAACAGGATCACTTCATCGGCAATTAAAAGAACAAACAATTAAAAACCCCTAATTTCCCTTTAAAAGCACCATGTCTTCCCTTATTGATTAAAATCAATTGCCAGCTCTTTTAATAAACAAAGAAAACAAAACAGAATTTCTTTGCATTCTCCCTTTTTAAAAGGACCACCTGTGCACGAATACCTGTTTTTTTTTAGCCCCACGGGGCACCCTAGCTCTAACATCATAATGCTTCTTTACACATCTTTTAAAGCTTACCCTGTTTTCCTTTTTTCCCAGAAAATTTGGCCAAATTTTTTTTCTATTTTAAAATTTAAAAATGCTTTTTGAAAATTTTATAAAAGCAAAAATAAAATTTTCGATTTTAAAAAACTTAACACAGAAAAATTTTTTATTCAAGACGGGCCCACGGGCCTTTTAAACTTGAATAAAGTCAGACAAATACATAGACGAAAAATTTAATAGTGGGGGAAAACAAGGCGGGCCAAAAACTAAACTGTTTTTTCATAGTAATGACCGGGCCCAAAAGTTTTGGGACAAAGGGAGGGGAGGGGAGGGGGAATTTTTAAAGGGTTGGAGAAACTGGGAACATGAAATTAAAAAAAAAATGGTTCAGATATGAAAACTCTTCCTAGCTGCAAAAGGGAAACCCCGGCAATCCCTTTTGAAGGAGATATATTTGAAAAGCCTGCTCCGAGGCCTTTCCCCCCGTGGGTGGGGAAATCAGGGAGACACGGTGGTTGTGTCTGGCTCCCCGTCAAAAAGCCCAACCCACAGTCCTAAAAATGTGGTGTTCTCACCCCCAAGGGTGCAAAAAAGAATTTCCCAAAAGGGAAACCCCCCAAAACAGCCCCGCAAAGAGTAAATAAATGCAACCAAACGAAAGTGTGGGGAGGGAAAAAAATTGGGTTTTAAAACTAAAAACATTATGCAAATAAAAATTTAAAAGTAGGGGAAAAGTCCCCTTTATCCTACGCCTGAGGGTCCCCCCCAAAGAAGCAAGGGAAAATGCAAACTTTTGGGGGGACCTCAGGGTTGGCTCAAAAAAGTCCCCTACATTTTTTATTATTTGCATAATTTCCTTTTTTTTTACAGCAACTTTTTTCCCCCCCCAACTTTCGTTTTGGGGCATTTTCTACCCTTGCTGGTTTCCCTTTGGGGGGGGGTATTGGAAATTTTTTTTTGCACCCTTTTTGGTGAGAACACCCCAGGATTATGGGGGCTGTGGGTGGTCTCTATTTTACGCCGGGGGGTTCAAAAAAACCTCTGGGGTCTCCCTGATGAGTCCCGGGCCCCCGGGGCGAAAGGGCCCCGGGGGCAGGCAATAAAAAAATAAACTGCCTTCAAAAAGGGGTTTGATGGTTCCCTTTTGCAGCTTTTGAAGAGTTTTCTATCTGTAACATTTTTTTTTTTTTAATTTTATGTTTTCCCCGTTTTTCCCTCTTCAAACTCCCCTCTCCCCTCCCCCCTTAAGTCCAAATCTTTGCCAGGTCATTACTTTGGAAAAACAGTTTTAGGGGTTGGCCCGGGGCTTGTTTTTCCCCCACTATTAGTTTGTTTCGTCTAGGTTTTTTTCCTGACTTTATTTTAAGTTTTTTAAAAAGGGTTGGCCCGTCTTGAAAAAAGTTACTGTGTTAGGGGTTTTCCCTTTTGGGACAAAAAAAATACCCCACTTGTTTTATGTTTTTGTTTTCTGTTCCCTACCTCATTTCATTTCCGGGTTTTTATATGAAAAATGTTTTTTTTCTAATGGTAACCAAAAAATGAAAATTTTGGGCAACAGTTTTAATTGCCCTTTTTTAAAACCATTTGAAAAATTTAATTTTTAAAAGTTTTGGAAAAAACTGGAAGACCTGTTCAGCAAATTTTTTTAAAAATTCTTCCCCTAATACCATCTGGGCCCCCGCTGCCCTTTCTTTTTTAATTTTTTCTTTTTGCAAAAAGTTTTTTTTCTTTGGGAATGGGACGATTTATTATCTATCAGCATCCTTTTGAGGTATAAACCCTTTTTATATCATTTTCAACATTAAATTTTCAAAAAGGTTTTGAAAATTTTAAAAACATGCATCAAATTTTTTAAAATTTTCTATTTTTGGGTGTTTTCTTTTTTTAAAAAAACTTTGGAAAGGGATCCCACATGCACAAGTCCTTCTGACATTTTACGATTTCCACAATTTTTAACCAATTTTAAAAATTTATTTAAATTTCCCTTTCCTTTTTTCCTCAATAAATGTTTGTACTCGTGCCAGGGAACTGAAATACACTTTTTGTCTTCTTTTTCACGAGTACGACAACTAATTTGAAAAAAATTCATTTCTTTTCTTCTATTTGAAATGCCCTTTTGATTTTTATCAGCCTTTTATGTTTTTTTTCTATTAAACCAAAATTTATACTTTCATAAATCAGCACTTTCTTTTATGAAAATTTTTTCTTATATATCAAGAACACATTTTTCAATTTTAAACCCCAAAAGATTCATTGAAACACCATTTTTAATTCAAAAAATTTTTTCAATACATTAAAGTTTTTGTGAATAGACTGGCTTTTTCTTTCATTCCACACAAAACTATCGAAAACAAAGTAAGAAAACTTGTGTATGACATGACAATTTTTCATTTGGAAAAGCCACACACCAGACAAAGGTTTAAAAGATTTAGGGTTTTTTTACGTTCCAAAAAAAGTGTTTTCAAATAAAAACCCTTTAAAAAGAGAGAAATTCGTTTAAAAAAATGAAATTAAACACCGACACTGCAACAATTTGCATAATGTATAGCGACCGTCAAGGTCCGCCTTTACACATTCCTTTTTTAATACACAAATTTTTTTTTCGTGCAACATTCAGTAAAAAATTTACGGTAAATTTTTCACAACACAGGGTTTTTGGAAAAGCCGATTAAAAGCTAAGAGTTTTACTATTTAAAACTGGTCTTTAGGAATTTCTTTTTCCCCAGGGAAAAAAAATTAGAAATATTTGAGGTTCTTTCTTTTTTAAATCGCCATTTTAAAAAAGGGCATAAGACTTTCCCCCAACAGCCAAACATTAAAACTCGGTTGGATATTCCATTGTCAAAAACCAAATTTGGGGATAAAAAGGGGGGAAAGTTTTGGGGGGAAACAGATGCACAAAAATCAATACCCTCCTTTCCCCCTTTCCCCAAAAAAAATTTTTATTCAGAAAAGCCCCAGATATTTGGATAGACAGATCAAAGGATTTTTACAAAGGGAAATAGGTTTTTTCTTAATTAAGCCATAGTTCCCCCCCCCTTTTTTCTCCTTTGTTTTGATAATTTTTAAAGGCCCGATTTAAAAATACTTTGTATCTAACAAAGATATCAAACTACACCTTTTTTCCCAAAAAAGTTTTTCTACCCCGGGCACACAAAAAGGCCAAAAAATCCCAAAAAAATAATACAAACGGAATCATGAATTTTTTCCAAAAGAATATTCATATTCCCAATAAAAAAAAAAGGGAAAAAGAATTAAATTTTCATTTTTGGGGAAAAACCCCGCATTTTCATGTTTGCAGTGCTGTCGGTCAATCGATCAGCTTTTTGGGTTCCTGACCACGGGAGCACAATTTACCAGTGGAAAACTGGACCCTTTTCAGACATTGCAACCCCCGGGGCGGGTCTTTTGCGACTCCTTTTTTTGGGCAACCAAAACCAGCAAAATTTTTGTCTGATGGCCCGGTGGCCCCCCAACTGGATACACACTGTTTTCCCCGCGTTCCCCAAACTACATTTTTCACCATCGATGTCAAGGACAAAAAAATCAACGTCATTTGGGGCTCGTTTTCCCCTGATCATGCCTTTTAAGAGGGGGGGGGGAGTTGATTTTTCCGATTTCTTTAAGGGGAGGGTTGACACCTTTTTTTCTCCCACACGGTAGGAAAAATCTTCTCCCCAAAGAAAATTTTTGGTTCCCTTTTAGCTTCCTTTTTGCTTAAGAAAGCTAAGTTTATTTGATAAAAAGAACAAGAAGCAATGATGGGTGAGCGGGCTAGCATTCAGTCTATGGACTTGCTCAAATCCCAAATACACGATCCAGTTTTAATTTTTGAGTGATGTAAACATCCCCGTTTAATTTTTTTTCTGACGTTCATTTCGTTTCATTAAAGATCCCTTAGAATTCCCCTAAAAGAGTAAATTATTTTTTTTTGTTTTGCATTCCAAAATTTTCAGCCCTTTTTTTGCTGGTCCACCTTAGCCATCAGTTCAGAATTCTGCCTGCCCAAAATCAGCATTTTCTTTTCTAAGGACCCCCGCCTCCTCCCGCAAATCATTTACACCCCTATACAACCCTCGCAAACTGCTCAAATGGTCCCCCGTTTTCCTCTCCTCCATTTCGTTGAAATTTTGGGGAGGTTTATTTCCTTGAAAGGAAAAGTTCATCGAAGTTTAAAATTTCCCATAAGGGCTGCATTTGATGGCTGTTGTGGAAGAGGGGGGGTCGTCCCGTCCCCTCGTCCCCCGAGGCGCCAGGGCCCTTTTCCCCCACTGCCCCCTTCGTGCTCACTGGGCCCGGGCCCGGCTTTTTCAAGCCGCCCGCCCTGGTGGGGGCCCCCAGTTCGCTCCACATCGCCCCCAGGGACAAAAAAGTCCCCCCCCAAAAACGCAGGGGCCAAAGGGGTAAAAACCCCTCGGGCGAGTTCTCGGGGGCAGCAAGGTGGTTTTTTTCAAAATTGTCTTTTCCCCCGGCTCGCTTCAAAATGAAGCGGGTAAACGTGGACAAAGGAGCCCAGATCGACCTGGAGGCCAACAGGCCAATGGCATCATGGTAGACCCACAGTGGGTTGCAGAACTTCGAGTTTTTTTCAGAGAGGGAAATTCCCCTTTCAATTGAACACAATGACAGGGGCTCCTCAAAAACGTACTGTAATAACAAAAAACCAAATCACTCCACAAGGGGAAAAGAGAGAGGGGGAAAAGAGAGAGAGGAGAGGAAGGGGAGAGAGAGAGAGAGGAAAAGAGAGGGGAGAGAGAGGGGAATTGGGAGAGAGAGAAAAAAAAGGGGAGAGAGAGAGAAGGGGAGGGGGAGAGAGGAGAGAGAGAATAGAGAGGGGAGGGAGAGGAGGAGAGAAAAGAGGAGGAGAGAGGGGAGGGGAGAGAGAAGAGGTGGGGGAAAAAGAAGGAGACCCGCAGATACAAGTGAAGAAATGAGGGACAGAAAGATGAGACAGGAAAAAAGTGAGACAGAAAGGTGAGACAGAAAAAGTGAGACAGAAAGAGAAACATGCAATTTTTTTTCATCTCCCCCCCCCCTACCCCACCCCAAATCCCCCATTTTCCTTTTTCTCCCCCCCCCCCCTCCCAATTCTTTTCTCTCCCCCCTAGGGGAGGGTTTTTTGTGGTATGCGTGTGTGTGTTTTGTGTGTGTGTGTGTGTGTGTGTGTTTTGTTTAGTGTGGTGTACCTGTGTGTGTGTTTGTGTGTGTGTGTGTGTGTGTTTTTTTTGTGTGTGTGTGTGTGTGTGTGTATTGTGTGTGGGTTTTTCAAATTTTTTTTCCTTCCCCCTTTAAATGGTTTCAGGGAAAGTGTGTGTGTGTGTGTGTGTGTGTGTGTGTTTTGTGTGTGGTGTGCGCGCGCGCGCGGCGTTGGTGCGGGCTTTTGTGGGGTTTTGTGTGTGTGGGGTGTGTGTGTGGTGTTGTGTGTGTGTTTTGTGGTTTTGGTGTGTGTGTGTGTGTGTGTGTGTTCTTTTAATTTTTGTGGGCCTTAAAATGAAAGTGTTCAAATTTTTGTTTTGTTTTTATTGTGTGGGTGTGTGTGTGTGTGTGTGTGTGGTTTTGGGGTGTGGTGTTTGTGCGCGCACCGGGGCTGCGGGGCGTTGGGGTTTTGTGTGTTTAAATTTTGGTCCTTCCACTGGAAAAAAGGGTTTTAGAAAGTGTATGTGTGTGTGTGTGTGTGTGTGTGTGTGTGGGGTGGGTTTTGTGTGTGTGTGTGTGTTTTTGTGTGTGTGCGGCGTGGTTTTGTGTGTGTGGTGTAAATGTGGGGTGTTTTGTGTGTGGGTTGGGGTGTGTGTGTGGGGTGGGTGGTGTTTGCGTGCGTGCGTTGGGGGGTGTGTAAAAAGTGTGTTTAAAAGTGGTGGTGTGGGGTGTGGGGGTGTGGGGTGTTGGGGTGTAGGTGGTGTGTGTGTGTGGTGTGTGTGTGTGTGTGTTGTGTGTGTGTTTTTGGGGGAGTGTGCCCCCTACATGATTTCCAAATTTCAAAATTTTACTTGCAATAAAAAAAACCTTCCCAAACAAAAAATGTATGGAAAGTGTGTGTGGAAAAAGGGGGGGAGGAAAGGGTGTTTTAAAGGGTGGCATCAGACGAGAAGGGAAAAAGAGAGGAAGGGGGAGGGCCCGGGCAGAGAGAGGAAAGAGGAGAGAGAAAGAAAAAAGAGAGAAAGAAAGAGGGAAGAGTTTGAAAAAAGAGAGGGGAGAAAGAAAGGGGAAAAAGGAAAAACAAAAAGAGAGAAAGGGGGAAAGGAAAGGTTGGGGGGAGAGAGAGGTGGGGGAGAGACAGAAACAGATAGATGAACAAATGAAGACAGAGAGAGAGAGAGAGAGAAAAGACAGCTTGCTTTTCTCTCTCTGCAAACTTTCCCCCTTCCCCACCCCCACACCATTCAAACCATTACTTCCCTTTTCCTCCCCCCCTCCCTCCTTTCCCTTTCTCTCTCTCTCTCCAAGGGGTTTTGTATGGTTTTGTTTCTTCTTTGGGGGTGTGCGTGCGTGCGTTTTTGTCAGTCAGCCTGGGCAAAACTTCTGTTGTTTCATGCATGCGTTTTGTGCGTGCGGTGGTTTTTGCCCGCACTTGGCGTTTTGTGCACTCTGTGCATAACCGTAAAAAAAGTGTGTGTGGGGTGTGTGGGGTTTTTGTGTGTGTGTGGGTGTGTGTGTGTGTGTGTGTGTGTGTGTGTGGGGTTTGTGTGGTTTTTGGGTGTTTTGTGTGTGCGCTTGTGCAAGCATGGAATGTTGTGTACTTAAAATCTGTGGGAAGGTTTCTCATGTGTGTTTTTGTGTGTGGTGTGGGTGGTGTGGTGTGTGTGTGTGGTGTGTGGGGTGCGTGTGTGGGGTGTTTTGTGTGTGTGTGTGGGGTTGCGTGTGCGCCCCGTTGTTACCAAAATGTGTTTGGTTTTGTGCATGGTGTCTGAGCCCGTGTGGGTGGTGTGTTTGGTGGGGGTGTGGGTTGTGGTGTGTGTGTGTGAAAAGAGGGGGGAGAGAGAGAAGGGGAGAGAGGAAAAGGGGGGAAGAGAAGGAAGAGAGAGAGAAAGGAGAGAAGAGAGA
>CM031604.1:72536133-72571133 GCA_018398815.1 Conus ventricosus
GTCAATCAGTTCAAAGACACAGTGGCCATGTAGATGAAGGTAGTCAATCAGTTCAAAGACACAGTGGCCATGTAGATGATGGTAGTCAATCAGTTCAAAGACACAGTGGCCATGTAGATGATGGTAGTCAATCAGTTCAAAGACACAGTGGCCATGTAGATGATGGTAGTCAATCAGTTCAAAGACACAGTGGCTGTATCAGTTCAAAGACACAGTGGCCATGTAGATGATGGTAGTCAATCAGTTCAAAGACACAGTGGCCACGTAGATGATGGTAGTCAATCAGTTCAAAGACACAGTGGCCATGTAGATGATGGTAGCCAATCAGTTCAAAGACACAGTGGCCATGTAGATGATGGTAGTCAATCAGTTCAAAGACACAATGGCCATGTAGATGATAGTAGTCAATCAGTTCAAAGACACAGTGGCCATGTAGATGAAGGTAGTCAATCAGTTCAAAGACACAGTGGCCATGTAGATGTAGGCAGTCAATCAGTCCAAAGACACAGTGGCCATGTAGATTATGGTAGTCAATCAGTTCAAAGACACAGTGGCCATGTAGATGAAGGCAGTCAATCAGTTCAAAGACACAGTGGCCATGTAGATGATGGTAGTCAATCAGTTCAAAGACACAGTGGCCATGTAGATGAAGGCAGTCAATCAGTGAGTTCAAAGACACAGTGCCTATGTAGATGACGGCAGTCAATCAGTTCAAAGACACAGTGGCTATGTAGATGACGGCAGTCAATCAGTTCAAAGACACAGTGGAAAGAGAAGAGGCAGGTTAGAGTTTCAGGATGACGGGCGAAGGATAGACGGCCATGTCAGAGTCAGGGGGAAGGGGGACGGAGAGAAAAAAGAGAGGGGGGGGGGTAGGGATGAGGTAATCCCTAACTGTCAAAGCATTTTGACACACCACGCCTGCCAGTCCTACTTTCAGAGAACTCTGAAACACACCACAACCTACCAGTCCTACTTTCAGAGAACTCTGAAACACACCACAACCTACCAGTCCTACTTTCATAGAACTCTCACACACCACACCTACCAGTCCTACTTTCATAGAACTCTCACACACCACACCTACCAGTCCTACTTTCAGAGAACTCTGAAACACACCACAACCTACCAGTCCTACTTTCAGAGAACTCTGAAACACACCACAACCTACCAGTCCTACTTTCATAGAACTCTCACACACCACACCTACCAGTCCTTTCATAGAAAACTCTGACACACACACACCTACCAGACTACTTTCACAGAAAACTCTGACACAGAGGGTGGGGGTGGGAGTGGGGGTGGGTGAGTGTGTGTGTGTGTGTGTGTGTGTGTGTGTGTGTGTGTGTGTGTGTGTGTGTGTGTGTGTTACTTATGTGAATGTGTTTCTGTGAGTGTGTGTGTTTGGGATTGTCTGAATGCGGTGTGCATATGTGGACAAAAGCAAGTCCCACTACTGCATGTGCACGAGGATATGTGCATATCACGAATAGTCTGAAGCTGTGGAAGAACATCATACAGACAGGGGAAAAAAAGTCTACAAGCCAGTGACAGACAGGATGAGACAGTCAGACAGACAAATGGACAGACAAACAGACAGAGAAGACTGAAAGGGAGAGATGAAGAGAGAGAGAGAGAGAAGCGGCAATCAAACTGGCCAGCCAGACAGACCCAGGCCAATGTAGAACAGACCTTTGTCCAGATAATGACACCTGTGACCTGCCCAACGTTGTCACATGTAAAGCTAACCCACCCTCGCCAGTCATTCATGAAGCGAGGTGCGCTTTCAACACTATTATGGGCTATGAATCCCTGGTTCTTTTCATTCAGTTCACCCCAGTCGATTCTCTTCAACATGCAGTCTGGCCCAAGGCATTGATCGCTCAGCCCTACACACCTCTCTCAACCTTTCCTAAGAATGGTGACAGCTGTCGGCACAGAAAATCATGGTTGGAAAAAGATGAAATAAAAAAAGAACACACAAAAGAGAGAGAGGAGAGGGGGGCGGGAGGTGGGTTGGAGCAGAAAGTGAGGGACGGAACTGGAAATGAAAATGCAATCTACCACACTGAATGAAAAAAAAAACAACCAAAGACAAGAAGGCACGTATGCTCCATGGACCAAAACAACCGAGACATCAATTGCCCTCTTGGACATAAGACTGTACATATATGCTCAGAAACAAGCATGCACTGCATGCACAGTTAATCGCATGCACACACGTACAGCTACAACAAGGCACATGCGCTCCCGCAGACTAAACAACTGAGACACCTGTCGTCCTCACATATGCATGCAAGACTTTCACATCCACATCCACAAGTACGTACACATCTTATAATGGATGCTTAGTTGTATGCACACACACATACAACTGAACATGCACTTACAGACCTGCACATCTGCTTGCACTCGTAGACATGTGAAACTGCATCACACATAAACACACACTTGTGCACCCACATATAGGCATAAACATAAATACACACGTACATGCACACACACACACATGCATGCATGCAAGCGTCTGTATGCACAGAAAACATTAAATACTCAAATAACAAGCATGCATTGAAGCATGCACAACACACACGCACGCACGCACAGAGTCACTCACACGCATGCAAGCATATTTGCGTGCACATGAACAGACACTCTAACAAATGTATGCATGCAAACAGGTAGAACACACACACACACACATACACACACACACACACACACACACACACACACACACACACACACACACAAATCAAACGCATACACAC
The DNA here is from genome assembly GCA_018398815.1 of Conus ventricosus. NCBI lineage: Eukaryota > Metazoa > Mollusca > Gastropoda > Neogastropoda > Conidae > Conus > Conus ventricosus. Next base: position 72,538,905 of record CM031604.1, read on the forward strand.
ACACACCACGCACACACATGTATAGAAATGCATAGATACACACATACAATTAGATACACAGATAGATAGATAGATAAATAAATAGATAGACAGACAGAGAGACAGACTGACAGATACTAGATCTAGACAGAAGACAACCACCCACCTTGTTGTGTTCAAAGATAAGCCAGGACTCAAAGGCGCTGTACAGAATGGAGGTGGCCATCCCCCCCAGCAACCGGCCCACCATCAGGATCCAGAAATTGCCAAAATGCTTGAAGGAGACACACACACACACACACACACACACACACACACACACACACACACACACATATGTATACAGATACATATATATATATATGCACATGTATGCAATTACATACACACAGCCCTGATATGGCCCTTTGCGGTCGGCTGGGCTATAAGCAACATTATCCTTATCCAATTACATACACAGATAGATAGATAGATAGATAGATAGATAGATAGATAGATAGATAGATAGATAGACAGATAGATAGATAAACAGACAGAAAGATAGACAGACGGACAGACAGATAAACAGACAGATACTATCAGGAAGGACAAAAGCTTGACGGCTTATTCATCAACCCTCAATAAAGATAATTTTGACTTGACTTGACTTGACTTGACTTCACACACACACACACACACACACACACACACAAAACAGTCATCTTATACAACTGCCTAGTACTAGTGTGCACTAGGTTTCCACATCATCACACACAATTATCGGGACATACTGCACACTGAAAAACAGCAAATAACACACAATATAATAAAACAGTGAAAGGGCGTCAACGTGTACATTGAAACACTGATGTGAACACATGAAGAGCTAACAAAGTGTCAGGTCAGGGCCACAAACCACTGGCTTCAGGTTGGGCAACTCTGGTCATAACAGACACAAAACCGCAGTCCTCTAACCCCTCTCCTTTCTCCCACACTGCAACTGCTATTGTCATTATTATTACAAAAAGTGGTAGTAATGATCCTCTCTTTATTATTTTTCAATAATTTTATCATCATCATTATCATTATTCTTATTGATATCAGTATATTATTATCATCATTACTATTTCAACTCCCATAGCCTCCTTCCTGACATCCCTCATTCAACGCCCATCTTGCGCCAAATTTGATGAGATAAGTGATCGCTCGTTCTCCATTTTCCTTGTCCTGAGTGTTGTTTATCTTGCCTGAAGAAGACCAAAGAGGTTGAAACATGTTGTGTTTTGTCTTGTGATTCATCTGTTCATGTTTGGCGGATATAGTACTTAAATCTTTTCAAGATTTCCAATCTTCAAGATTTTCTCTGTTGTTTTTTTATGACTATGGAAACCCTCTCTGTCCCCCCAACAATGACCTGGTACCTGCTTCAGTTCAGGGAAGGTTATAGGCGGCATCAGAAGAGGAACGAACTTTGCCTTCCAGCATGCTGTCATACTCCCGACACCAGTGAATCTCTGAAAATTCACTGCCCCTGCAGGCTTAGGTTAGGAGATTCAACCCTTTTTTTTAAAAAAAAAAGTTTGTCTTATTCCTCCTCTCTCCCCATCCTCTCTATCTCCCAGAAGCATCATGTCCACACCCCTCATTTCATCTCCCCCATTAATTTACTGCCAAACTCGGGCAAGTTCGGTCCCAGTCTAACAGTCTACCATTAGGAAACCCATAACTGCCAAACTTTGGAACGCATGATTAGTAATGTTAGGAGAGAGAGAGAGAGAGAGAGAGAGAGAGAGAGAGAGAGAGAGAGAGAGAGAGAGAGAGAGAGAGAAGAGAGGTAAGGTAAGGTAAGGTAATGTTGCTTATAGCCCAGCCGACCGCAAAGGTCAGGAGAGAGAGAGACAATGACAATGTTTTAATGTTAGGCCTCCAGCCTGTAAACATAGGTACACATAAACGATGTGGTGGCTTTCCAAAGAGACGGATGATAAGAATCAACTTAAATTTGTAGCAATAATATGTTCTTCCCTGTGCCTCAGAGCATAAAAAATATACATAGCTACATCGGGAATATATACATAGCTACATCAAGAATGACTCTGATTTCCTCACTACACAATAAATGTTGGCACTTTACCTCGGTTGACCAGTTAACCTTTAAATGAAGGAGAGAGAGAGAGAGAGAGAGAGAGAGAGAGAGAGAGAGAGAGAGAGAGAGATGGGAGGGAAAATGAGTAGACTCCCTCCTCTCTGAGGTCACAGGATGGGGTGAAGGTCGTGAACTGATGAAAGTCTATCTCATGAAATCGAAAAGCCCTGAAAACATGTGTAGAGAATACTGTACAAACATTAAAAAAATGTAGATCTACCATAAACAAAAGCTGTTTTGGTGTACAGGTGTTTTGTTAGCCCTGTACATATGTACAGAGAAGACTGAACTTGCATTAAAACATGGATTTGCAACAAACCAAAGCTGTTTCGGGGGGGTGTGTTTTTTTTGTTTTTGTTTTGGTTTGTTTTGGATTCATTTTCCTCTTTAATTTTTCTCTCTTTTCAGAATGAGTTAAAAAAAATTTTTTTAAAGATACTGAAGAAAACAGTAATTTCATACTAAGATCTAAAATTACTGAAACGACTAAACATCAGTGCAGGTTGGCAGTTACAGGCAACCCACCAGGGGAGACAATGCACTGTGGCTGAATCATGGGGGTAATGTTCACTAGTGCCTGTTGGGATTCAGCATTTGCAGGACTCCATCAACCACAATCCCTCCTGACAGCGGTAATCTCATCCACATGAACTGGCCAACACTGAAGAATAGACATTGTTTGGAAATATGCAAGGGGAGTCATCTGTGTAAGAGCTCGCATTCAGCGACAGTGGCCTGCCTGTTTCCTGGGACTGATGCTGCTGGTGGGCACGCTCAAAGCAATTTTGCCACACTGGTCAGCTTAACTGTTCAATCAGACAGAAAATTGGCAAAACATGGAGGTGAACCAGTGCCCCTGTAATGCAGACACTCAATATCCCAAGCCATATCCTGGCATGCACTTCAAATCATCTACTTTGCTTGACCCACAAATTGACAAAAAGGTAACTCTATTTTAAAATGGAAAGGCAGGCATTATCTTCCTTTGATTTTTGTCCACAACGGACCTACTCCATACCAATTCACTAGAGGCATGGAGGTGGTGGAGAAATCAAAACTGAAGTCACCACATGAACAAGGTCATCAAAGGCCACGTAATTTGAGGCTTTAAGCAGTTGAAAAAGAAAGGGGGAGATGATTCTTCAAGGCTCCGTTTTCGGTCCAAGACTACACGACAGGGCTTGTAATTTTGGTGTCCTTTCATGGCATAGTCTAGTGTCACTCAGCCCGAGAGAGGTACAGAACAAATACAGTACTGGTCAGGAAATTTGGGCAACACTCTCAATGATACATCTACTCAGCGAATGAAACTCGACTGCATATTTCCATTCTTCACGAATGAGACTGTATCACTCACCAATTCCAGATGAGAGTCATCCAGGACTGAAAAATCCTATACACATGTCTTTGATGGTGTTTGATTCACGACCTCCCGGCACACAACCTACTGGAACTATGGGCTCAAATGAGTTTTATCAAGTAAATGGCAGTGTCTCTGACAGTGTGGTTCACATCTCCGGATAAGCACTGCTGACAGTCTTTATCTCTCAGGCTTGGTTGACAGTTGAATATATTGTGAAAGGAAGAGTACAGTACAGCCCTTCCATGTAGTCTCAGACCCAAAACGGAATGTCTTTATTAATGTAAGTCATCCTCATCCTCTTGTGTCACCAGAAAAAGAGAAGTTCTGATTTCTGTGACTCTTCATGCCCTGTTCTCATGGTGACTTCCATTTCTGTGGTGAGTTCATGTCAAAGTGATCAAAATCATCAAGTTCACGGGAACGGTCATTGGATGGATGTGACTACATCCTGCAGGGAAGGACACTCACTCAAGGTGCCTATTTTGGATCAGAACAGGCACCACTGAACACGACCTGACTGACTCAGCTGTGTGTAGCATCTTCTCTGGCGGATTTGCCATTTGATATTGATTGCTGCCCATAGGCCGCTGTGCCGGGGCTGCCACAGGACAAATCTGGATGTCCTCAGTTTCAATGTCCTCTCCAGGTCTATGGCTTTGGTTTGATTCCGTCAGGATCACCAGTATCGGCGAATTCATGGGGGCTATCGTTGGACGGACGTGGCAACACCCTTCAGAGGGAGAGCTCACTCACGCCGACTCTGTGACTAGGCGATTATTGTCGTCAGTAGGGGGCTTAGTAGGTGGTGTCCTGCGTATGTTAGATCAGAACAGGCGCCACTGAACACCAGCGAAGTGACTCAGCAGTGTCTCCTCCAGTGGGCTGCCTCTTGATACTTGATACTGACTGCTCCCTGTGGGTTGCCAGTGCCAGGGCTGCGGTGCGAATGCCACTGAAGTGGCACAGAAGATGGGACAGCAAAAAAAATAAACAAGATGCGAAGCATATAAACGTACTCCCAGTTTTCCAAACCGCTTATAAATCGGCCAAGTGCTTTGTGAGATAAGAAATAAAGGCAAAATAACGGTTTTAACGGTGATTTAACCGATGTACACTTTTGAAACTGGTATTTTAGTCCTCACTGGGCTAAAGCCTGTGTACATACCAAATTTCATCCAAATCGGACATGTCAAGAATAATGGTTTTTAACGGTCAGATTTTGAAACACTATATGGAAGTGCCATTTGTGTGTGATAACCTTTCTATATATAAAATTTCATTAAAACCCACCAATATAAAAAAAAAAATAACGGCAAAATAACGGTTATACGATTATATAACCGATATACACTTTTGAAACCGGTGTTTTAGTCCTCACTGGGCCAAAGCCTGTGTACATACCAAATTTCATCCAAATCGGACAATATGTCAAGAATAACGGTTTTTAACGGTCAAATTTTGAAACACTACATGTAAGTGCCATTTGTGTGTGATAACCTTTCTATATACAAAATTTCATTAAAACCCACCAATATATATATAAAAAATAACGGCAAAATAACGGTTTAACGGTTATATAACCTATATACACTTTTGAAACCGGTGTTTTAGTCCTCAGTGGGCTAAAGCCTGTGTACGTATCAAATTTCATCCAAATTGGACAATATGTCAAGAATAACGGTTTTTAACGGTCAAATTTTGAAACACTATATTAGTATATAGAAGTGCCATTTGTGTGTGATAACCTTTCTATATACCAAATTTCATTAAAATCCACCTATATATAAGAAATAACAGCAGAATAACGGTTTTTAACAGTTGTTTAATCCATTTTAGCATTACATCACATACATACGGACAGAGGCTCTGATTTGTCACAAGATCATCCAAACCGCTTATAAATTGGCCAAGTACTTTCTGAGATATTCCATAAAGAAGAAAAACCGTTACAGGCCGCTACAACCGTTAGTAACGGCTATAACGGGGCAAACTAAAACATCAGGCATCATCTGTGACCCATAATGAACATACCTGCTAATTTTCATAAAGGTCGGCCAAGTACTTTCTGAGATATTCCATAAAGAAGAAAAACCGTTACAGGCCGTTAGTAACGGCTAAAACGAGGTAAACTAAAACATCGGGCATCATCCGTGACCCATAATGAACGTAACTGCTCATTTTTACAAAGATCGGCCAAGTACTTTCTGAGATATTCCGTAAAGAAGAAAAACCGTTACAGGCCGTTACGGCTATAGCGGTAAACTAAAACATCGGGCATCATCCGTGGCCCATAATGAACATACCTACAAATTTTCAGAAAGATCGGCCCAGTAGTTTTGTCTGGAGCGAGTGGAACACATTTTGACCACGGACACACAGACAGACCCCCCCCCCCCCCCCCCCCCCCCACACACACACACACACACACACACACACACACACACACACACACAGCATTTCTTCGTTCCCATTCTAAAGTACTCCCTGTTCTATAAGAACTGGGAGTACAAAAAGAAATAAAATCTGGATGAGGCTAACTGCAGAGGACTGAAGTAACAGTGTAGAAGTTATGCAAATGAAGAAGCATGGAACATGACAAAAAAAACACCTTTAATGGTACTGAAAAACACTTTCGCATAACACTCAGCGTGAATCAAAATACATCCAGATTTGATACAGTGTGCACTTCACCCCTTAGACAACCTGATCATCCTTGCTGTGGAAAAAATTAAGATGTACGGAAAAAATTAAGATGTATAGATGCATATGTGCCAGTGTATGCAAGTATGTGCATGTGTGTGAGTGTGTGTGTGTGTGTGTGTGTGTGTGTGTGTGTGTGTGTGTGTGTGTGTGTGTGTGTGTGTCTGTGCAAATGCATGTGTGTATGAATGTATGTGTGAGTGTGTCTGTGCAAATGCATGTGTGTGTATGAATGTGTGTGTGTGTGTGTGTGTGTGTGTGTGTGTGTGTGTGTGTGTGTGTGTGTGTGTATGTGAGTTTGTGTGTGTGTTTGTGTGTGTGTGTGTGTGTGTGTGTGTGTGTGTGTGTGTGTGTGGTGTGTGTGTGTGTGTGTGTCCATGTGTGTGTCAGTGTGTGTTGGTGTGTCAATGTGTGTGCCTCTGTACATCTCTGTATCTGTGTATACATATCTGTACATATCTGAGTGTTTCTATACAGGTCCTTTACCATTCATTTCTCTGTCAAAAATCTTTGATGTTGCCTTTAGAATGTTTTGTTCAAAGAAAACAAAATCAATGGTTACCTTGGTGATGCATGCCACACTGTACATGATCCCATACAATATGCAGTTGGCTCTCCGACCACTGGAAAGAAGCATGAATGATGTTAACAGAAGAAACAAACACAGTAACTGACACAAACACATATGTGCGAACAGCAATGTGTATGAGTGCATATTTACAAAAAGTAATAGAAAGAAGAGGGAAAAAGGAAAGGAGGAGAGAGAGTGAGAGACAGAAGGGGGGTGGGGGTGGTGGGAGGGAAAGACAGACAGACAAAGAGACAGACAGACAGACAGAGAAAATTTTAACTCAGAGAAAGAAGCGAAGGTAAATGTAGCAAACATGGGTAGTTAAGCCAGATTACTTACTATTCTGTCTATTAACGCCCAAACTGCTCAACATGATGTCACAGACATTACAAAATGCAGCCAGGCTATTGGAGATACTCAGATAGGCTTTGACTGAAGGCATTTTCATTCACATCTGTGGGAACCCTTTAAACAGTAACCTCTAGACAGTCCTGCAGACTTGGGCCTGTAAAAGGGAGGGACCCATTACTGGAAAATAAACAAGGCACAGACCAAACACAAAATTATGCCACAAACACTGTTCTTCAAAAGTAGCCTTTATTTTGAGCCCCGTTCTTTGAAGGTTTCCATTATATATATCTGGCTTACATCAACTGATTAACCAGAGATGGGGCAGGGTGGGGGTAGGTGGGTGGGGGTGGGGGGGGGGGGGAGCTTGGTCTTCCAGTATCTGAATTCATGGCATCCTCAGAACATCATTCTGGGTCGACCCTGCTCTGAGACACTCTCCCCCACAAGGGTGCCTCGGACTCTCTTCAGGTCCTCCAGAGAAGCCTGGCCACTGAGATCCTTCACTGAGAAGCACTGTCCTCACGGTGAGGGCTTTCAGATGAGACTTTCAACTGAGGTCCCCTACACAGCAGCATTACCCTATCCACAAAATAACATCTCCCTCCTCCACCCCCATACAGTTCAGCTGCACATGCTCTTCGGGGACAGAATTTCAAGATTCTCAACCCTTCGAGCCAGGGTCTGGCTGGCCGCATGGTTAAAGAACTGTTCTCTCGGTCCATGGGTCCCGGGTTCAATGCCTGCTTGGAAGGGGAAGGGAGGGGGGGAGGTACGGGGACAAACAAACAAAAACTGAACCTGCAGACACTGCGTTCCAATTCCATCCATCCCAGAAGAGTATGCTGTTGTATGCTCATGGGATGAATCAGTCACACATAAGAACAATGTTTATTCCTTTTGCCCCTATTGGGGTTTGGAGGAAGGGCGAGTTTAAAGCAATAACAGGAAACGGAAAACAAAAAAGCCAAAACAAAACATAAATTGCAAGTGAATGCTGACATAGAGCAACAATTTACAACACTTGAGATAATCTAATACACTTTGACAATAGTTAGAAGCATTTGTTTTCGTTCAGTAGAAGACATCATTTGGCAAAAATTATAGACAGATTTTGGGGAGAGAAATCTTTTTGGCAAAAACGTGTTGCGCAAAGTAACGTATGATGAACATTCCATGATAAAATGAAATTCATCACCTATTGCAGACATGTCACATTTATTACATAACCTTTCTTCTTTTGGAATAGCAAATCGATGATCTACTTCAATTGGTAATTTATTATTAGAACATCTAAATTTGATAAGAGGGTAGATATAAACATCTGGTAAGCTAGAAATATATTTCTCCTTAAAATCAGATTTATGAAATTTGTAGAAAAAACATTTACTGCTAGTTTCAATGTCTCCATGTTTGATGAAAAGAGCATTGCAAACTGTTTATGACATTCGTACATAATGTTTTGACATCTGTAAAAGATTGATTGCTCCAAACACAGTCAAAACCAGATTGTACAAGTATGTTTTTAATGCACGTTAACCAGGGAGATACAGTTACTGCGCTATTGTGCAAATGTAACTTGGAAGAATAGAACCTAACCGACATTTTTTCGACAGGAGATTGAATCAAACTAGCCCAAAATCGAATCATTCGGACAAAGACTGTAATTGATAAAGGATGACGTCCTGTTTCACCATAAATCATGTGTGTCATTGTACTTCTTCTTAAGCGAAATATATGTTTTAAAAATTTTAGCTCAAATACATGCATGCGTGCACACACACACACACACACACACACATAAACACACACACACACACACACACACACACACACACCACACAAACACACACCACACAAACACACAAAGCCAAACACATGCAACACACTGGCGTCATGTTTCAACATCACTGAAGACAGGATGTGGCGATGTTAATCAACGATAGGATTTAAAACAATCACCTGCACACACAAAAAACTCATCATTCTAGCCACTTAACAAGGAAGGAGGCAGCAGACTCTTTACACAAAATTAAGCGTTCCAGGACATTGATGTTGACATACATAGCAAGGAAACTCATGAGTAAGAATTGCATAGGTTCCCAGCCGTGCCTATGGACTTACTATCTGTCGGCAAAGGAACCCACGATGGTGCCGAAGATCATGCTGGAGCCAAAGCCTGCCACAAACAGCAGCTCAATCTGATGCGTGCTCATCCCGTAGCTGTCATAGAGCGCGTACACATGGGGACCCTGCAGCCAGTCGCCAGCTGGAAGAAAACGCAGAATGGAAAAGTCTTTAATTTCTAGAAATTTCTGGCTAGATATTGTTTTTAAAAAAAAGAAAAGGTTAAGTTTAAGCACCAAACCATTTTCAATGATGAAGGATGAATACATGCATACACACACACACACACATATATATATATATATATATATATATAATATATATATATATATATATATATATATATAATATATATATATATAAAATTTGAGTCAAAAGACCACTCAGAAGTCTAAAAATGCTCAACCAAATAGGGAGCGACATAACAGTTTAAAATAGGATTTTAAAATGGATTAAAAACTACCCTACAAACTTGTTTCGAGCAAGTGCTCTCCTCAGGGTATGTACAACATGGGCACGCCACCAGTGTTATATAGATTAGTGTGTGGGCGTGTGAGCTCTGCACGTGTGGCACGTGGCCTGTAGATTTTTTCTTTTTGGGGGCGCGTTCATATATATATATATATATGAACAATATAAAAGTGTTCTTTAAAAATCTGAAGGTGCTCAACCCCTTGGGGAGCAACATCTGTTAAGAATATTTTTTTAAAATGAAGTATTAAAATCAACAAGCTTGTTTCGAACCTCTCGCTCTCGTCTGGATATTCTTTTGGGGCACGCTATCTGTCTTTTATAGCGTGCGGGACCTGATTCCGTTTCTGCATGTGTGAGTCGCTGCACGTGTGATCTGTGGTTCTTGTTGGGGTCTGTTCAGGTGGAGTGCGCTAACAAAGATTTCCATTTGTGCCTGCAATTGTTTACTATTTCTCACTTTTGTATTCAAGGTTGCTAGGTGTGGTTTACATAATATTAACCATTTTTTCTGTGGAGCATAGATTGCATCTTTTTTGAAATATTGTTGTATGATGTTGCTCTTTTTATGATTTTCTATGATATGTTGTTGTCTATTTTTTTATCTTTGAGTCTCCAAATGTATTTACTCAGCTCTGTTTGATTTTTGTATTTTTCATTTTTGAATGACTGTTTGTGGTTTGCGTATCTGGTTTTGAAAGTGTTTTCAGTGATCCCTATATATAGTCTTTACGGTTAGAAACGCGACAAAATCAAGAGGCAAATTGCAACGAAAACTTTAATATGATACCATTTCATTCACAGTAGACATATTTCAAAGCGGTTTTTTGCATAGCATTGATTGAAATTTGATCTTTTCAGATAAAACTAAGCACGTATTGTCACTGTAAAGTTTTCAAGAGTTTTCGCCCTTGGATCCAGGCACCCGCGCAAAGGCCTCAATATCGGATGTGGCCACCTCCAGCAATCACAGTGAGATTGCACCGATTTGGCATGGAGTTGACAAGTCGATCAAGAAAGGCCTGAGGGACTTGGTTCCACTGACGCTGGATCTCCCGTCTCAGAGCCACAGCATTGTGAGGGCGGTTGGGCTGCTCGTTGATGCGGCGTTTCAGGAAGGCCCACAACTGTTCGATAGGGTTCAAGTCTGGACTTAGAGCAGGCCAGTCTATCATCTGGACATTGTTCTGCTGAAGGAAGGCTTGTGTGACCTGTGCTCTGTGGGCCGGGGCGTTGTCTTGCTGGAAAACATATTGGCGGCGTCTTGCAAACAAGGGCACTACGACAGGGCGCAGGACCTGTGCTATGTAGCGAAGGGCAGTGACTCCACCGCCACGACCTGGCTGCAGGTTGAAGAACACTGGTCCAATGAGTCTGTTGCCACACATTGCCCCCCACATCATGACGGACTGGCCGCCCCACAGGTTGTGCTGCTGCACGTACTGACCAGCAAAGCGCTGGCCACGAGGACGATACACGTAAACACGCCTGTCAATCTGATCCAGACAGAATCGAACCTCGTCGCTGAACACGACAGTTCTCCAGTTTGTGTTCCTGTGCCTGTGAACCCAATTCAAGCGGGCAGCACGATGCTGTGGCGACAGATAGTGACCATGGTAGGGTCGGCGGCAGTACAGCTGGTGGCGTCTGAGAAGCTGCAGGATGATGCTGGGGCGAATTACCCTGTTGCCGGGTCCATGAATCTGTCGTCCCACTGAAGAGGCACTTTGGAAAGGGTTTGCCCTGAAGCTACGCACTACATATCGCTCCTGGCGAGCAGTGAGGACGCGTGGCCGACCAGGTCTGGGGGCATCACGAACAGTCCCAGTGGCTTGATGGCGATTTGCAAGACGATAAATGTTCGACCGGTGCACATTTAGCGCCCTAGCGACGTCTTGCACTCTGTTTCCAGCCTCCAACATGCCGATGGCTCGCCAGCGCTCATGTGACGTCATACGCGGCATCCTTTGGTGTTGTGGTGTTGAGGGAGAAAGTAACCTTTTTTGCGAGTTGTTTTTTACCCACTGACACCAAACATTGTGGCTTTGCATTTTACTCACCTGTAGTGTGTCCTCTGCTTTTTCACGAGGACACAATTTTCACGTGAATCTGACCTCAGTTAACGACACAGTGGCACTTTGCCGAGTAAGGTGAAAATGCGGCAACTTGGGGACAGGGCCATAACTCCGTCCGTGACAAAGTGATCTGCCCGGCTTTTTCGTGATCAGAACAGAAAAAGCCTAGTTGCACTCAGACACATTTTGCAGTTTGTACAATAACCTGCCAGGCTATGTCGGATTTTCCAAATATTGCAACATTTTGGAGCGTCCGTGTCGCGTTTCTAACCGTAAAGACTGTATGTTTCTTTTTCATTTTCTGAAGTTACCATAGCTTGGTATACAATGTTGCTGTGAAGGCATTTGTTGCTTAGGGGCACTGTTCTTTTTTAGTGCTGTTGCAAGATGTCCTTTCAGCACCCTTCTCTTTATGTTGCTTTTCATTTTGTTAGATGAATCAATTATGTTTTTGAGGTTAGGCATACATGATATGATAGTTTGATGGTGTTTTTGTTGAATATTTTGGGCAGTTTGTGTTCTTTTTGGAAATGATGTTGCCAAGATTTTAAAAAATTCTTTTCCTACATTTTTTTTACTTGTCCATCGTATGTTGGGTTGTACCATATGATCTTTCTTTTCCTATTTTTCTTATTTCTGTTCGTGTTATTGTCTGGACTGTATTGTAGTTTGTAATTGTAACCACTTTTTTGTAATGCTTCTTGATATTCTGTTGCTGCATCACTGAATGCGTTTTCATTGCATGACAGGTTGGATAGTCTCTTGTTTATACCATTGGGTATTGTTTTTAGTATGGATGGTGGGTGGTTGCTTTTGATATTTACGTAGATTGGTATGTCATTGGGTTTTTTCTATGGTTTGTACACATGGTCATTGAGGTCTAATGTTATGTCTAGGTAATTCACTACTTTTTTGTTTGCTTCTATTGTGATTTTAAGTTGTGGTTTTTAAAGATTTTACATAATTCTTTTTTCTTGTTTTCAATGGTTCTTGGATTATTGTTTAATGCGGTCGTTATTTTCTGACATACTGCTTATTATCGTATGGATTTCGCGCTCGTTTGCTGCCACTGAATCGAATTTGGTTCGGAAAACACCTTTCTCCATTCGGTTAGTGTTGTCCGACATGCCGAGTTAAATGAACACGGAACCGAACCGAACCTGATGTGAACAATCGAGAGTTTTGCTGACCGACACGATTTGACATACAGCGTTACGACTGTCAAACGGATTTTTACCGCTTGACAGCATCGAAAAAAATCAGAAATAGAACCGGTTTGTGATTTTAACATGTTCGCCGTTGATTTTTCTGCATCCTTTATTCATATTGTTGTGATAGTATGCAATTTAGATATGTATCCAGGCTTCGACACCAACCGCATCACTCGTCCGCCATCTTGAACGGGAAAATTTATCTAAGAAAAGCGTACAACTTGGACATTTTCAAATGAAAGGCAGACACCCAAACTCACCATGTTATATTATGTATCTCTTCAAGGTATTATAAAACATCAAGCAATAAATAAAGAAGCATTGGCATTTTTTTAATTCTTTATTTGTGCGATAAATATACAAGGGGTCTGGACGATCACCTTTTGTCACAAGCTCATATATATCCCATCTTCTGGGCTCTCGGTGGGGAATGGGGAAGACTGGAGGGTGGAAGAGGGGATTAGAATTAGTTTCACATCAATCATTCTGGCTTTTATAGCAATCCAAGGATCAACAGTCCATATCACTTCTACATAATCATTATGCAAATACACATGTACTAGACACAAACTATACACAGCACACACACACCACACACACACACACACACGTGTACACACACACACGTGCACACACACATGTGCACACACACACGTGCACACACACACACACACACACACGTGTGCACACACACACACACACACACACACACACACACACACACACACACACACACACACGTGCACACACACACGTGCACACACACACACACATGCACACACACACATACACACTCACACACACATGTACTCGCCCCATTATCTGGATTGTGCACTGGATAAGATAAGATAAGATAATGTTGCTTATAGCCCAGCCGACCGCAGAGGGCCACATCAGGCTGTCACCACGTTAAAATCAACCCACCAGTCATTTAAAAAAAAAAAAAAAAACCTTTCACACATCTCGTTAAATGACATCGTCCACAAACGAACCAGAAACTTTGTTAAAAAACCTTCTTCCGTAAAATCTCAAATCAGATGAAAAATGTCAATTTCTCTCAAAAACCCAAGGATCACGTCAGGCGGGACATCCCTGAACAGGATCTTCATGGACTCCGCTGTAAAATGTTTGTGTCTCACATCGTGCAAGTCCCAACACTCTAAAAGAACATGTTTCATTGTGAGTGGTGCATGACATGGAATGCACCACGGAGCTTCCTCACTCTTTAAAAGGTAAGAATGGGTAAAATACGAATGGCCGGTGTGCAGCCGGCACAGAACCGTTTCCTCTTTACGACCACCCGACGTAGATGGGAGGAAGTCTTTAAGGTTTGGACGGATCTGAAAGAGTTTGTTATTCGTCTGTGTGTTCCAATCCTCCTGCCAGAGGTCTCTCACATAATCGTTAATTTTGGGTTTCACATCTGAGCAGGGGATATAAGTGTTGGACAGTTTCTCTCTTGTGGCGTTCTTGGCTAAACGATCAACCATTTCGTTCCCGCCGATGCCAACATGGCCAGGAACCCAAGCAAGAGTAATGTTGTAACCGTCCGCCTTCAACTTGCTAAAAAGTTCAAAAAAAAGTAAAAGTTCTGGATGCTGAAGGTTGCGGCCAGCTATGGCCTCCAAAGCTGACAGCGAATCCGACAGAACCAGAAAGTCCCTCCTCGAAGAATGGGAGATTATCTTCAAAGCCAGTACTAGAGCAGTAAGTTCAGCAGAATAGACAGAAGCATCTGAATGTATATGTTCCAACAATATCTGAGAAGGAGCCCCAGGGCAGTAGGCTGCACAGGCCACTCCATCCTCAGACTTGGAACCGTCAGTGAAAACTTTTTGATAGGATGGGAATTTGGAACAGAGCTCGGCATACAAAGCCTTGTACGCCAGAGAGCTGGTAGACTCCTTACGGAAAGCTGCGAGATCAAAACGAATCTCTGGTGTGAAAAAGGTCCATGGAGGTTGATCCGGAAACTTGGAAAAATCGGAAACTACTCCCAGGTCTATACCTGCATTCCGCACGTGAGGCTGCATACGAAGCCCAAACGGCGGAATACATTTCGGGTTTGTTTCAAACTTACTTTGGAACGGAGGGTCAAAAACACAGTCATAGGCAGGATTCTGCGGTTCTGAGAACAGTCGGATGTAATAATTCAAAGACAGTTTCAGCCTGCGATTGGACAGTGATGGTTCACCTGCCTCTGCGTACAGGCTGTACACAGGGGTGGTGCGGAACGCTCCAAGACAGAGACGAAGCCCTTGATGGTGGATAGGGTCCAAGAGTTTGAGGTAAGATGATCTTGCGGAGCCGTACACAGCACAACCGTAGTCCAGTTTAGAACGGACCAGGGCTCTGTAGAGGTGCAACAAAGTTTTCTTATCAGCGCCCAGTCGGTGTGTGCTACGACCCGCAGAATATTCAGTGCCTTTTGGCAAGCAGTTTTGAGATTTTTAATATGGCTGAGAAAGTTAAGTTTTTGGTCAAAAATGACTCCCAGAAATTTGGCCTCTTTAACAGCTGGAATGGGAGATTTCCCGACGTGAAGTTCAGGATCTGGAAAAAACTGACGGAAATTATGGAAGTGAATACACTGGGTTTTTGTAGCAGAAAAGGTGAAACCGTTTTTCATCCGCCCACTGATGGATTTTATCTACGCAAAGCTGGAGCCTGCGCTGGACACTCGGGTACAGGCTTCCAGTTGCGTAGACAGCAAAATCATCCACAAACAATGAGCAGTCTGAACCCTGCTGAACTGATTTCACAATGTTGTTGATTTTAATACTAAAGAGGGCAGGAGACAGTATGCTCCCCTGGGGAACACCCAACTCCTGCTCGTGGACATCAGAGAGAGTGGTGCCAACCCGGACCTGAAACTGTCGTTCTGCCAAAAAATTTTGAATAAAAAGAGGAAGATGACCTCGAAAACCCAGATCGTGGAGATCATGAAGTATCCCCGACTTCCAGGTGGTATCGTAGGCCTTCTCCAAGTCAAAGAAAATTGCCACTGCATGCTGTCTGTTTAAAAAAGCGTTCCTAAGTGTAGATTCCAGACGAATCAAATGGTCAACTGTACTACGATGTTTGCGGAAACCACACTGTTCTTTCGCCAAAAGGCCATCGGTTTCGAGTTTCCACATGAGCCTAGCATTGACCATTTTCTCCATCAGTTTACAGACACAGCTGGTCAAAGCTATTGGACGGTAGTTAGATGGATTAGAAAGATCTTTTCCAGGTTTGGGGATGGGAATAATGAGGGCTGTCCGCCAAGAGGGTGGAAAGCAACCTGTAGTCCACACGTGGTTGTATACCTGTAACAGGATGTTCAGACCTTCTTGCGGAAGATGTTTCAATAGTTGATAATGTATGTCATCTATACCTGGAGAGGAATCGCTGCAAGAGAGTAAGGCAGATTTCAGCTCGTTTAATGTAAAAGGAAGATTGTAGTCTTCCATGTTGTCGGATGAAAAGTTGCAGGGAGATTTTTCTTTTAGGGCTTTGTGTTTGACAAAAGTGACTGATTTATTAGAAGAGGAGGAATTCTTTTCAATGGTTGAAGCAAGCAGATTAGCAACTGCTTTCTTCTCTGTTATTAAAGAATCTGAAAACTTGAGATGGTTCACAGTGGGACAGGTGTTTCTTCCCTTTGATTTTCTTAATGATGTTCCACACTTTTTTCTTAGAAGTTTTTGATGTCAGCCTGGAGCAGAAGCTTCTCCAGGACCGACGTTTACTGATTTTAAAAGTGTGTCTAGATTTAGCACGGAGTTTTTGATGGGCTCGAGCGTTGGGACCCGAAGGTCGTTGGTATACCTGACGCTGAGCCCGTTTTCGAACTTTGGAAATTTGTTGGCAGTCTGAATCAAACCAGGGTGTTTTTGGCATTTGTAGTTTATCGGAAGACACTGGAATACAAGCTTTAGCACACTTGATCACAGTGTTAGTCAGTGATTCAGCTGGGTCCGGACTCTGAAGAAAGTCAGTGTCCTGGAATTCTTTAGAAATAGTGGTTGCGAATAGATCCCAGTTTGCTTTCTTGTAATTTAGATGTTGAGAAACAGAGACGTGTTCAGTTATTACAGGTTGTAGAAGGACAGGGAAATGGTCACTTCCGTGCAGATCGTCATGGACAGACCACTCATAGTCCAGGACCAGCGAGGGATCACAAACCGACAAATCTAAACACGAAAGTGAACCTGTGGAAGAATGGAGGTAAGTTGCAGATCCGTCGTTCAGACAACACAAATCCAAATCCGAAAGGACATCCTCAATCAGCAGACCTCTGGATGACGAACCGGTACTACCCCAAAGAGGGTTGTGACCGTTAAAGTCACCCAACAGCAAAAAAGGTCGAGGGAGTTCCTCTATCAGACTGACAAGGTCCTGACGACAAACCGGGACAGAAGGTGAGAGATAAAGAGAACAGATTGTCACAGTCTTGTGGAGAGTGACTTTCGCAGCTACAGCCTGAAGGGAGGTAGACAGAGTGACAGGACTATACAACAAAGTTTTGTGTAGGAGAAGGGCAACACCGCCCGACAGTCCCAACGTGGATGGTTGTGCAGGTTTCGAAAGAATATTAAAGCCAGAAAGAGTAAAGGTCTTCTGGCTTTGAAGTTGAGTTTCTTGAAGAGCCACGACAGAAGGTTTTAGAGACTGACACAGAAGCTGCAGCTCCTCGAAGTTGGAATTTAGACCACGGATATTCCAATGGAATATTGTATTATCCATGGTGCAGAGGGCGAAAAGGAGAGAGATCAGGTCATCTCCTCCTCAACATCTGCTGCTAAAGCTGTAAATTTGTTGCTTAATTTCACTGGACTATCTGCAGACCTGCTGGCGGACTTGCCAACAGGTGAAGTAGGTCTGGGTTTGGGAGACGGTGGAGGTTTCTTCCTCAACTCCACCATCTCCACACTAGGTTGAACTCCCTTGCCCGCACGGGCACTGGACAGAGGAGTTCGAGGTAGGGTGCTGGTTTTTTAATCTGCCCAGCAGCAGATGTTGTAGACTGCTGGGCAGTCTGAGGGGTGGCGGATTTTTTGCCTCCACCAGGGGCAGTCACTTTGGTTTGGAAGGTGGTGGACTTGCTACCACCAGAACTGACAGATCTTACTTGCAATGTCTTCGAAAACATGAATTCGTCAGTCTGGCAGCAGACTGACCGAGTAGGAACTATGGGAGCTTTCTTGACAGCCGAAGCATAGGAAGAAGCTGTCGGCGTCTGACTGCCCACAACCTGTTTCCGGGCTTCAAAAAATGAGATCTTCTTTTCCGTTTTAACTCGTTGTATAGCAGATTCTTGAATCCAAAGGGGACAGTTTCGGGAAGAGGAGGGATGGTCGCCACCGCAGTTAGCACAATGTGCCGGATCATGACACGGCCCATCATGAGTTGCCTTGCAGCAAATACCACACACCTCCTGCCCAGAACAGCGGTCCCTGACATGGCCAAACCTCTGGCACCTGAAGCACCTCAATGGGGACGGCACATAGAGCTGAACATGAACATTTAGGTAACCAACCTTGATGACCGGAGGCAGCACAGGGTTGCAGAAGGTCAGAAAGAGGGTGTTGGTGGCCACTCTCTCTGAACCCTTCTTTACCGTCACCCTGCGCACCTCCGTCACACCCTGGGACGCCAGCTCCGTTTTTATTTCCGCCTCTGAAACACCCGCCAGATCTCTGCATCTAATCACACCTTTGGATGAATTTAATTGCTTATGGGGAGTCACCCTGATCTCCCTATCCACAAGCTTTTTTGCCTTCTGCAGCTGTTCAGATTGTTTGTGTGACTTGCATTGAATAAGAAATGAACCATTCCTCAACCTCTTGATGGACCGAGGGTCACCTGCTATACCTTGAAAGCCCTTCTGGATAGCAAATGGGCTCAAAGCTGAAAGGGGTCTTTCTTGCTCCGTTCCTTCCATAACGAGCCAGGAAGCCCAGAAACCTGTCTTCTGTCGTATCTCCATATCCGAATCGCTGTCAGAATCGAAATCCCCTGAAATAGGGGATGCTGCCTTCCTCTTTTTTGGGGGGATGTGTTTTGAAAAAGCCATGTGTATTTTAGTATATTTCATCCCTCCCTTACCCACCCACCTTGGAGTCCAACTAAGGGCCAGGGCCAAGAAACCAATGTCTTGACCCCTTCCAGGCTTCGGGAGAGACATACGACAAGCAGAAGCAACCAACCCTATCCCCCCTGATCATGCTCAACTCCCGGGAACAGAGAGCTGAGCACTGCAGGGGTTTACTTGGCCAGCTGGGGAACTGCCCGTCTTGACCCAACCCCAAGAAGGGGAGCCGATTAGTACACCCGGGCCAAAGTGTACTCCCTGTCTAGGAGAGGTCCGAGCCAAAGTGATGTGTTGAGAGCGCTGGCCCTCTCAATTACCAGGATCTCATTCCCCTCCGACACAGGTCGCACCGCACGGCAAACGCGGCGGATCTTAAGGAGACCACAGAGAGAAAAGGAGTGTGGAAAAGAAGACTTGAAGGGGAGACGAAGATAGAAAAGGGCCAAATAAGGGAGGCAGAAAACAAGAAAAGGAGAAAGGCGGGTTACTCTTAGTCAGGATCCTCACCCTTAGCCTATCTGACATGGGAAGCCCTACCAGGGCATCAACTCCGTACCACGTTACGCTTAGGCCAAACAGCATCTGCACCTCTCAGGCCTAGAAGCAGTGTGAAAAAAACAGCCTATCTGCAAGTATTGATGCCCCCGCCAGCAAAGCCTAAGGGATCACTGGACCACGCAAACCCTCCGACCACGACAAGGTCGTAACCCCCCGGAGGGGTGCACTGGATCGGTCAACATGTGGACATCAATTTTCAAAGAAATTCCCCATAGTTTTTTCAGATTTTTTTTTTCGTAATAGAATCTAGTTAATGATGGTATTATACTAAGCTCCAATTACACACATTTACACTAAAAATTTTATCATAGGAAATTTCACATTTTTTAAACACACACACACACACACACACACACACACACACACACATTCTCTCTCTCTCTCTTTCTCTCTCTCTGCTTTGTCATAGCATTATCTAGCTACAGCAATACTGATATCATACTCCACGGTTTATTGCCATTCATGCATGCAAATACGGTAAGGGTAGGGGATCGGAATGGGGTTTACAATGTCAGTACAGGGCCCGGCTCTATTTCGGAAGAAGAAGTATGGACTGCATCCAAATGCATTCCATCATTAAGTCAAGTGAGTTTGAGTGAGTGAGTGCACACAAGCGAATGTGTGCATGTTTATGACTCACAAATGTAGAAGTGTGTGTGTATGTACTTGTGCGTGCATGTCTGTGTGCATGTATACATGTGTGAGCAGCTTGTGTACGAGTGGTGTGTGTGTGTGTGTGTGTGTGTGTGTGTGTGTGTGTGTGTTTGTGTGTGTGTTGCATATATTTTAGATGTTGATTTGTTGAAACTTGTAAAAACGCCCTATAGCCTATGTTATTAGGATGGGTGCCATACTATTATTATGAAAGATGTGGTAGGCAAGGTGGGGAGGGGAAAGGTTGGTCATTGTATAGTTCAGATTGCCTGGTGGGATCATTTCACTAACACAGCACCTTAAACTTTAGAAAATGACTCACAGGCAAACAAAAAGGTCATGACTTATTGAAAATAGTAAACAGACCGAGACACTATTCAATAACAAAATCCGATTCCAGAGAGGTTGGACAAGGCAGACATTCTCACTTCCATCTGCCACACACGGCTTAGGCTAGGCAAATTTTTGTATGCGGGGTAGGGGGTAGGGGTGGGGGTGGGTGGGCTAAATCTGTTTGAAACAGCTGCTGAGAATTTCTTGTCGTTGGTCGAAAGCAATAATAACATAAGAAATAGGACGCCTCACTCCTACTTTCTCCATGATTCTGACAGAAACAAAGTTGGAAAAAATCTGACAAGTTTAAACTCCATATTTCCTAACATCATGGCTTTCCCCACCCCCACTCCAATCCACCCCACCATCTTTTTCAACAGCTAATTTCAGCGAGCAAGGAAGGCCTACCGTTGGAGAGAATATTAATCGTCCTTTTAGACTGAAACAATGCAACATCATTTTTACTCAATGGAATCAGTGATGCGTAATCAACCGACACACCTGAGTTGGACACCATCTCAAACTTCAGCAAAAGGCCGGTGCAGTGCACTTTAGAATCCTGTGACATCCTACTTTTCGTCTTTTTTTTTTTTTTTTTTTTGGCAACAGTACCCATCAGGACCTCAGGATGATTTGTGTAACTTGAGTTATACTCTTCATGCTTGAAAACCACATTGTCTGTACTGGCACCAGTCAGGTCTGAAATTGTCGCATGACTAAAGGGATCCTCAGAAAGCTGTTTGAGGGCTATCGCATTATCTGGATGTCAAGATAATGGAGGTGGTCTGCATAACATTGGTACTGTTTCATACAAAAGTCCAGACAATGCGGCCAGCACACACAAGCACGCACGCGTGCACACACACACACACACACACACACACACACACACACACACACACACACACACACGCACGTACATGCATTCTTTTATGTTATATTTTGTAATGACACGACGTTGCACATTGTCTTATTCTGCATACCTTATAAGGAACAAGACTTAAAAGTGAAAATAATAAACTGGCCTGATTTTGTTGCTAAAGTAGAAGAAAGATGTCAGAGTCTTGAAATTCGCCTTTTTCCAGTTAAAAAAAAAAAAAAAAAGAAAAAGAAAAAAAAAACAAAAAAACAATCCCAGATTCTTCAAAGTACCAACTATGCAGATGACAATTTATTCAGACACAAGTCACCAAACACATTTTGCCCGAAGCCTCTCACTGTTCTAAGGAAAGATAGCTAAAACAGCCACCTTCACTGTAGCCAATCAAAGCCATTCCAACGGTGAGAAAAGAACCAGTCAGAGCCATGGAAGCTCTGGAGTCTGCAGTTTATGCTAAGCCTAAAGCTCCTCTGCCTTCAAGTGATACAAGATCAGCAGTAGCATAGCGGAATCAATGCAGGTGAAAATCAACAAAATGCACAAGGAAATGGCTTGGGTCCCACCTGGTCTCACTGAGGTCACTGTAACTGCTGCCATGCAAAGTTGAAGCTACCCCTGACATCTTTCCCGGAGGAGTACAAAGTCGGGAAAAGCAAGGCATTCAGGTGACAAAGTTATGAGATTCATCCAGGCCGCGCTGAAAACTGGCTGAAAACGGAAAGATCAGGAGCTAGTGGGGATGGAGGAAAAAAAAACAAAAAAAACCCTCAAAATCAGAGAAATCTCAAGACACACACACACACAAAAAAGAAAGAAAAAAAAAACAGACAGAGGCTGGGTCAAGAAAAATGAAGTGGTGGTCAAAGACAAAAGAGAAAGCAATGAGAGACACAGTGATACAGGAGCTGAAGAAAGAAGAGGACGCCAAGAGAATCCAGAAGGCAGTCCAGCAAGGCCAACCAGGGTAGTGGACTAAGTGGGAAAATGCGCTGAAATATGGCACGTGGCATCTCTTATCTTCATCTGCAGCTTCATCTGCAAGTATGTGTATGGCTTCTTGCCTTCATACTTAAACTTGGTGAACAGTAAACAAGTGGGGTATGTTTTGCTCCCATAAGGAAACCTAACACAGAGTAACTTTTATTCAAGACTGGCACAGCCTTTTAAACTTGAATAAAGTCAGACAAATACATAGACGAATAATCTAATAGTGGGGGAAAAACAAGCGCAGGCCAACAACTGAACTGTCTGGCAAAGATTTGGACTTGAGGGGAGGGGAGAGGGGAGTTTGAAGATGGAGAAACTGGGAAAATGAAATTAAAAAAAATTAAATTTAAATAAAAAATAAAAATATGTTACAGATATGAAAACTCTTCTCTAGCTGCATAAGGGAACCATCGCAATCCCTTTTGAAAGCAGATATATTTGTATTGCCTGCTCCGAGGCCTTTCGCCCGCTGGATCGGGACTCATCAGGGAGACACGGCTGGTTGTGTCTGCGCTCCCGGCATCAAATAGAGACTCACCACAGTCCATAATACTGTGGTGTTCTCACCCCCATGGGTGCAAAAAAGAATCCAATAGCACCCCCAGAGCAGCCAGCGAAGAGTAGTAAATGCAACCAAACGAAAGTGTGGGGAGGAAAAAAAAGTTGCTGTAAAACTAAAGACATTATGCAAATAATATAAAATATAGGGACAGTCTTTGAGCCTATGCCTGAGGATCCACCCAAAGATGCAAGGGAGATCAAAAGACAAACACACAGACGGACAGTTCTAAACAAATAACCTCAATTTAATCAAAGCAAAATCGGA
This sequence comes from Conus ventricosus, assembly GCA_018398815.1. Classification (NCBI taxonomy): domain Eukaryota; kingdom Metazoa; phylum Mollusca; class Gastropoda; order Neogastropoda; family Conidae; genus Conus; species Conus ventricosus. The sequence goes on from CM031604.1 coordinate 72,562,189, forward strand.
AATGAAATGAGGTAGGGAACAGTAAACGATAAACAGTAAACAAGTGGGGTATGTTTGCTCCCATAAGGAAACCTAACACAGAGTAACTTTTATTCAAGACTGGCACAGCCTTTTAAACTTGAATAAAGTCAGACAAATACATAGACGAACAATCTAATAGTGGGGGAAAAACAAGCGAAATGGAGAAAATCACAAGACCCTGTGTGTTCCCTCTGTCACAGCAGGCAGTGGGGCCAAAGCTTTTCCAGCCAAGCGTGTCAAACTCTCAAGCCCTGGGGGAACCAAAGCATCTCAGGACAGTTCAATACAAAAGTAGATGGAAAGCTGGATATCACAATCTGCACTATCGACAACGATAACAATGACCTGTGGAATCAAGCCACATCTACTGCCTGAGGACTTGTGAAGAGAGTGAACAGCGTTGCCCTCAGTCCTGTCGAGAGCGAATCAGTCAAGTGTAATACTAAAGAAGGCATGACTCCATACAGCCTTGCTACTGCCCACACGTGTGTGAAAAAGAAGCCTCAGCGCACGAAGGACCCTCTCATTATTGGGGAGTCAACTGAACATCCTGAGGTGGTATCTCCTGTAGAACCAGTTTTGAAGCAGAATGGAAATGCTTGCACCTGCATGGACCTGAAGAGGTTAAATTAGGCCATGTAGAGAAAGAGATATGTGTCCTTCCCATGTCGGACTACATCCTTCACCAACTTCCGGATTCTTAAGTGTTCTCCAAGTTAATTGCTCAGTCCTGATTCTGGTAGATTCAACTGGATCCAGAGACTTAGTTCATCACGTTCATAACACCTTCTGGAATCAGTTCCACTCCTCAAATTTTCCTGTGTACAGTCCCAGAGATCCCCCAAGGCATCGAGGTGGTCATCTGCTATGATAAAGAAATCTTGTGTCACACCAAGACACCATTTGAGCATGAAACACTTCTGAGCCAAGTCCATCAGTGACTGGAATAGGCTGGTGTTCAGCTGAATAAAGGCCAGTACCATAAGTTTTTTTGTTTTTTTTAAATGTAATCAACTCACAAGACTGCCATCACATCAGACCAAGATTGAAGCAGTTCAGAGTCTGCCTGGACTGTCTAATGCTGCTGACAATACGTGGGTAGGGTGAATTATCTTGCAGTTGCTGATACCTTCCCCATCTTGAGTCTTGAAGCCTGTGAACAAACTCTTGACCACAGAGGCAGTGTGGACATGGGGCCCACAGCAGGCTACAACCCTTGGAAAGTCAAGGAAATGCTCATTATGGTATCAGTTCTTGTGTACTTTGACCCGACTAAGCCGACTTTCATGAAAGCTGACAGTTCATCATATGGTCTGGGGAAATGTCTCCTTCGAGAGAACAAGAGGCATTAAGGTCTCTAACATTCTGCTCCACAACATTATCCAGCACAGAGCAAAGACACACATAAATTGTGAAGCCTTTCAGCAGTCTAGGCATATGAAGATTCCACTGGTATATCATTGGACTCTAAAGTTTTACTCTCTCCAGTGACAGCAAACCATGCATTTAACTCATAAACTCCCAACAACTTGCCGGAAACATTGTTGAGATGTCAGTGCATGCCCGTTTAACTAATGTGCCACAAGCACGGAAGTCAACAGCAACCTCAGATACCTTGCCTCGAAATCCTAAAGCCTGCAATAAACCAGAAAGTATGCATCTCAAGGAATATTTACCCCACTTCAGAATCCATACCCAAGCTGTGTGGATTACCCAAGATACACAGGGACACCCCCCTCTGCCCCATTGTGTCCAGCTGTGGCAGTGTCATGTACAATGCCTCCAAATTCCTGACACAAGTATTGGGACCTTCAGTCAGACTGACCGAGCACCACATCTGTCAACAGCACAGACTTTGTACAGAAGATGGAAAACCAGCAACTGGCTCCAGGGGAGAAACTGGTCTCGTATGATGTATACATGTGCACTGTAGACTAGCATCCCTGTACCCAAGGCTCTCCAATCATTCGGGAGAAAATTGAGGATGACTACCACCTTCATCACTACAGAACAGATACTAGAACTGTTAGAACTGTGCCTCACTAGCACCTACTTTTCTTTCAACCATGAGTTCTACCAGCAGAAACAAGGAGCTGCCATGGGTTCGCCAGTGTCTCCAGTGGTAGCCAACCTGTACATGGAACACTTTGAGAAAATAGCCCTTGAGACTGCTGCCAACCCTCCCAGCATGTGGTACCGCTATGTGGATGACACCAAGACCCGCATACAGGAGACGGAGGTTGACAGCTTTACCACTCGCCTGATCTCCATAAACGACAGTATCCAGTTCACCTCGGAAACCGAAGCAGAAGGGAAGATCCTGTTCCTGGACACTCTCATCACCCAAACCCATGACGACAGGGTGGAGACCAGCGTCTACAGGAAACCCACCCACACTGACCAATACCTGAACTTTCTCTCTAACCATCCCCTCCAGCACAAGAGATCTGTTGTCAACACCCTAATATACAGAGCCTCTGTACTGTGTTCCACCACGGAGGAAGAGCAGAAAGAAGAACACATCAAGACTGCCCTTTCCGCTAATGGATACCCTGCATGGATGTGGGACAACCCTCGAGTTCCCTACCCTTCTTCTACAAATACAGACAGTGTGAAAGTGGGGATCCCTTACATTAAACTTGGGAGTCTCAGAGCGTCTAGTCAGGACCTTCCAACAACATGGATGCAAAGTTTTTCACAAACCCACCAACTCCCTACGCCAGCAACTGACTCATGTCAAAGACAAAATGGACCCCCTCAAGCAGTGTGGTGTAGTGTACCAGGTAGGTTGTCAAGACTGTGCCCATACCTACATTGGCGAGACAGCAAGACCACTCACCACTTGTCTACAGGAACACCAAAACCGATCTACTTCTGCCATACATGAGCACAAGCCACAGGCCACAGTTTCATCCCCCAAGAAACTACAGAGCCCTTTCTCACAAAAAGAAAAGTTAAAGAAGCCATCAAAATCAAGACCAGACGCCCCAGCCTGAACAGAGATAAAGGCTTTGAACTTCCCCTATCTACAATCAGATCCTGATAACCGCTCACTCCACACAACAGTCCTCAATCCTGACAACTGCTCACTCCACACACAGAAAAAGTGAGCTGATGAAGACCGGGTGATTCTGCTGAAATATTCTCCAAGTAAGTTTTGATTCTGAGTCCTATAACCATTTTTCTAATGTTGAGTCCAGAAACCTACATTCTTAACCATGTTGCACGTTGGTATGGTAGCTCCCTCATGACCATTGTCAGATGGGAAATTGAATGAAGCAGATCAGTAGAGAAGCCCAAGGGCAGCAAGATGTTGCCCTGAGAACAGTGCTCAACTATACCTTGGCCACATGGCTTATCTACAAGGTGTCAGGTTAGCATCCAGTGACCTGTTTGACAGACAGCATGACCTGAGCATAGCTGTGGTTACAGCTGAGAGGTGATCAGATCATCATTCCCATCTCCATGAGAACTGAAATTCTCAACCGTATGCATGATGGACATGATGAAGGCATGACAAAATGTCGAGAGTGTGCAAACCGTGGGTGTGGTGACCCAGAAGGTTGAAGGAAATTCAAGATCATATCGTGGCATGCAAACATTACCTGGAGAAAAGCCCAACAGAACTAAGGGAGTCCTTGCTGTCACAGACTCTCCCAGACTGTCTATGTGCTGTCTACATTTCAGAGTGGAAAGGAATCATCGATCTGGTTTCTGATGACTATTAGTAGCATTAGTCAAGGTATAAGTACTGACATTCACCCAGCTTTCAAATCTGACCTCAAATGCGGTCCTCAATAAAATGAAGGTCATATTTTCACACCACAGCATTTCAGGAACCTTTGTGTCAGACAATGGGCCACAGTTTTCTACAGGAGTTCCCACATCCTACAATGGGATCTTCATTTTTATTATGTACTTTGACAATCAGGTTTACCAAAATTACTAGTGCTGACATGAGCATACCAACTAAGCTTTCGGCTTTTTGTTTACATTACTGTGCTCTACTGATGACATACAGCTATATAAATCAGGTTCTGTGTCTGAATCTCATGAGCATGATCATCAACACCCAGGAATGCACTGCACACTAAAACTTTAGATGACCTTGAACAAGCTGCATTTCTATGAAGAAAAAAAACAACAGTTATGTGCAATACTACACTTAAATTGAAAATCAACTTTCTCTTCTCGCTTCCATCCATATCAGTACAACTAACATTGTTCTGTCTTCTCAATCCCATAACCTTAGAATTACTTTTGGTTAGAACTACGCTTAATATATTTTTGTAACTTGTAAGTTGTATCCAATCTCTGTATAGCAGCCAATTCTGACATTAAAAAATAGATCTGTCCAACATTTTCTCTAGACAGTCTCCATAAAGCCACTGGTCTGTTCATTCCTACTGAGCAGACTTGACCACTGTAATACTAGTCTCTTGGCTGTTTATCAAAATAAACCTCTTGAAAAGTTCAGAAGGTCCAAGACAGCATTATCAGTTGGGTCTGCAAGTCACCCACACGTGAACATGTCAGTTGTCACACATCTCCAAAGACACAGTCTCTTCACTGGCTCTCTGTTCAGAGTAGTTCTAATCAATCCACAGTCACATGCACTGGTCTAAATCATATCTTTAAGATCTATTCTTCCGATCTACACCCTATCCTGCCTTCACCCTCCTTCTGATACTTGTTTCTTTTGGCTAGATACGTCAGAACTAAGTCCTTCTGTTAGTGTTGTTTTGCTCTTCAAAGACCTGGTTTAAATTGTCAATGAAATCTGACCTGTTTAATTCGACTCATGTGATCCGTCATGTATGCCATCATGATCTTTCCTTTAATATACCTTGCTAGTAGCTGTGTGTGTCGTGTGTGTGTGTGTGTGTGTGTGCGTGTGTGTGTGTGTGCATGTGTGTGTGTGTCGTGTGTGTGTGTCGTGTGTGTGTGTGTGTGTGTGTGTGTGTGTGTGTGTGTGTGTGTGTGTGTGTGTGTGTGTGTGAGAGCATGCATACATGTGTGTGTATGTGTGCATACATGTGTGAATGAGTGCATGCATGTCTGGTAGTCTAATAGAAACATTACTTTTGACTGGATCCTTCAGAGGAGAATGAGATTGCTGGTTGGTGTTTGTGGTGTTAGATGGTGATGGTGGGACAGGGCGATCACATAAGAAGTCACATACAGTGTACTGGCTTTACTCTGTTGCAGTCTTTATTTCCAGTTGTTCTTGTAAAGTGCTATGACTAAGTCGTAAGTGACTTCTATTACTATGAGGGGTTATTTTATGCGCACATTATCATTAACATTCTATTTCTAATTATTACAATGTTCACCAAAGTTCAAATTACAACCCCTGCCCCCTTTCACACACACACACACACATACTCACACACTCACATACCATGTAGACATATAACACACGCACACACACACACACACACACACACACACACACACACACACACACACACACACACACATTCTCTCTCTCTCTCACAAGTTACTCACTCACCATCACAAACACATACATGTACAGAGATTGAGAAAGACCTCTCATGGTCTGAGACAGACAGACAGACAGACAGACAGACAGACTAAAGGACGGACAGGCAGAGAAAAGGGACAGACAGACAGAGACACAAAGACAGACAGAGAGAAAGACAGAGAGAGAGCAAACCAAGAGTGAACTCAGAGAGAGACAGAGAGAGTGAGAGAGAAAGAGATATGGATGGATTGATGGATCGATTGACTGATTGATAATCTTTAAATCCAAAGCGTGACAATTCAAGAAGATGTCTTTTTTCCATCTCGCCATTGTCCCTTCAGGGTCTAAGGATACTAGTTAACATAGAACACTGTACAGATCTGATTGCAACAAGAACAGTGATGATTTATATTAGCATTGAAGAAAAAAATACACACTAAAAAAAGCCTCTCTCTCTCTCACACACACACACACACACACACACACACACACACACGCACATAAAATACACGCTCTACTGTGGAAAGAGGACATGGAAGCGTCAGTCACCAAACTAGCAGTACTTATCATTAGCATAGCCTGAAGAGGAATGAACTTTGTTTCATGTGGCAGTCATGTTCTAGTATATGACAGCATATTGAACGTTCTTGTTCATAATGATTGGTTGTTGTTGTTGTTGTTTTTTTTTGAGGCAGTGAGGAATAGGAGGTAATGCTGTTGCTGGGAGAGAGAGAGAGAGAGAGAGAGAGAGAGAGAGAGAGAGAGAGAGAGAGAGAGAGAGAGAGAGAGAGAGCTCTAATTCAGAAACAAAGGAAGAAAGTTTCCATGTCAAAATTCTCCCCATTGATCACCCTCACCCGATACTCCACTACTACCCTGTCCATTTCCAACGTAATGTCAATTCATGGGCTCAATCATCAATGTCTACAAAGTACGCTTCACTTTATCTACAGGTGCACAGACGGCAATTCTATTTTCCTCTCCTGGGAACTCTGTATTTTATCGTGTGCACATGTATACACTGACTGACTGAAACCATTTATTGATGTTTACTTTCATCCTTCTGTCTGTTTTGATTTAAAACTACTGACAGTGACAGATTAATCTAGCTTCTACTGACAACACATTCACATACACACAAGCGTCACGCAGTATGTATGCACAGATCTATGCATGGGCCTACATACTGACTTGCGCATGCACATTACACACACACATCTCTCTCTCTCTCTCTCTCTCACACACACACACCACCACCGCCGCCACAGAGAGTGAGAGCGCGCGCGAGAGAGAGAGAGAGAGAGAGAGAGAGAGAGAGAGAGAGAGACCCAAACAACGAGTGTGGAAGAAGAAAAAAAAATCTCTCTCTCACCCATTGCAAGCAAGTAGACGACCATGTAGGATCGTTGAAATTGCGCAAAGCCCGCAACATTGGTCGAGGGAAGTGCTGCACGGGTGATAAAATACAGAAGAACACACACAACAGACAACGCCCAAAATCCACCGAAAAATATATTCATGATGACTTTTCACTGCCTCTTGTTATATATTATCATCGGTGATTTCTGAAACAGAAACACTGCTAAGCGTTAGTGACGGCGACTGTTCACTAGCACGTCAACTCGCAAAGAGAGAAATAGAGCAGAGCGAGCGAGGTAGCAAGAACGGCTTGACAAGGGAGATCATTCTTACTTTCGATGCTCAGATTATCTCCCCCTGGTTATTCCCCAAACCTGTGGAAATACACGGCTGCAGTCGTGCAGCCCCTCCTTCCAACCTCACCTGCTCCTTTATCCACTCATCCTTCCCTCGTGTGCGCGCGCACACACACACACACACACACACACACACACACACACACACACACACACACACACACTCTTCTTCTTCTGTTATGTGCCCACAATCAACACTGATTATTTTGCCACAGAATAGGTTTCCATGAACCGGCTGCCCGACTTTAAAAAAGATTAATGTTTTTTGCAGTTTTTGCTACTTTTGTTAACAACTAGGAGCAATCCTATTTGAAAAAGAGTTTTTTTCTAACATTGCTGGAAACTTGTTTTATAAATATCTTTTGATAGGAATTTCTTGTTCTTTCGTCACTCACTAATGTGAAATTTTTTTCCTTTTCTGTATCATCTAAACCATTGAATATTTTATATGTTTGAATTAGATCACCCCGTAGTCTTCTAAATTTCAATGATGGCAACTGTAGTTTTCTAAACCGATCCTCGTAGCTTAAGTGGCTGATACTTTTTATTAATCTTGTTGCTCTCCTTTGTACTTTCTCTATACTGATCGATTGTCGTTTTAGTAATGGGTGCCAGATAGTATTTCAATATTCCAAGTGCGGTCGAACCAGTCTTGTACAGTCGAGTGAGTGTGTCTTTGTCTCTACAGGTCAAGGATCTTTTGATAATACCTAGCATCTTATTAGCTTTAGCGATGACATTTTTAATATGTCTGTCGAACTTCAGTCTATAGTCAAAAGTCACCCCGAAGTCTTTCTCCTCCTTACTTTTCTCTAACGTTACAGATTCACTATCATTCTTTATGTTGTAATTGTAATTAGGGTTTTTATTTCCATAATGAACTACTTTACATTTACTTGCATTAAAGTAGAGGTTCCAGGTGTTACTCCAATCTATCAGTCTATCCAAATCCCTCTGTAATTCATCTTTATTATCGGTAGTATTAAAGCGCGAGTCATTAAGTAGAAAATGAGCATGTCCAGAGGGTCATGGGTTCGAATCCCAGCCATGGCTCGTCCCAAGATGGGGGGAAAAAAAAGGGGGCAGCAGAGGGACATCCGGAGTCATGAACCGGGTGTGGCCCAACCCCCCTAGAGTGTCAGGAGATAAGGGCCGAAACACTTGCTTGAAGGGGGCTTCTCTTCTGAGGACTCTCTGCTGCCACGCTCTCCACGAGTTTCTTTCTACTAGATTTTTGTATTATCTGCAAATATTTTACAACTGCATTAAATCTCATCGGGTAAATCATTTATGAATATGGTAAACAATATTGGACCCAGTATACTTCCCTGAGGAATTCCGCTCAGCACCTGAGTTTCTCTTGAGAAGGCCTCTCCCACTCTCACCTTTTGTACTCTATTTTTTTTAAAGAATCCTTCAACCCATTGTAAAATATTACCCGTAATACCATAAGATTGCATTCTGAGTAAGAGCCGTTCATGAGGTACCGAATCAAAGGCTTTTTTAAAATCTAGGTATATCACATCAAAGTTATTTCCATCATCAATCATTGAGGTGAAATCTTCCATAACTTCTAGTAGACTGGTTACACATTAACATTTGAGTACGTCAAACGGAGACGCAGATACTTGAACTGAACTAAGGTGCCAAACAAACGAACCGGAATACTGAACAAGATTGAATAAAACAACGTCCGCACTTCCTAACACACTAGCACAGTCATC
>CM031604.1:72583633-72586133 GCA_018398815.1 Conus ventricosus
GACCCTCAGTATGTTTAGGTAATGATCAGTGTTCAGTTTGACCCTCAGTATGTTTAGGTAATGATCAGATTATTTTCAGCCCGCAGTAGGTTAGGGTGATTGTCAGTGTTCATTCTGATCACAGTATGTTAAGTTAATGATCAATGTTCATTCTTGCGCAATATGTTTAGGTAATGATTAGTGTTCATCCTGGCCACAGTATGTGTAGGTAATGATCAGTGTTCATTCTGGCCACAATATTTTTAGGTAATGATCAGTGTTCATTCTGGCCACATTATGTGTAGATAATGATCAGAGTTCATTCTGGCCACAATATTTTTAGGTAATGATCAGCGTTCATTCTGGTCACAATATGACTGTGTAGGTAGTGATCAGAGTTCATTCTGGCCACAATATTTTTAGGTAATGATCAGCGTTCATTCTGGCCACAATATGTGTAGGTAGTGATCAGAGTTCATTCTGGCCACAATATTTTTAGGTAATGATCAGCGTTCATTCTGGCCACATTATGTATAGGTAGTGATCAGAGTTCATTCTGACCACATGACATTACATTAATTATCAGTGTTCATTCTGGCCACAATATGTGTAGATGATGACCAGTGTTCATTCTGGCCACATTATGTGTAGATAATGATCAGTGTTCATTCTGGCCACATTATGTGTAGAGAATGATCAGTGTTCATTCTGGCCACAATATGTGTAGGTAATGATCAGTGTTCATTCTGGCCACATGACATTACATTAATGATCAGTGTTCATTCTGGCCACATTATGTGTAGGTAATGATCAGTGTTCATTCTGGCCACAATATGTGTAGATAATGAACAGTGTTCATTCTGGCCACATGACATTACGTTAATGAGCAATGTTCATTCTGACCACAATACCTCTAGATGACGATCGGTGTTTATTCTGGCCACAATTGTTTAGGTAAAGATCGGTGTTCATTCTGATCCTTCTCAAGGGCAGTGTCCTGTGGAGGAGCCAGGGTATTTCTACGGGGCGGCTGCTGACCTGTGCTTCAAGGTGTCGAATTTTACCGTGGACTCCTGGGAGGCGGCGGTCGAGAATTGCCGAAGCTGGGGCATGGAACTGATCAAACTGGACACCAGAGACGGACAGGCGGCTGTCATGGACGTGGTGAAGTCCTGTCCTGGTAAAACTCATTTTCACTGACTGTGAGGCATTTCAACTGTTATAACGGTGAATTGTGAGGTATTTCAACACTATTATGAGAGAGGATTGTGGGGTATTTTAACTGTTATGAGGGTGGGTTGTGAGGTATTTTGACAGTTATGACGGGGAATTGTGAGGCATTTCAACTGTTATGACGGTGGATTGTGAGGTATTTTAACTGTTATGACGGTGGATTGTGAGGTATTTTAACTGTTATGAGGGTGGATTGTGAAGCATTTTAACTGTTATGAGGGTGGATTGTGAGGTATTTTAACTGTTATGATGGTGGATTGTGAGGTGTTTTCACTGTTATGAGGGTGGATTGTGAGGTGTTTTCACTGTTGTAAGGGTGGATTGTGAGGCGTTTTAACTGTTATGAGGGTGGATTGTGAGGCGTTTTAATTTTATGAGGGTGGATTGTGGGGGGTTTTCACTGTTATGATGAGGTATGATTATGGATTGAGGTATTTTCGCTGATCTGAGGGTGGATTATGAAGTGTTTTAGTTGTTATGAGGGTGGATTATGAGGTGTTTTCACTGTTGTGAGGGTGGATTGTGAGGTGTTTTCACTGGTATGAGGGTGTATTGTAAGGTATTTTAACTGTTTTGAGGGTGGATTGTGAGGTGTTTTCATTGTTATGAGGATGGATTGTGAGGTGTTTTCACTGTTATGAGGGTGGATTGCGAGGTGTTTTCCCTGCTGCGAGGATGGATTGTGAGGTATTTTTACTGGTATGAGGGTGGATTGTGAGGTATTTTAACTGTTATGAGGGTGAATTGTGAGGCATTTTAACTGTTATGAGGGTGGATTGTGAGGTGTTTTAATTGTGAGGGTAGATTGCGAGGTGTTTTCACTGTTATGAGGGTGAATTGTGAGGTGTTTTCACTGTTGTGAGGGTGTATTGTGAGATGTATTTTAATTGTTATGAGGGTGGATTGTGAGGTGTATTGTAATTGTTATAAGGGTGGATTGTGAGGTGTTTTCACTGTTGTGAGGGTGGATTGTGATATGTATTGTAATTGTTATGAGGGTGGATTGTGAGGTGTTTTAATCATGAGGGTGGATTGTGAGGTGTTTTCACTGTTACGATGGTGGATTGAGTTGTTTTTGCTGTTCTGAAGATGGATTGTGAAGTGTTTTCACTGTTATGGGGGTGGATTGTGAGGTGTTTTATCTGTTGTAAGGGTGGATTGTGAGGTGTTTTCACTGTATGAGGGTGGATTTTATGTGTTTTAGTTGTTATGAGGGTGGATTGTTAGAAGGTTTCACTGTTATAAGGGTAGATTGATGTGTTTTCACTGGTATGAGGGTGGATTCTGA
>CM031604.1:72591133-72593633 GCA_018398815.1 Conus ventricosus
TACGTGTGAGATATTCCATAAACAGGAAAAACCGTTTTGGGCCGTTATAGCCATTAATAACAGCTATACTGGTAAACATCGGCCATCATCTGTGACCTATAATGAACATACCAACAAATTTTCAGAAAGATCGGCCAAGTACTTTCTGAGATTTTCCATTGAAAAGGCTTTCGATTCTGTTTCAAGAGGACTGCTGTGGCCTGTTTTATATAACAATGTGATTAAAGGTAAAGTCTATGAATATATCAAAAGTATGTATAACTGTGTTAAAGCAAAGGTAAGATATGGTGCTGATTGTACTGATTATATTATATGCACAAGAGGTGTTAAACAGGGTGATGCCTGTAGCCCTGTCCTGTTCTCCTTATTCATAAATGAATTACCTCGAGATATAATTCAGAATGGAAAGCATGGTGCTACACTCACTCCTAGTCCCATTGAATTGTTCAAGGTGGATATCTTGAAGCAAAAGAGAGATGACTCTTAAATGGTGAAAGAATGTCCATTGTAAACTGTTATAAATACCTTGGTATATATTTTACCACTCGCCTTAGCATTGTAGTTGCTTGCGAAGATCTGGCAAGCAGAGCAAAGAGAGCTATATTGTGTATTATCCATAAGTTATTATCGCTTAAAAGTCATTCTTTAAATGTGTTTCTTAAAATATTTGACTCTCAAGTTTTACCTATAGCTATGTATGGCGCAGAATAGTGGGGATTAGAAAAAGCTGTAACACATGTCGAGAAGATTCACTTGTATGCACTTCAGAAATTCCTTGATGTTCATACCAAAACCCCAAATGAGTTAGTTTATGGAGAGACAGGACGCCATCCTATGTATATTGAGGCAAATATTCGTTGCATTAGGTACTGGCTAAAGATATTACGTATGGATGAAACTAGGTTGCCACTGAAAGCTTACAGGTAGATTCCAACGGCAAGCAAACATGGGTTATGAATGTTCGCAAAATGTTATATCAAAATGGATTTGGGTTGGTAAGGTTAAATCAGGGAGTGGAAGATGTACAGGATTTTTGAGTGAATTTCGTCAAAGTTTGGCTGATTGCAGATGGCAAAACTGGGAAGATCACATTCAGCAAAGTGAAAGATTCTCTTGGTACAGACCGTTTAAATCTTCTAGAAACTGTGAAAGCTATCTTCCGCTAGATTTAGACAGACACATTAAACGGTGTTTGACGAAGTTAAGACTAGGATTACCGATATGACAATACATAGCATTCGATTGAAAAATATTCAGACAACGGTTTAAGATGTCTAATGTGTAACAGCACAAAGGAAGACGATTTACACATTTTACTTTGTTGTCCTGCTATCAGTGACCTGAGAAAAAAAATACAGTCCTCGTAGGTTTTATGCACATCCGTGTCTGTTCCGTGCATCTCTGCCCATGTCCAATCAGAACAAACATGTTATGAAGAACCTGAGTTCATTTCTCTATAAAGGTTTTCAACGACGCGCAAATTTTTCATTGGAATCTGAAAAAACCTTACTCATCTGTATAACTTACTTCACTGACCTATTGAAAAAAATGTCAGCATGTTGGTGTCTGTTGTTTGCTTTGATTTTGTTTAGCTGTGCTCTATTCATTATCGTATATTAGTTTCCGTTTCCGTTTCTCTCTCTCTCTCTTATTGTTTTTGTGCTTGCCTCTCTGTTGTTTTCTTCATTCTGCTGCACATACTACTCTGAATAAATGTGCTTGAAATACCTCTTGTGTACACTCTATGTGCTTTAGCGTCTTTTGGTAAGCTGCTATGACTCTGATCACGAGTGAATATAGTGCAAGCTTTTCGCCTTTCTCTCTCTCTCTCTCTCTCTCTCTCTCTCTCTCTCTCTCTCTCTCCTCTCTCTGTTATTTCTCCATGCATAATAAATATGGTTAAAATACCTCTTTTATGCACTCTGCGTGTTTTAGCGTTTTCCGATAAGCTGCTACGATTTATATCACGAGTGAATATAGTGCAAGCTTTTCACCTTCATGTCTCTCTCTCTCTCTCTCTCTCCTCTCTCTCTCTACTCTCTCTCTCTCTCTCTCTCTCTCTCTCTGTCTCTCTCTCTCTCTCTCTCTCTCTCTCTCTGTTCTCTCTCTCCTCTCTCTCTCTCTCTCTCTCTCTCTCTGTTTTTCTCTTTCTCTCTGTTTTTTTCTGTCTGTGTGTCTGTCTATGTGTCTGTCTGTCTGTCTGTCTGTCTGTCTGTCTGTCTCTCTCTCTCTCTCTCTCTCTCTCTCTCTCTCTCTCTCTCTCTCTTTTTTCTTTCTCTCTCTCGGTTTTTCTCTGTCTGTCTGTCTGTCTGTCTGTCTGTCTGTCTGTCTCTCTCTCTCTCTCTCTCTCTCTCTCTCTCTCTCTCTCTCTCTCTCTCTCTCTCTCTCCCTCTCTCTCTGGCTGTGATACATATACCACAAGAGCTATTGTAGAAAAGCACATACATGTTTGTTGTGCACGTGCTCGCCTTTTTGTCAGTTTTCGCCCTAACTATTTTAT
>CM031604.1:72598633-72600268 GCA_018398815.1 Conus ventricosus
CCAACGTGTGACGACGGCACGACAGGACCGCTACATTGTCACGCAGCACCTCCGGAATCGTTTCCAGCCAGCTGCACAAACAGCCCGCAACACTATTGGGACTAGAGAAAGACCAATCAGCAGCCGTACCGTGCGTCGGCGTCTGGCAGCAGCAGGGCTACGGGCACGTCGACCATACCAAGGTCAGATCTTAACCCATCGCCATCGACTAGCACGCCAGCGATGAGCTGCCGCAGGTGGCTTTCTGGGGAACAGGGTTTGGGGGAATGTTGTTTTTTCGGATGAATCCCGGTTCAATGTCTCTTTCCCGGGTGGCCGTGATCGTGTGTATCGACGTCAGGGTGAACGTTTTGCGCAACCCTGTGTCATTGAGCGAGATCGTTATGGGGTGGAGGGTAATGGTCTGGGGTGCCATAAATGCTCAATTTCGATCGGAGCTTGTGTTTGTGCCAGGCAACTTGACGGCAAGGCGTTATATTGACACTGTTCTTGAGCCAGTTCTTCTTCCTCTCTGGAGACAGCATGGTGGCAACAGACTAGTGTTTCAGCAGGACAATGCTCGACCCCACACAGCCGTTCTCACACGAAATTTCCTTCGGGACAGCAATGTGGATGTCATGCAGTGGCCCTCCGTGTCCCCAGACATGAATCCCATTGAACATTTGTGGGACGAACTTGGACGACGTGTGCAAGGTCAGCAGAATCCCCCAACTACCGTTGCTGAGCTCACCCAAGCATTGCAGCATCACTGGAACGTGATACCGATCCGTATCATCCGTCGTTTGTGCGCTTCAATGCCCCGACGTTTGCAAGCTTGTGTTCGTGCTCAAGGGGGACACACCAGATATTGACAGTGTATTCCTTCTGTCGCGCCTAAATGGCTTCACTTCAGGCGAATGTGCACCTGTTATAGGCAAACTAATGTACAGTGGTCGCACTTTTGTCACACGTATTTGCTTTGATGTGTGTTTGCTTCATTTCAATAAAATTGTCAGTTGACAATGGAATTGCGTTTTCTTTGCCTCTCAGTATAGTATAATGAATAATGTTATAACTTACATTGTAAACATCCTGATGCTTGAATCTAGTAATAAAGAATATTATAACTTATCTGGTAAACATCCTGGTGCTTTAGTCTAGTAAGAATGTTATAACTTACAACTGTAAACATCCTGGTGCTTCACTCTAGTAATAACGTTATAACTTACATTGTAAACATCATGTGCTTGAATCTAGTGCTAAAGAATGTCATCACTTACATTGTAAAACATCCTGGTGATTCAGTCTACTAATAATGTTGTGACTTACATTATAAAACATCCCGGTGATTCAGTCTAGTAATAATGTTGTAACTTACATTATAAAATATACTGGTGATTCAGTCTACTAATAATGTTGTGACTTACATTGTAAAATGTCCTGGTGATTCAGTCTAGTAATACTGTTGTGACTTACGTTGTAAAATATCCTGGTGATTCAGTCTACTAATACTGTTGTGACTTACATTGTAAAATATACTGGTGATTCAGTCCAGTAATACTGTTGTGACTTACATTGTAAAATATCCTGGTGATTCAGTCTAGTAATAATGTTGTGACTTACATTGTAAAGTATACTGGTGATTCAGTCTAGTAA
>CM031604.1:72600368-72612868 GCA_018398815.1 Conus ventricosus
ATTGTCACCTTCATGAACGTTTGTAGGGGTAATGATGCCCATGTCTACTTCACTAAACGTATTGCTTAATTGTTTTTTCACTACCAAATATTTCTTCCATCGAATATAGTTTTTCACCCTCGAATTTAACTTGTGTCGTCATTTTTTAAAGCCATAACATTTACGAAAATTTAAAAAAAAAAAATGTAAATAAAAGTAAGTAAAACGCGCTTTTATTCTTCACCCAATCGTTGCAACACTTCAAGACACGTTAACCTTACAATAACACCTGCTAAATTTTAGCTTTTCTGAATCACTACAGTCCAATGTTCATCACTTTGATTGCTTCTTTAAAATAGTTCACTATGATCTTTTATTATATTGTTTACATCATTCTCAAACTCAAATTCACTAAAACCAATGTTATACTTTCATTGTTTCGTAAAATAGTTCATTACAATTCTTTTAAATCGATTCACTGAATTCGACACCAAATTTTAAATCTAAATAAAAAATAAAATAATTGTAAATGTAAATTCAGCTGTTATTCATAGTCTTTTCTAATCGTTAAAAACTTTTTCTTAATTAAAGCGAATACTACTACTTCAGGCGGGTAAGGGTAAAACACAGATTAACTCTTCAGGAGCCATATTATCAACTAAAATGGCAAAAACTTTATAACCCGGTTGGGGCCAAGAATCGGGAAATTTTACTGAGGGCCCTTTGCTAAACGCTTTCTCGTATATCTATGCGCTCAAAAAGATCAGTATTAATTCTTCAACCTGCCCTTTAACTCTTCTCTATCAGCCTCCCAATCCAACTCGTAAAGTATATTAATAAGCTCTGTAGCTTACTTCGGCCTTTATTTTTTAAACCAAATATAAACAACAGTTAAAAATAAGTAAAGCCGCAGCATGGGCCTGTAACGCGCTCTGCAATGCACGCTGCCAAACGATCAATAGGTGGCTAAGGTCTATTTGAGCCCTGGGTTTTCCCGCTCTCTCCCTCTGGCGGCAGTTGTTGTATGATTGGGTTTGGGAGGGCGCATTGCGGAAAGTCAAGAGTGGTCCTACCAGTTCCACTTTACAAATTTCCCCGACACCCCATCCACTTTAGCACGCTTGACATCTTCACCCCAAGCGCCCCAAGCACCCCAAAATCACCCCAAATCACCTCAAAATCAACCCCCAAATTCTTAACTTAAGAGAATGTAAATATGCGGTTCTGATTATATTAAGGTGCTGGAAGTAGAAAGCATACTGTAAACCCTTAATTTTTAGCCCCGGAGAGAATGTAAATATTTTGTTCACGATCACCCTATCTTATCTTGCCCGTAAGCCCCCATTTTAAAGTAACGATTACGTCGATTTTTGCGGTTTTGCATGTTAATTTTGTTTAAAAACAGGTTTTTGGATTTTGGCAAAAAGTACATGAGAAGATTTTATGTAAAAAGGGGGGTTTTTTCGTGCACAATAAATGGGTGGTCGTGAACCCCATATTTACCTTCTCTGCGTGCTGCGCGTGTGCGTGCGTGCGTGTCGTTGACAGAAGATGATAGACTAAGGAAACTGCAAAAACGAAGCATGAATATTTGACCGGAAGACAGTATGAAAATTAGCACCAAAAGAAAAAAAAAAAGAAAAAAAAGAACAAAAGAAAAGCAACACAAACAACATCCACAATTCTAAACAACAATCTCTGCCACCGCCTCCTCCCACCAACTTCATTTTCAATGTAGTTTTTATAGCCCCCTGATGGGCTCTGCCGGCATTAAATAAAACTGAAAAACCGCCCCCTTTCCCAAGGGAAGAAAACCGTTGACATGTTTATTTCACGTCCGATGTCTTCCCTTGCATCAGAAAACAATAGTGCCTTACGCTAACAGTGCCCAGTAGGAAGGCCTTGACTGATAGCGCAGTATCTATACCATGGTCAGTTTTATTTATATTTTTATGTATTTATCTGTTTATTCATTCATTCATTTCTTTTTTCATTTGCAGCATCTTGGATCTTGCGGGATGTATCGCAACAATTCTCTTAACACGGAAATGGACAAGACAAGGTGTAGCCTCGGGGGGAGCGCCACAGTGCAATACCGGCTGCGTCAACGAAATATTACATCACAGTTTTTCTTTTGTCGCCAGTGTTCACTTCAGGATTGATATTTGTGCTGGCACCCACCGGATGTAACACAATCACACATACGTGAGTGAGTTCTTAACTACTTGGTTATTTAAGCCAGGATGTGGAATTATATTTGTCTGCCCTATTCCAGTGATATCCCAACAAGCCATTTATTATTCCATTATTTAAACATTTGGTTATTTTCCCATGTTTTCATTGACATATTTTAAAAACCAAAAAAGAGAGAAAAAAAAAAAAAGGGAAAAAACGAAAATTAAGCTTACGACTTGTGCAGTGAATTTTTATCTAAAGGAATTTTGCCAAGCACGGGTTTACTGATTCGTTAATCATCAAATATGGCTTGTCAATCCTCAGTAAAAACCATTCTAGTTGTTCTTTTGTTGAAGAAACTTTTAAGATATCTTATAAGTATTAAGTAGAGTATACAGAATAAAACTGGCATTTCTGTTTCAAAATAAGTGAATGGATTTTTTGCACGAACGGGGTACGTTAAATCTATTCTACCTTTAAAGAGTGTACTTTTATTTATTTTTAGAAATTGGAGCTGATAAAGACTCTCCAAATTTTCAATGAAAGTTTTTGGGATGTTCCACACATTTTAAACACTTTTTAATGTTATTTGTTTATCAGGCACTAGGCTTTATTTTGAGAAACACACACACAAGAGGACTTGAAGGGGATGAGGTTTGGAGGATTTTGAACAATAATTTAATGCTGTCAGTTCATGAACATGTACCGTTTTTTGTTTCAGAGACTGATGCGAATAAAGACTTTGCCTCATCAAAGAGAGTCTGTGGAGAATGTTTTATGAAATCATTTGCCTTAAATGTATAAGACTGCGAAACCGCTGAGATCTGAGTTCAACGGTTCCTTTTGTCTGTCAGACTCTGTCCCCCCTTGTCTGTCCTGTCTGTCTCTCCTGCCCCCTCCCCCCTTTTTCGCTGTCTCTGCTCCCCCTTCTCCTCCCCCCTCCCCACACAGGCACATCCGCCATCACCGACCCAAAGCGTCGCTCTGTACTTTAGCCATTCCCAACACAACATCAATCATGTCAAAGTCCTGGGGCTTTGGCAATCACTGAGTGACAACTTGAGCGCACTGTGCAGGTTGTCCAAACTTATTACCAGTCGGGGGACCCTCTGTCCACTTGGCATCAACATCCAAAAATTATCCCCTCCCCCCCCCCCCCCCCCCCCCCCCCCCCCCCCCCCCCCCCCCCCCCAACACTGGCCCGCAGTACCCCCACAGACACTCTACCTTAAGACTCGTATTCATCATGAGTATGTTCAGCTATTCTCTCTCTTCTGCTTCTTTAACTATCTCTGTTTCCTTTATCGATCTTTTCTTTACTTAGTTAAACCATTCACCCCTTTTCTTACTCTGATTTTCTTTCAAGTATATATACTTAGTATTTTACATACCCCCCCCCCCTTTTTTTTTAAATTTCAATATTATTTTAAGCTTTTACTCACTTATCAATGTCATTTCTTTCCAACCTAATTTATTATTATTCATATTTTTTATTTTATTTATTATTAATGTTTGTTGTTGTCACAAATTTTTTTTCATTTATGATTAATATTATAGTGGTAGTACCAGTAAATATTTTTGAAATTGTTATTATTTTCACCATCATCGTCACATCATCATCATTATCATTTCCCCAATCCATAAATTTATCATGAACATTTATTTTTTTCCTTTCGTGTTTTCTGAATTGTTATATATTTCTTGGGATTTTATATTGCTATCCCTCTCATTTTCTATGTCATTAAAACTTATCATTATTTTCATTTTTTTGTTATCATCATTACAAATTATCATCCTATTTGCATTATTAAAAGATTAAGATTTTATCTTACTACCTTCCTCCCCTTTTTTTTTTATTTTACAATTATTGTTTCTATTATTAGACTACTAGCATAACTGATATTGTAACTTTTTCCTTCTTTTCCCCGTCCTCTGTTGATATCATTATCATTATTGTTTAAAACATTGATTTTAAACCATTTTACTATTCTTTTTCTTGTTATTATCTTCCCTCCAACCCTTTCCCTCATCTCTTCAGTTCCATTCTGTAGTGTCAGATTTCCATCCACGCCATATTTTTCACCAGATTGAAGCGACAAGTGACTATTTGTTCGTCCTTTGTTTCCAGTGGTTGAATGTTGTCATGTGCGAAGAAGACCAAACGGGTCGAAATGGTGTTTGTTTGTTGTTCGTTTGGCTTCTCAAAAATTCTGTTATTATTATAGATTGGTAATAGGATGTAGTTTATTGTGTGTATTTTCTCTTTTCTGTTTTTTTTTTTTTTTCTGTTGTAAACAAGTCGACCACACGACCCTTTTCGAAGCTATTAAACTCACACAGAAACTAAGTCATTTTCTGAGCGCGTCATTTTTATCAGAAAAGATTATACTGATAATACAACAAGCTAATCACGTGATGGTAGCCGAACTATTGACATCCTTATGGCTGATAAGACTAGGCTGTGCTGAGAGCGTGGGCATTCATTCCCCTTGATTTTTCTGTCCTGGATTAAAACAAATCGTTAGGTGGAAAAACACGCATTCAAATGCCACACAAATTACATTTTAAAAAAGCAAAAACAAACAAAACCCAGAACAAACAACAAAAACAACAATAAAGGGGCAAACAGACTTACAAAATGGACAGCTAGTGTCCACTCTGGACAGTGCGTGTCAATTTCTTAAATCAGTTTTCAGATCACAACGACAAAAAAAAAAAAAAGAGAGAAAAAAAAAGCTAGCATGTCATAATTTGTGATTCAAAAAGTGTTAACGATTCCAAAACAAATACAGAAAACAAAGGAAAACAAACTATACAAGACAGCACAGGAAGACAAAAATGGCAACAGCAGTCAAAATGAGTGACGGGAATTAAGACGTTACTGACACAGAAAACGAAGAAGCGATGTGTGCAGAAAGAATCCTCTGCATCACGATGAAAATACGTATTTTAATTTACTTTCCTTGAAAGAAATCCGCTCACTTTTGAATAACCCTGGTCTGCCATTCATTTGGTTAAATAGCGAAAATACCATTTTCATGAATACTTTAAAAAAAAAAGTTACGCAAAGGCCACACGGTCAATATTTACAGCAGTGACGACAAAATATTTTCGAAGAAAAAGCGTAAATACTTTATATGAAATAATAAAGGGTGAGCGCTGTCGGGAATATTACTTGATACAGCCATCTGTTTCTCTGTGAAGAAATGTTTCTAATTTTAGACTACGTCTCCAGAAGTTAGCAGTTCAGAATCAACGATAATCATATATTCCAAGAGAAGAAAGAGTTTGTCTAATGTGCATTTTAATGAAACTGGTGATGTCTGTTAAACAGGTCACAATGATTGTTAAAGAACATTGTAAATTGTCATCACCTAAATATTTTCAGCTCCACCCGAATATAATCAAACTACACGAATTGTTCAACATTTCTAGAAACAATGAAATTCATAACTCTTTACAGACATATATTTGTCTTCATTCTACCCAATGATGCATAGTTTATCCTACTCACGAAAACCCAAGAAGACGAGAGCACTACACTCTTTCTTTCAGTAAATAAATATATAGATAAAGACGAAATGGGTTACAGCTATCAATGTGTTTTTCAATATGAAAACAATATATCGTTGGTGATTTTTTATTCCGTGTTATATTTATATAATGTTGACATTACATAGCCCAGGTGTATTTGTAATAATTTATTTTGATTAATGTGATTGTTTATTCTGTGTTATATTTATTGTTTATTCCGTGTTATATTTATATAATGTTGACATATTACACAGCCCAGGTATATTTGTAACGATTTATTTTGGTTTAAACCCCCCCCCCCCCCCACCTCTACGCCATTCCCCCACTCCATCCCATTCCCGTCCCCGCCTTGGGCTGGAGAACAATCAACATGTGGAATAATTTGAATGAAACCCAAAATGGCTCAGAAAATAAGCATGCCTCCAAATACTTAAAAAATATCCACTAATTGTGATTTCAGATCGTGTCCGTGCGGCGAATTATCTTTAAAAATGCAGTAGAAAGAAACTCGTGGAGAGCGTGCAGCAGAGAGCCCTCAGAAAGAAGCCCCCTTCAAGCAAGTGTTTCGGCCCCTTTAAATCTCTGACACTCTAGGGGGTTGAGCCACACCCGGTTTCCATGACTCCGATGTCCCTCTGCTGCCCCCTTTTTTTTTTTTTTTTTTTTGTTTCCCATCTTGGGACGACATGGCTGGGTTTTCGAACCCATGACCCTCTGGAGATGCTCATTTTCCACTTAATGACTCGCGCTTTAACCACTGAGCCACAGGGACACCTGATATTGTGGGGAAATTAAGCTTTATGAAGTTTCACTTTTGTTCCTCCTGCCAGATCCAGCTTGAACACCTCTCTGCCGCTTCTGCCATTGCTTTCAGGGCTCTGGTTTTTTTCCTTCCCTGCAACTGAAGCTTTTTCATGAGGCTGTATGCAGACGTTCCTACAAATCCCCTAGCTCCAATTTCTGCAGTGAGGACTTTGACCTGATACCTTCTCTCCTCAGCTGTTTGCCAGATCAGCATACTTTTCAGTCTTGTAGATTTTTTACTGCCTCCATTCTGTTTTTTATATGGCACCGTGAGCTCGATCATGATCAGCTGCTTTGGTTGACTTAGAGTGGACTACTATGTCTGTCTCAGCTACTCTTGCTGATGATTTTTGTGACTCTTCCATTCTGGGAGTCCTTTCAGTGCACCCCCAGTCATCTGCCCCGTCCAGCAGACCTCCTGCATGTTTCGAGTGGCACTGTTGTTCTGGCCATGATTTGCTGCCCCCAGCCGTGAAGAATGTTGGGGGTGCTTTGGAGTCCTGATTCGCCCCTTTTGTGGTGTTGGTACTGGCCCAACTACTTGTACAATCTCTTTGAACTTGGTTGTGCCTCCAAAGTTACCTTCTTGAGCCAGGGCTACTTTACATGAGCTTAGAACATGCTCCACTGTTTGTTTTTCATGGCAGAGGGGGCATGCAGGATCGTCTGTTTTCCCCCACTTCACCAGGTTTGCATTTGAGGCAGAAGGTCATATGCAGATCTGAGAATGAAGCTGATCCTGAGAGGGCCAGTGCCAAATGTCATTCCAAGTGAACTTCTTTGGAGGGATTCTCCCACGTTGTCCATGCCCCTTTCTGGCTTTTGCTGGACTGCTTTTTGAGTCTTTTTTTGGTCTTCTCTTTTTTCATCTCCTGAATCATCAGTCTCTTTTGGGTTTTTCCTTTGGCCTTTGACCACCATTCAGTTTTGGGCACCCCCCCGTCCTTTTCTGTTGGTCTGTGTGTGTCCTGTTATTTCTCTGATCTTGAGACTTTCTTTTGCGAATCCATCGCCCCTTGAACTTTCCATTTTCTGCCTGTCTTCAGCTGGCTTGATTGCTCTACCACCTTGTCTCCTGAGTCTTCCAGCATGCTTTGAAGTCTGATTTTCCCTGCTTTGTATTCCTCCAGGATGGATTTCAGTGTAGTTTCAGCTTTGCTTGGCGACAGACAGCGCGATGTCAGTCAGACAGGGTGGGCACCAAGCCATTTCCTTGTGAACTTGTTGATTTTGGCTCCATTGCCTCAAGTGTGCTGGTGCAGATGTCGTATATCATCAGAGGCCATAGGAGCTTGGTATCAGCATGAACTGCAGACACCAGACCTTGTATTTGCCAGGGAGCCCACACTAGTCAATGGTCTCCAAGCCTTCTTCCGCCATCTGCTGGTTTCTTTTGTCTTCGTGTGTCTTCAGCGTATCATCATACCATCTTCCAAGGCTCTTGACTGGTTCTTCTGTGACTGTTGAATGGCCTGGTTGGCAACACTGAAGACCACAGATCGGCCACTTTTCCTTTCCTCAGTGAGAGACTCCGTGATTTTCTTTGGCTTTGAACTGCATTCTGGATGAGGCAACTATGTCGTCCAGCCTCTCCAGCACATGACGTGTCTCGTCTTCTCTGGATGAAATCACTGTAGTGTCATCCATGAAGGCCTTGAGAGAGCATCTTGTATCCATCGCCAAGGTCTGTTTGTCTCGCGTTGTTTGTTGCTGCTTCAAGATGAGTTCCATTGCCAGCACGAACAGTATTGGGAAATTGCACAGCCCATTGCGATGCCCACTTCAAGTTGATCCAATCTGTTGTGTACTCCTTGGTAGAGAACCGCATTGAGAAGCCATTGAAGTACTTCTTGAGCATGTCGCGGATGTTCTTTGCACATGGTACATCTCAAGAGCCAACTGTATCATCTCATGGGGCACAGATCCATATGCGTTTGCCAGATCAAGCCACACTACGTCCAGGTCTCTCTTTTCTGTTTTTGCTTTTTGGATTGCGTCCCAGATCATTTGGCGTGTTCTACACAGCCAGCCACGCCTGGGATGCACCTTTCTGGACTGACACATCCAAGTCTTGTTTTCCATCAGGTACTTGGTCAGCCTTGCTGCCATGACAGAGAAGAAGAATTTTCCCTTCGACATTCAGTAGTGATATTGGCCTGAACATGGCTGATGTCACTGCGTTTTGCTCTTTGGGATGTACACACCATCTGCCGTCATCCACTGGCCGCTGATCTTCTGGTTTCTCCAAGCCGATCGCAGCAACCTGTGGAGCCACTCCAGCACCTCGGGACATTTCTGTAAGCTGGTAAGGTATTCCGTTTGGCCCTGGTGATGATTTGGCTCTGGCTTTGTCGACCACCTTCTTGATTTCCGCCAACGTTGGAGGCTTGCCATTGAACGTTCCTCGGGGTTGGTTGGCCCACCAGACCTTAATGTCAAAGTGGTGCTTTGATCTGGAGTCAGAGAAATGTTTTCCTCAGATGCTGTCAAGAACTTTTGTCCACACTTAGGGTCCCAATTTTGGCTGCTCAAACAGTGTTCTGGCAACTGGAAGGGGTCTCTGAAAAGGGCGCTCTTGTGTCTCTTCTTTTTGCTCTTCCTCTTTCTCGCAGATCCGCTTTGCTGAGGGCCTGTGTTTTTCTTTCAGGTCTTCCACAGTTTTTCCAAGCTGGCAGTGCGGTCTTCATTTGCTTCTTGAGGTTGTTCTTTTGGGACTCTGATCTTGCCCAATCTTTTTTGGGCGTCTGGATTTCTTTGGAGGTGTTTCTCTTTGGGTAGTTTTACTCCATGGGCGCCCTCTACATGTGCATACACAATGTCCCAAATATGTTGGCTATTTTGTGTTCAAGGTGTTTTTCCCCTATCATGCATCGAGTCTTTGGACGATTTTTGCATCCATTTTCTCCCAATCTTCATTTCGTTTCTCGTGGCAGGTTGTTTTTCGGGCGCCTGGCATCGAGGGCCTGTGCAAATTCCTCTCCGAACCAACAGCGTGGATGCCCTTGGCACTGTGGTTTAAATCCTGGCCTTGGTCTTCCGACTTTCTTATCTGCTGATGCGTGCGCTCTGCTCATTCAGATGAGTCTTCACACATCCCATCTTTGTTCGGTGGATCTTCATGCCACGGGGGGTAGCGAAACGCTTTCCACGGGCACATGGGATTTTCCTTTGGTCCATGTTCATAGTCCGTTGGATTTGCAGTCGGATTGGTTAAAGCACCGATGGATTCATCATTCTCTCCCCCCTTTCGGTGAATCCGGGGAGCATTTTTCCTTTTATTCCCTTCGTGGGCCACATGTTTAAGGCAAAGTGGGGAGCCAGCCCACAGACCCCTTTGGGTTCTGGTCTTTCCCAGTGTCCTCCGTCTTTCCGGACGTCCTCCGCCTATTCCCGAAGTCAATGGTTTACCCATGCAAATTTTAAGATTGTTCAATTTTCTTTCCAGAGTGATATTGCTTTCGCCGTGAGACCAGTCTGCCCTGGTGATCACAATCACCTTGCTCTATAACACAGACGGGTCTTGATTTTTGCTTTACCATCTGGAACTGGGCCCCAAGGAAGAGACCGTCCCTGCCGACTTCACACAGCCCACGGTCTTCATACTCAGCCCCCAGTCTTCATACTCACTGTCAACTTTTAAAAAGGGTGAAGAAGCTCCTTGTCGTATACCATACGATGAGTGTTTGACTGTGAGGCATATGCTTCTGGAATGTTGGGATTTGCGTGATGTTCACCGAAAGCATTTCACAGCACACTCAATAAAAGACCTTGTTCAAGACGTCTCACCAACGCAAATTTTAAAATTTTAAAAGCAGTTAAAGTTTTTTTTTTTTATTTTTTTTTTATTCAACCTGAAAGTGAATGGAGAAGAGTTACATTTAAAAGTGTCGTTTTCAATTTTGAAATAATTTGTTTTGTTTTTAACCATTCTAAAAAAAGGGAAGTTTTTTGACATGGTGACAGGCAAAGATCGGGCCCTTTGGGATGCTCATCGCTGTCAGACATGTCTGAGTGATGAAGACAGAAGGCGAGCTATTACCAGGATGCAGTCAGGGGTTTGGCCGTTCCCGACAACAGCTGATTAAGTCCTTTCTTCATCGTGGCTTCAGACCACGGCTGGCAGCGACTGAAAAGAGTCTGGTTACCTTACAACGACAAAAACAGCGATGGAGGAACATATATTTGATTGATGGCCTGTGTCCTTCCTCAAAATTTGTGACAACTTACACTGTGAGGACACGCCCCAGCGGAAACTGCACGCTACACTCAATGGTAGATCAGGGGGCATCTCATGACAAAGCACAGCGAGGGTTTTCACGTGCATCACTGATCATTACGAAATGTTTGTCTCAAAAGCGAAGGCGCTGAGGCTTACAAAATTGAATTTTCAAGAAGATTCAGAGTTATAATGACTACAGGGGAAAATCAAAACGAAAATAAATCACACTGAGCAACTAATGAACGTTACGAACACTGCAGAACCTCGGCTTTCAAAAACATGAAATGAAGAAAATAAACAGACAAAGAAACAGCACAAGAGAACAAAATCGGGGGAAAAAGATGCACTGGGAAAACAAGTCACATCACTTTGAAATGATTTACCGGGGATTTGAAAGAGGGTTTTTGGGAGCAGGGGGAGGGAGAAGATGGTGTGTTTGTGTGTATGTGTGCGTGCGTGTGGTGTGTGTGTGTGTGTGTGGTGTGTGTGTGTGTGTGTGTGTGTGTGTGTGAGGATTTTGTGTTTATATAAAAAAAAATGCATCTTTTCATAAAAGATGTTAATCTGTCTCCGCGTTTTTGAAGCAACACCAAAAAAAATTACAGTTTGGTTACACGAAAGACATGGTTTTTTTTAAAAAGTTGACCTATTAACTGTTATCTAGTAGTTATCTGACTGAAAATTGATTCATAGAACGGTACGCTTAAGGATATCAAATTATATTATGTAAAACTTCACATGAAAACAACACAAGAGTGTATTATCAACTTTCATTCATTTTGTTCGGACCAAAATTTTCCCTTGACCAAGTTATGGAACGAGTATGCCTTGAAAATGAGGGGAAAAATAAGCGCAAGCTAACGTTTTCCTCCGACATAATGATGATGGACGAGGCAAAGCTGTAAAGATGTTGGGGTGAGGGAGTGGTGAAGAAGTGGGTAATAAAGCCTGGATATAAAGTTCATTTCTGACAGCTTTAGTGAGCCATCAAATCTGTATTGTAAACAGAATCATTTGTTACGTCTGCCTGGGTCGCCTTTGGTCTTCCGGGTGAGAGTCATCAGCAGATCGTCCTGCTTATCAGTTAAACTTTAATGTTCGCAGCCACCTTAGGTTATAGGGGCACACCATAGATGACCGGTAATAAAATTTAATATTGAAGAATAAAGACAGCTAAACTGTTGACCATCTGCGTACAATGACATCAATCAGAGCGCATTTCCTGTTATGCCATATATTGATAATTTTTGCGTGATAATCTGTGTTCTCTGAACTAAAAGCTTTTGCAAAATCACCAAATGTTGCTCCACAAAATTCGTTTTCATTAATCTGTGTGTGCCAGTGGTCTGCTAATACTGTTAGAGCAGTGCAACATGAAGTAATATTTCTGAAATAGACTGACTTTCACTTAACTCTCAAGATGGTTACAAATGTGCTTATTTACATGCTTTTCTAAGGGCTGGGATAAAACTGGTTTGTAGTTGGTTGGTTCGGATTTGTCACCAGATGTGTAGATCGAAATGCCTATCGCGGTTTTCAACTGTTGGAAAGTGGCATTTTCAATGCACAAGTAAAAGACGTTATGCACATTTTAGAACTTTACCACCCATTCCATCATTTCCACGACTCCCAGTTTTCCTCCATTGACGTAAGGAACGCTAAACGTCAGTAAAAGACGTCAGTAGTTCAAATAGATGTGAATGAATATTCTTGGAATTGCGAAAGATTGATTTTTCAAGGTGATTTGATTCACCATGATTTCCTTTTTTGATACTTTCTGCCACACCTG
>CM031604.1:72617868-72623850 GCA_018398815.1 Conus ventricosus
CGTCAGAATCTACTCAATTCGTAAACACGAGAAATGTAAAAGACTTCAAAGATCAATGTCTCGAAAACACATCAACACAACGCCTTGGAGAAATTTTACGCACACTCCCCGCCTCCCCCCCCCCCCCCCCCCCCCCTCAAAAAAAAGGGGGGGGGGGGGAAGTAAACTTGACATTGGCAGCTGTCGACAGTTAAGAAAAAAGTATACATGCAGGAATGGAAAAAAAAAAAAAAGAGTAGAGAGTGTGTAAATGGGAAACAATGATGTGAATTATCACGGCGCACTGGCAGCTACAGACAGTGCAGTAGACCCCGGCATTGGCACCCTCACACGCAGAGTTCATCAGTCCCGAGGATAATTCCTGCAGCCGCCGTTCACATTTCGACAGTCGGTTTACCTTTTTTTTTCTTTTCTCTCTCTCTCTCCTCTCTCTCTCTCTCTCTCTCTCTCTCTCTCTCTCTCTCATTATTCACTTTCACACAGTTGTAGAATTTATGCCTAGACAGTATAACGGTATTTTTCTGATCGCTGCAACGATGTCACGAATCATCTAGCCAACTGTCAGAAAGGGAGAGGCAGATGCGGTTTTTTTGTTTTGTTTTGTTTTTTTCCGAGCGGTGGTAGAACGTCTGATCTTCTGCGTTGGTGAAACCTTGTTTTATCATATCGACGTCGATATTAACTTCCAATATTATTTACAAAAAATAGAAGAAGAAAAAAAAAAGTAAAAATACACGACCAGAATGTTTGCTTGAAAGGACCCACAAGTTATCTTATTTCACGACAGTCGCTTAATTTATAGGAGTTGTTTTCAGTTTTTGGACCTTACGTCTCATGGTCGCACGCTCCATTACATCCACATTCCGTACTTTGCCAGTAATTCATTCTTTACTCACAGTATGACTCGTTGGAGACACCAAATGTTTAAAAATAAAATTTTCACATCGATTACATTTGTGTGCTTGTTATGCAAGCCAGCATGGACGTTCGCTTGGAAGGAAAACTTACACGAAGCGGTTGTCGAAGCTACCGGAAGTGGGGTGCCGGTGCAACGCAAACATTTCACAAGTCCCTAAAAACCAGTGAGCATGCAATATCTAAAAAGCAAAATAGGTTTTCGTTTTCCTTTTTAGCGGTCTTTTTTTTTAAAGTTTAGAAACAGATTGATTGAGCTGGCTTTTCGAAACATCTGTTCGTCATTATTACCCTCGTTTGAAAATCCATGCGTCAAATCTGAAATCTGTGCGTCATAGACTCCCAGCGGTGCGTTATCGGGAGCGCTGCGCCGACAAGAATAGATCAGAACGAACACTCTCTCTTTCGCGCGCGCGCGCGCGCGCGCACACACACACACACACAACACACACACACACACACACACACACACACACACACACACAGAGAAAAAAAGCAGGTGGTGCAACACTAAGGCAACGCATTTTTTTTTCTGCAAAGGCTAGTGAATTTCACACATGTACTATGTATTGACAATACAAATATACAGTGTAACACATTGAAACACGTTGTTCAACTTTTGGTAGGTTTCGAACCGACAACTCTCCACTCACCAGTTCCTGACACAGATCACTGCACCAATACTGCTTGTGTCGTCTTCCTCCGGTCATTTCTGGAAAGACTCCCAGAGAATGGCTTTCCTCCAGTTATCTTCTGGGGCGCCTGCGGATGAAGTTGAGATTCTCAAGTTCTTCCGATGTAAGTAAAGGCAGCGGCGTGCTTGATCGTATATTGAAATTCAGGGGAGGGGGGGGGGGGGGGGGGTTCACTTTTGTTCCGAAGAATTTTGATTGTCTGTGACTTCCTGAACAGCGTGGGATTTAGAAAACTAGGCTGGACGATCGACAAGCACAAAAATTGATCTTGTAAGAGAACGAACATGGGCGCGATTCGTGTCCAGTCGTAAAAACATTGGATTATAAATGAAGACCGTCGTCTGGGATCATCGTCGCACTAACTCAATTATGAGACTACTACTACTTATGCTGTAGCTGCTGCTGCTGCTCGCTGTGAGCGTTTAGAGTAGCCTACTAAGACCGTCGTCTGGGATCATCGTCGCACTAACTCAATTATGAGACTACTACTACTACTATTACTGCTACTGCTGCTGCCAGCAGCAACAACAACCATAGTAATATTAATAATGATAACAAGAATAATAACAGCAGCAGCAGTAGTAGTAACAGTAGTAGACATAATGACAGCAACAATGATAATAAGCTTAATAATGACAACAACAATAAGAATAATAACGATAATAATGATAATGATAATAATAATAACCATGCTACTACTACTACTACTACTACTACTACTACTACTACTACTACTACTACTACTACTACTATACCACTATTTATTATTATTATTATTATTATTATTATTATTATTATACAGCGAATTAGCTCGAGCGCAGTGTAGGCTCTCCGTATAGCACAACATCAAAGAAGGCACAAAAAACAAAACAGAACAAAAACGAAAAAACAAACAAACAAACAAAAAAGAACAAAACGAATAAAAGATTTAAATGAATAGGAAGAGAAAAATAGCCAGTTTATAACCAACGAATCAATTGATTATTAAAAACGAAAAATCCAAAATAGGTAAAAGGAAAAACGGCTTACCTTTTTACTACCCCCCCCCCCCCCCCACACACACACACACACATTTTCACACCACCCCCATCCCACACAAAGACTGCCTAAATCTTTTCTCGAACTTTTGACGCGCAAAATTTCGTCATCGAGGTCTCAGTCACTGCAAAGATCCATTTAAGAGGCATGATCTATTCATGGTTATGCTGCGTCTGAAAGCTGGAAAACTGGAAAATAATTATGTATTTCGTTCGTTTTGTCATTTTTCATGTAATGCTCGTCTGATCAGAGCTAAGTAAATCGATTTGCGGTACTCTTCTCAGTCCAAATAAGGGTTAGTAAACAAGGAAGAAATAAACGTAGTAGTGATGGCGAGTAGTGAGTAGTAAAGTATTTGGAGCAAATGAGAAAATTTCGAAACAACAGATATGAAAGATTTTACCTGCATCATCATTGAACGAAAGACAAGTTGAAGACAATGTGCCTATTTCGACTCACATTCTATGAAAGGAATGGGGAGAAGGGGAGGGGAGGGAAGAAGGGGGAGGGGGAGGAGTGTGGGAGGAGACAGAAGGGGTGTGTGGGGATGAGGGAGGTTTGGTGTTTTGTGACGAGTGTGCGTGTGGTGGAAAAGGGTTAGCGGAAGAGTGGAGGGGAAAGACTGTCTGTAGCTACTATTAGTTTCCCTATGAGGTGAAAAGGGCATGTCTACTGCGATGAGTGGAAGTGACTAAGGATGCCCCCTTTTTCCCCTTGATTAATCTGCCGTCTGTCATAGACCGTTTTAGCCCAGACATAACCCAAGCGTTCATCATCGGCTCACACTGACATATCGCATAACATTTATTGTATGTGTTGCATCCATTTCAGATTTCCCCATTTAAAAAGCATAACGTTTCTTATATGCGATGCATCCATCTCAGATTTCCCCATTTTTATCGCTTCGAAGGCAAATTTGCGATATATTGGTATTATTTGGCGATTGTTATTGTAGAAACAGTCAAGGGATTTTCATTTGCTGCTTTATAACCGTATAACTTGCTTAATTCACCATAAATGATAACTCATTTACTGAAGAAAAAAAAGTCTAATTTATAACAGGTCTGTATTTTTTCGGTGAATAATTGATATGAACATAAAATTATCCCTTTGGGTGAAATGGGGTGAAAAAAAATACTGTTGTGTATTGCACTGGATTATATAGCATTGGGTTGTGTTGTGGCGTTTAATCGTATTAGAATGAATTTCCTTTGTGTAAAGATCGTTAGCATGTGCAATGTCACCTCGTTTCCTACTTCCAAGTCAGTTTATTCCTTTGACCTGTGACATGTGCAGCTGTGCATGTAACATCATCACAGAGGACTAGCATCCAGGCCACCCTTCAAGGTCTTGCAGAAGAAGTTAAACGGTGTGGGAAAAGAACAGCCTGTGCGTGTCCGAGGTTCGACCGAGCAGAAATCTAGAGTGGATGATCTGACCACTCAATCCACCTGACATTACAATAGGTGATGATAAGCGGTGTCTATTCGGGCTTCACATCTCAAGTCATACATGAGTACTCAGCGAATCAACACATCCTCATGGCTAACAATTCGGAGAACGAATTTTGCACATCACCAGTCACCCTATGCGTTTGTGCGCTTGGGAGTTGATTTTAGCCGAGGTCAGTAGTGATGTTTTCTGTATCCGTTGAGCGCAGCATTGATGGAGACAACGAATATTTCAGGAGGCGAATAATGAACAATGGTGTGGAGACCAGTCCTGTCTCACAGTCTTGACCAGTTGAGTCTGTTTGAAGGATTGAAGTCATCGTATCCTTCTTACCTGTCTTACATTAAAAAGCCTCACGTGCTGTGTGGCCCAATGAAAATGCTTCGCTACCAGGTGACAGGCTTGAAATGTCTGTCAGATACATGCTCGCGCTGCATTTACATACCCCCCCCCCCTCTCTCTCAACCCCCCCCCCCTCTCTCTCTCTCTCTCTCTCTCTCTTTCCGTCTCTTATTCTCTCCCACCAGCTCTCGAGCTCTCCTTCCTTTCATCTCTCCATTTGATTCTCTTTCCTAACCCCTTTTCAGCCATTTTACCTCATTTGCTTTCTTTCCTTCTCTCATAGTCTCTTCCTGTCTCGCCGAGTCGTGTTGCTGAAATACTTCTGCTTTCTGAGAAGAAGTGACAAAACAGGAAGCCCGAATAGACACCGCTTATCATCACCTATTGTAATCCAAAATATGCACATGCATTTCAGTAACCTTGTAGGCATTTTCAGGTCTCCTTTCCATTTTGCGCAAGACGTGTTTAACCGACGGGGAAAAGATATGAAAAAATCAGACGGCGTTTTTTTTGTATGAGCAGTCAGTGGTATGTCATCTAGTTCTTAAGACCGCAGTAATCTTAGCTATGCTGTCCCTTACACAGAGTGGTAAATATTAAATTGGCTTGATCGTCTGAGTACATGTGGTGATATCGTGACAGAAAGTGTGCCCGATTTTTAAGGGCACACTTTTTTTTTTTTTTTTTTACACATTGCAATGCCAGGAAAGGTGGCTTTTGTAACATTCATTTTGTGGAAAATGTTGCTGTTGGGTTCTGTGAGCTTGGCGATGAACGGCGAGAATTCGTTCCAGATGGACATATTCATTCATCTCTGTGCTTCTTAACGTTAAGCTGCAACTATGGTAGCAAAGTCTGTCAGACTTGGGCCAAACAAATACGAACACAAAATAAAAACGGTGGCGACGAAGAAAACAACACGATTATGATAATCGTTGTCGTCATCAGTATCATTGTAGTGGTGACGATTTCCACACGGCAAAGCGCCCCTAGAAAATCTTGAGGGATAAAATGAAGACACAAATGAACGCAGCCATCCGTGTGAAGAGCTGTCTCACCCCCTTCCCACCCCTGGGAGATCAACAAACAAGCTCAGTTCTGAGGCACTCTGGCAGGCCTGGGGGACGGGACACTCCGGGGTATCCCTAAACGGTGGGTCACCACGAGGACACACAAAGATGTCGACAGCACACGACAACACAGTTTGTCTTCAGTCCACACGTGCCTCCTGGACACGACGTGATCTACATGTCCCCTCCCTCTTCCTGGCGTGCCTCGCTCATGTCATCGTGTGTTTCTCTGCCACCCTCACTCCCTCTGCGCCATTCGTCTTGTCTGTCTGTCTGTCTGACAGACAGTCTGTCTGACAGACGTCTGTCTGACAGACTGTCTGTCTGTCTGTCTTCTGTCTGTCTCTCTCTCTCTCTCTCTCTCTCTCTTCTCTCTCTCACTCCTCACTCCTGTGCCTTCCAGGAGCAGGGGAAAGAAATCGTGGAGCGAATAACTTCCCGTACTGACCTCCACGGCACACAGGGCGAGC
>CM031604.1:72623950-72651450 GCA_018398815.1 Conus ventricosus
TTTGTTTGTTGTGGCAGCCGTCCTGGTAGGAAGACGCTTGACTTACCTTTCACGAGCAGTGCCACGCTACTGAGTGGCAGGCAGTGAAAGAAGCCCCCAGGACAAAAAGAAAAAAAAGAATATTGGTGCTTCTTTTTTTCCATCAAGTTTTTGTTTTTCGCCTCTCGATAATTTAACGCGTAAAGTGTTGTGGCTGTTCGGATCTGGAAGTGGCGTGTATCATTCAAAACGTCCGCCAGGAGACAGCCCGTGGATGATTGATGGTCTGGTGTGGGGAGAGAAAAGGGTTTCTCCGTCACCTGAAACCAGTGACTCAGTGACACTCACCTCCCGCTGAACGTCCCCGTCTGCAGTGTTCAACACCTTCATCGGCTCCGTGCAGGTCGGTGGAGTAGTTTTCTAGCGCCATCACTCGTTCAACACGTGGAAATGCTGGGGGGCGAGTCCGGCATTTCCCTCCCTTGGTGTGCCCAAGTGCTGGTGGTCGTGGTGGTGCGCTGTTTCTATGGAAGTGAACACCCGTGCTGCGGTCTGACTTTCTAGGTTCACGCAGCAGATAAACAACAACAACAACAACAAGAAACATCTTACGTCAAGGAATTTCATTCAGCAGGAGCGTAAAGAGCAGCGCTGCACGCTGGCTCAAAAACAATTCACCTGACAGCCGTGCATCCATCAGCTTAGCTATCATTGATTTCAACTCAGCATCTTCGGGCGCGGGCAGGAGCAGCAACAGAAACCCAGCAGCAGCATCATATTGACAACCACATTCTAAACCTCAGCAGCAGCATCATATTGACAACCACATTCTAAGCCTCAGCAGACCGCATTTATGTTTTTGTTTTTCCCGAGCTCACTAAGAATTGAACAGGTCAATTTAGAAGCAAACATCTATATATACATTGACCTATCATCCACTGCATAACTATACCACCTGATTAAACTCGGCTCTAACGTCACCGCAGATTAAAAAGAAATTGTGCTTCTGTGAATGAACACTCCATATAAATCTTCAATCTTCTCGTATGAACTTTTAGGGCGACTGTGGCCAAAAAGTTCTACAACAAAATAAAGGGAACGGAAGAAAAACGCAAAGCATCGCCGAGGCAAAAACAAGATTAATGACCAACTATTAGAATCGATGAAAGCTAAAACACGGTCACAGTTTGTAAATGCTAAAATTACGTGTGTGTGTATATATATGTATGTCTTTTTATTCATTAGATTTTCTTTCTTCAGTTAAGGATCTGGGGGAAAACGTCAAAGATAGTAATAGGGAAAAAACGACCATAATAAACTTAACGACCACCATCGTGACTTTTAACTGGGGAAAGAAGCACACACATTAAAAAAAACAAAAACAAAAAAAAAACAGAACAAAGGATCGTAAAGTCGAGAACCAGGCAGATTTCAAATAATAGAAAGTGGATGATAGGCATGAAATACCTGGAGAAATAACTGCAAACACCTTAACATCAAACAAAGGCAGGCAACGCGGTAAAAGACTTAAGAAAGTTTTAAAACAAAAAAGAAAGCGAGCAGCGCACAGCTTTCCATGTTGTGAAAAACGAAAACTAAAGAGGAAAACAACAACAACTACAAAACTCACTTGACACAATCAAAAATAACGGGTGCAACAAGCAGCAAACGTCAAATACTTGGCTGTGTTTTTACCTAGGACTTTTTTGTTTGTTTGCCAATAGCGATTTGTTTTAGTCTAGGACACTCTTACACATAATTTGTCGGCAAAAATATCGCAAAGGAAAAGAAAAAAAAAAAAAAAAGAAAAAAAGAAAAGAAAGTACCTCAACAGGCAACAGTGACTTCATCAAAATGGCCTGGACGTGCTGATGTGTGGCACTGACCGAGGGGTCTACGGGTGGATGGCGTTGGTGGTGGTGATGGTGATGCTAGCCGGGGAGGTGCAGGGCAAGGTGGGGACTGGGGGGACCACGGCTACGAGGGGCCGTGGTGATCGCCATCAGCCGTACATCGCTCGGACAACACCATGTCCAGCGGCTCAAGGTCAGTGTCTGTTGTCTTTTCTGTCTGCTGTCTCTTTCTCTCCGTCTGTGTGTTTCCGTCTGTCTCTGTTTCTGTCTCTGTCTGTCTGTCTCTTGTTTTCTGTGTTCTGTCTGTCTTTTTTTTTCTGGCTGTGTCTTTGTAAGAGTGAGCGTATGGTGAGTAATTGAAGTAGAAAAAGAAAGAAAGAAGAAAGTGAGAGAGAAAGAAAAAAAAAAAAAAAAAGAGAGAGAGAGAGAGGAGGAGAGAGGGAGGAGAGAGAGAGAGAGAGAGAGAGAGAATTCGTATTGCCCCACCTAGAGAGGGATATATTGTATGTCTACATCTTCATAAAAAAAATGCAAAGGTGCAATAAGCTTTATATTATAAAAGGAAGTGTGTGTGTGTGTGTGGTGTGTGTGTGTGTGTGTTTTGTGTGTGTGTGTTGTGTGTGTGGAGGGGATAGATGGCGGGGAGGGGTGAGGGGCTAGGACATTTTATTCAGTGTATGGGTCAAAGTCCCTCATGAAATGAAATATTATAAGCAATATTTGAAAACAGAATATATGAAATATTATGGGGGGAGAGAGAGAGAGAGAGAGAGGAGGAGAGAGATGAGAGGAGAGAGAGAGAGACAGAAGACAGACAGACAGACAGACAGACACCGACAGACAGGAGACACCGAGAGAGAGAGAGAGAGAGAGA
This sequence comes from Conus ventricosus, assembly GCA_018398815.1. Taxonomy (NCBI): domain Eukaryota; kingdom Metazoa; phylum Mollusca; class Gastropoda; order Neogastropoda; family Conidae; genus Conus; species Conus ventricosus. Next base: position 72,626,657 of record CM031604.1, read on the forward strand.
GAGAGAGAGGGGAGAGAGAGAGACAGACAGACAGACAAACATACAGACAGTGTTTGAGTGGGTGGGTGGGCGGGCATGGGTCGGGAGGAAGGGGAGGAGACGGCGGAATAACTACAGTACCTGTGTGGTTATACAAACAAGGTGTGCAGGTGTATTGAAAGCGTCAGTGTGTGTTGTGTGTGTGTGTGTGTGTGTGTGTGTGTGTGTGTGTGTGTGTGTGTGTGGAAATGTGGGGAGGGGATGGGTGCATGAAACCTGTGGGCATAAGCATATAAGGTGTATTGGTATTTCTATGTGTCCGTGGTATGTGTGTGTGTTGTGTGTGTGTGTGTGTTGTGTGTGGGGTTGTGTGTGTGGTGTGTGTGGGTGGTGTGTGTGTGAATGTTGAGAAGGAAGGGTGCATGAACACCTGTGCGCATAAGTGTGTTTTGGTGTATTTATGTTGGCATGTGTCCATGATGTGTGTGTGGGGTCCATGATGTGTGTGTGTGTGTGTGTGTGTGTGTGTGTGTGTGTGTGTGTGTGTGTGTGTGTGTGTGTGGTGAAAAATGGGAAGGGAAGGGTGCATAAACACCTGTGGGCGTGAGTATTTACAGGTGTATTTGTGTTTGCATGTGTGGGGTGTGTGTGTGTGTGTGTGTGTGTGTGTTGTGTGTGTGTGTGTGTGTGTGTGCTGTGTGTGTGTGCGTGCGCGCGCGTGTGTGTGAACGAGAGAGAGAGAGAGAGAGAGAGAGGGGGAGAGAAAAGAGAGAGAGAGGAGTTTCTTTGAAAAAAAAAAAACTGACTATAACGTATGGCGACAACCAACCAAATCCAACCAACCAACTGATCGAACTAACGACCCGAGCCAACCACCAACCCAATACAAGCAGTCATCCAAACCAGTACGCCCCAACCAGCAAATCACATCCACCAACTAACCAAGCAACCTAATCCAAACAGCCATCCAGCTAGTCCAGCCAACCAATCGGTGATAAATCTATTATTTTTTTTTCTTTTTTTTTTCTCCTTTTCCCCCCCTCTTTCTCCAATCAATCCCTTACGCACCATGCATTGTCTGTTTTGTCTTCTCATAAATGGACACATTTAGCTGATTTTAGTGTTTTGGCGCTTGATACAAAAATGTCGGGGGTTTGTTTAGTGTTCTAATGTGTGGTTTGTACTGGCACTCTCACTCGAATAATGCGCTGCTTATACAAAGAAAACAATAAAAATGAAACAAAAGACTTCATCTTTTTTCTATTCTTACAGTTTTTCCAGGAGAGAGAGAAAAAGAAAGAGAGAGAGATAGGGAAAAGGGAGAGAGGGAGAGAGAGAGTAAGAGAAAGAAAGAAAGAGAGAGAGAGTGAGAGAAAGAGATCGACACAGAAAGACAGACAGACAAGTAGAGAGACGGGCAGACAGACAGAGGTGGGCATCGTAGATATGTATGTAAAATGTGTTAAAACCCGGCTCACCACTTAGCTTTTCTCCGAAAAGGGGCATCCTCCCCCCTCCCTCTCCCCCTCCCCCCCTCCCTTCTTCTTTTGTCAGCACTTTCCTACCATCCAGATCCGTGTCTTACCTTTACTGTATACATTTGTATGCTTTTAGGAGAAAAAAAAAGTGGTATTCGACATCCATCGCAGTCAAACCCGAGCTTCCAAACATTCCCGGTAGTCATCCTTGCGAAAAAAACGACGAAACCAAAATTTGCAAGGACGACACTAGGAAAGAAGATATAAGCTTTACAGGAGACAGAGACGATGCTCACTCATAATCTCGGAATTGGACAATTCCCCAAAAGATGCTACCCCTAATAGAGAAAAGGAAGTCTACAAGGGAGACATGAGGAAACCCAAGAAGCGAGATGATAAGTATAAATGTATGAGAGTGGTGTTGTTGTGTGTGTGTGTGTGTGTGTGTGTGTGTGTGTGTGTGTGTGTGTGGCGCGCGCCGCGTGCGTATGTGTGTGCGGTGTGTGGTGCGCGAGGCACATGTCGGAGGGGATGTAGTGTGCTATTGTGAATGTGATTGATTATTGTTTTCTACAATTACGGTTAACCAATGATTAACAAACCGTGCTAGAAAGATGAATTGTGCATTATGCGATGGACCCCGTAATATTTTTTTCTTCTTAATTGTTGTTTTGTTCAAAAATTATTTGTATTATGGATAATGTTTTGGTTTTTTCGAGCAATACTAATTGACATTTTTGCAATTAGTATAATGTGATTTATCTTTGAACGGATATATCTACTCATCTGGTCTGATTGAACACCAAACAGAACGTCAATCAAAGAGAGTTTTATCAACTGCCAACTTCAAATGAAATAAGCGTTTCCACACTTTTCCAAAGCTTATTTATAGGAGGGCAATAAAAAAAGAAGTGTTCAATTAAATCAATTTCGTTCGGACAGTTGTCGCATTTGCTTGTTTCTGTTACCTTCATTTTGTGTAAAAGTATATTAGTTGGATATATATTATGGATGATTTTCCATTGAAGTTCTCGTAGTCTGACTTCCTTGAAGCTAACCTTGGTGAAAACCAAATACTTTCGTCTATTTCAAAGTTCAATTTTCTGTGCCAAAGTCCTTTCACCGTGGTGTTACATTTGTTTTGTTTCCTTTTGTCAAGTATTTGTTTTATGTTTTTGGGTTTGGTATTAAATAGGACCGCGTCAATTGAACAGAACCAATGTCATTCCCAGGAATTTCTGTTGCTCTCTATCCATTGCAACCAGGTTGCTGGCAAAGCATTTTTTAACGCGTTGTATTCGAAGATTTTCTCACCACTTTTGTATCCTAGGATAGTCTCTATTTCTTCAACATGGAGCAGTTGCCTTCAGTTGCGTGCAAATACATCCCCTTTCATGCTCTAATCCTTTTTCTTTCAATCTTTTGAAATAAATGTTTTATCTTTATACTTTATCAAATTATTGAAAAATAATGGTTGGGACAGAAAGTTACAGCAAGATATTTCTTTTAACGTGATCTTTTTTTGATGTCCAAATATACGGATTTGCACGTTTTTCCAGAATTCGTTATCTATTTTCTCTAACTGCCCTACATGCTTTTGCCCTGCTATTAATTTGAAAAAATGCCATTATGCTTTAATATTTTATTCAAGTGCACTTGTGAATTTTAGACCAGTTTTCTTCTGTTGAGGCGAATAATTTCCCGCCCCCTTGTTTAAAAAAATGAGCGTTTGAAGTTCTTTTATATTTTGCATGTTTACACCACCATATTTATATCCAGATCCATTATTTGTCTTTTCACTTTTTTAATGCTCTTCGATTGCTGTGTTTTCTTTGCCAAATGAATTTGTATAAAATTGTGTTGATTTATTAATATATTTTCGGGAATACCAATAGCTTGCAAAAACGAAAACAAGTTTGCTCACTATAAAGTCTTTATCACTACAATTTTACCTTGAATACTAAGATCTCTTCTGCTCAGTCCCTTTTTTAGTTTTTGTATTATATTCAATTTTCCCTTTCCAATTCTTCTTTTTGCCATGGTGTCATTTCGAAAAAAAATTCCTAGAATTTTAATTCCCTCGACCCAATTTTAAATGGAAGATTCTGTTTTATAAGGTTGTCGGCCCTTTTTAAAGCCTTAGTTTTGTTCGTGTTAAGTTTTAGGGCCTGTAAAAGTTTCAAAAAGTTTTTAGAATATCAAAGATAATAACATATCTTGTTTTTGTATTAAAAAATAATTTGTGTCGTCTGCCAGTTGCTTTATTTTATCACCTGGCTTCGTTCGTAATATTGTGTGGCACCCTAATGCCCGTTATGTTACTGTTTCTTACTTTGATAGCCAGTAGTTCTACTGCTAAAACAAAGGCTAAGGTGAAAATGGACAGCCTTGCCCAATGCCAGAATGTCAGATAACCATCCACCATGGTTGACATGCTTTGGTCCTGTTGGTCAAAACCTGCAAACCCATCTCTGGAAATCCGTTCCAAAACCAAACATTTTAAATACATGCAAAAGAAAAGTTTTTGAAAAAGGAGTCAAATGCTTTTTAGTAGTCCAAGGCCCGTAAGTACCCAGCTTTACCAGTTTTATTTAGGTAATTAATCACATCATCAATGGTTCGTAGAACGGTTGCTATATTTTTCCTTTTATATATCCTACTTGATCCTCATTTATCAATTTACGTATTATTTTGCTTAATCTTTCTGCCAGAACCTTTGCCAAGATTTTATAGTCTGTATTTGTTTAAGGTTATGGTCTTTCCAGTTACTAAGTTTATCTCTTTCTAAATCCCTTTTCCCCTTATATATCAGAGTTATATGCCTTGTCTTTGAGTAAATGAGAGCTTTCCTTTTCAAATGATTCAATGAAGGAGTTTAGTCACAGTACTACCAATCCTACCCCAAAAGAAATTTTTTAAAAAATTCTACTGTCAGACCGTCGCTTCCTGGAGCCGAATCATTTTTCAAGTTTTTAAGAGCAGAAGTTGTCTCACTAAGGCTTTGTGTCCACAGACCCCGCACAGACCATACTTTTTGGCGGGCCAGAAAAGGATGGACAGAAAGGGGCGGTTACCCGTCTCCACAGGGTCCGCATAGTTTTTGCCCGCTTTGCAAGATGGCGGTGACAAGGAGCGCAAGATTTTTCTGCTCCGGTGGTGGTACAAAAGAGATCTCTTTGATCCAAACGCGTTTTTGGGTGCACCCAATTTGTAAAGATCGGGGGAGCACGCAAATCACGACCTTTTCTGCCCGTACGACCGAAAATGTCTGGCATGCTTGACGCCACCCAGATTGTGCGGAACAGGTAAAAGTCTTGGCCGTAGCGGACTGGCTGCTGTGGACAAGTCTTGTAGTTTAAAAAATGTGTTGAACGCAACCGCACTTTTTTTTGTACGGTCTGTGCGGGGTCTGTGGACACAAACGCTTAGCGTAACCATTCCTTCGATACTATGGCTTCATTTTCATTTAAGCGTTTTAGTGGTTCATTTTCCATGAATGTATCAGCTGCACTTTTTACATCATCCACTTCAGATCATTTACTGTACAACTTTCTAATAAAAAGAGGCTTGTTCATGTAGGATTTCATTTTGATCTGTGACAATTTCCCCAGATTTTTTTACACAGTCTTATAATAATCTTATTTTTACTTCGCGCCTTTTCCAGGCTGCAAAAGTATTTGAATTCTTCTCTCCTTCCTCGATCCATCTGATTCTTGCTCGAACTGAGCGCCTTTGTTTTATGAATTTTTCATTATCTCTTGTTTTTTTTTTTTTTCATATAATCCTCAAGAAGGGTTTTCATTTTCGGGATTATCACAAGCTGTTTTTCAAATTTTTTACAAGAGAGTTCCAAGTTTCAGTGATTGGGTTTCTTTCCTGGCATGATTTTTTTTTTTTCCAAATTCAATAAAAAAAATTCCCTACTCCACTTTACCCCAACTCCCCTTCCCCTTCGTTGTTAAATGCCCGTTTTCTGAGAAAAATGAGTCTAAAGCCCTCGTTCTTTTTTTTGCACAAAAATGTTTTTTTAAAATGACTATTTTTAAAACCCTTTCCAAAACCCCGGCCCTCGTACAAAAGTTTTCCTTTAAGATCCAAACAACACTTTATGGCAAATTGGGAAACGGAAAATTTCTCACAAAAAGGTACAAAAACTCAAAAAAATTCTGGGAAAAAAGGGCAATGTCTAGCCGACGTGAAAATGGGGGGAAATTTGACCGCATCCAATTGCCCCTTTTTTCTTTCGAATGAACAGTTCTGTCACGGTAAAAAATTCAGCAAAAACCGAATGTGGTAAATCTCGCCACTCCAAGGGGACCAAGCCCAACTCAAAAAATTCTGGGCGTCAGGAAGACGGCCCATGGGTTCGGCCCGGGCCCTTTTAACCCTTAGGGGAGGGGTTTTCCCGAGACGGGCCCCGACCCACCTAAACTGATAAGGGGTTTTTAAACCAAACGCCTCGATGTCTGCCCAGACGGACCTCAGTACCGGGGCCCCTTTACCCGGGCCCATTTTGGGAACCCGTCATTTTTCATTTTTAGACATCGGCCCCCACCCAGACCCAGCTGGCCAATTTTTTTTGGGACCAGGCCACCACTTAACCCACCGGCCCCATTTTAAATGGAAAGGGGGAAAGGGGAGTTTGTGGTGGGGGGTAAAAATCGGGCAAAAACCCTTTTAAATGCCCAAATTTTGCCCCACCACAAGAGTAAGGCGTGTGGGCAGGCCCGGGCATGATTTGAACCCAATGGAATTAGAGAGCTAATTTGGGGGTGTCGGGGTAAAAATACGCCCAAATTTGGTACCGCCCTTTTTGGGAGAGATCGGAACCCCCTAAGAAGGTTGGAGGGGTAGATGAAGAGAACGGGGGGAAAGAACAAACAGAGAGAGAGGGAGAGAGGGGTTGGGAAGTGGAGCTCTGCAAAGAAGGTAGAAGAGAAGATGAGAGAGAAGAGAACCAAGTTTGAAAATTAAACAGGAAAGCTCAAAAGGGACTGGGGAGAGATGGGGGAAGAGAAAAAGAGTTGCTAATTAAATAAGAAAAAAGAAAGAAAAGAAAAAAAAAAAAGAAAAAGCAACCTTGTCCATTTGAAAAGAGCAACTAAAGAGAGAAAGAGAGAGAGTGAAATTTCGTTAATGCGGGAGAAAAAAAAGAAAAAAACCCAATGGGATGTTTAGTCACTTTTTTCTACCCTAACCGGGGGTTCAACCTCATACCGGGCAGGCTCATCCCAAGCAAAAAACCACAGCCCAAGGGCCGCGCCTCACCTAACCGGGCGCCATCAACCAACACCATCCCCCGGCTTTGGTTCCGTTTGGGGAAAGGACAGTGAAAAAAAAAAAGAAAAGAAAAAAAAAACCCGGGATTCGTGAATATTAAATCACCTGGCCATTTAAAGTAAAATCTTTTTATACCCGGGGAAATTAAATGATTTTAAAGAAAAATTTAATTTTGTGAATTTTCAGGAAAGAGGGGAATGTTTTATTTTTTTTGTTTCCCATAGCATTGATGTTTCCCCCATGATCAGTATAGTAAAGTTAAAAATTTTACTAGGGGTTTAATGTACAACTTATAAAAAAAATGAATTGAAAACAAGCTGTGATTTTGGTTTGGGCTGGGCCTATCCTTCCTCCACGACATTACACCAGTTGAAAATTTATCAAAGCTTGCCAGGATATTCTGGCCCATTTATTAAATTTGCCCAACTTCCAAGAAAGCGGGGTGGGATTCAAGTATTGTAACCTAAGAAAAGGGGGTTTTTTTAAAACGTATTTTCCCCCAAAAATATTTAAAATACTATTTTTGGCATTGCTTCCAAAAATTTTAATACAAGCTTCATTTCGCCCCAGATTCCCTCATTTCGCAAGTTTTCCTAAAATTTCGCTCTCATATTTGGGCCCAAGCGCTGGGCCTTAAAAAAAAAAAACTACTTTTTGTCCCAAGCAAATTTAATCTTTCAAAAGTTTGGCAAAACGTAAACCTTTGTGGGAAACCACCTTTTTGCTGTCGTAGTATAAAATCTTTTTTCAAAAAAAAAAAAAAAAGAAACAAGGGCGGAAGAAAAGAACACCCCTTTTGGGGGAAAACAACTCGTGGGGCTCGCCTGATTTGGGTTTTATCCGGGGAGATGAGTTTGCGTGCATTTGTTGAAAACCAAAAAAAAGGGGAAAAGGGGATGAGCGACAAAAGACCCGTTCCGAAGCAGGTTAGCAATAGCAGAGCAGGAAAGAAAAAACTAGCGAAACGCAGGAAAAAAAAAGAAAGGAAACAGGGAAAAAGAAAGAATTTAAAGGGAACGCAGGAGAAAAAAAAGAAAAGAAGAAAGGAAAAAAGGGGAAAATAAAAAAAAATTAAAAATTAGAATTAAAAGAAGGGGAAAAAATACAAAAGGGGGAAACCCCCGAGGATGGTAGTTTTAGTCCCAGGACTCTGGCCCGCTTTTGCCCCCCGAAACCCCAAATTCCAAAATTCTCGGGAAAGGGAAACCCATTTGATCGGGCGCATACCTCATTTGTTTTTGAAAAAGTTTTGGGGACCAACAGGGGTTTTGGGCCTCCAAAGGTGGGGAGTCCCTTTTTTCGGCGTTACGGGCGGAAAACCCTTGCAGAAATTTTTACTGCGTTTTCCACAAACAACATCTATTTTTTTTCGGAAGGATCTTTAATTTAAAGGAAATTTTACCTCACAAAAGGGGGTCAGGAAGAAATTTCGTTTTGCTAAATTACAAGCAGGTGGAAAATACCTCATTTTTGGGGCACGCCTGGGGTCAAAATTTTTTTAAATTTTGAGTTGAGTGGGACAAAAAAGGGGTTCGCTGAGTTGAAAGAGCAAATTTTTTGAAAACAATTTTGTCGGGTTCGGCCCTGATTTTAACCCTTTCATTAAAAGAGACAGCCAAGACAGCGAGAGTTTTTGAAGTTCGCAGAGGGGATAGAGAAGGGACGTTTTTGGGGACTAAGTTGCAGGAGAAACAGGTGCTAGGCACGGGGGAAAGATGCAAAGGGGACTAGAGAGTTTTTTTGCAAAAAATCCAAACCCATGGTTGGGGGAGAAGGAAGGGGAAAGGGAAAATTTGGTGTTTATTTTTTTTTTTCAAAAAAGGGGCATGTTTGGGGAGGTTGCGCATGAGGTTTTCCCGAAGGCAGCAGCCTTGCAAAGGGATAAAGGGCGTCAAGGGGAAAAACCTCAGTGGGAACCCCCCCAAAAAGGGTTCAGGCGGAAGAGGGGAGAGTCAAACTTATGGCTAGCCTGGGCACAGCATGTCAAGGGTGGAGGGCACTAGGCTGGTTTGGGTTTGTTCCATGGAAGAAGGTGGGTTGGCCAGCAAAGGGGGAAAAGGGGTTTTTCAACACTGGTTGGGTTTATCGGGGGGTAGTAAAGAACAAAAGCGGGCGATAAAGGGGGTTTGACGGGGAAATCCCGACCTGTCCCCTAATCGACGGGACTGTGAGGGGGTTTCCCTTGCAAATAGAAAAATACCCCCTTACCTTTTTTCAGGCGAGTTTTCTGGGTTTGGGGATGGAGAAAACCCCTTTTACGAAATTTATCATTGGAAAATTTTCCCGGGGCAAAGGGGTCCAGGGGGTCCAGTTTTTTACTGCTACAGGGGCCAGTTTCAAAAACCAAAAAGGAGGAAAAGGGGTTATAAACCCTTAGTTGTTTTCCCGAAGGAATCGGGGATAGATTTTTTCCCCTGATGAGTTTTGGGCCGCGCAGGGAACAAAACCCCTTTCCCCGGAAGTCTTGGGGTTTGGGAAGAGGGGAAGAAACAGGAGTTTAAAGGGGGTGAGACAGAAATTTTTTGTGAAAGGGGGGCTTTTTGTACCGGGGTTTCACCAAGGGGGGAAAAAGGGGAGGTGACCACTCATTAAGGGCCCCGGCCCTGTTTTCGTGACACTGTCCTTCATTGGGGCACAGTCCGGGTCATGCGAAACATTTCGGCACCGGGAAAACCCGGGTGACCGAGTCTTTTAAAGATTTTTTATTGCCAGGGGGAATGGCAGACAAAAACGTTCTGCATGGCCCTTTATGTTGTCAAAGGTTTACCACAAGAGGGGGGAAGAGGGAAGGCCCCCTAAAAAATTTCCCCCCTTTTAAATTTAAACCCCCCGTTAGAGAGGGCGGGTTTATTTGAATTTCCCAATCTCGCCCTGTTCCAAAGGGGGCACAGGGAAAAGGGGCATGGGCGGTTTTTCAAGGGGAAGGCAGCAAAAGGGGTAGGGGCCGGGCAAAGAAGCAATAAAAAAAAGAAAGGTGAGGGAAACAACCCTCAAGGGGGGAATCAAGTCCTGGACTTTCTTTCCCCCGGGGCCCCAACAAGCGCCCGAGGGATTGAAAGGGCCAAATTTTCCCCCCTGAAAAGGTCGGTCGGGATACCCCAATTGATTTTGAATGGGGAAAACCCAAAAATTTTTCCCTGCAAAACTACTTTCCCCAAATATTTCCCGCTGGACTCAGCACATAAAGGGGCAGCACAAACTTGATGGGGTGAAGGAGACCCGCAGAAGAAAGGGGGGGTTTTTTTTTGCCTGAGTTTCCCCGGAGAAAAGTCATACGGGGGGGGGGTCACGGAAGGGGTAACAAGGGGAAAAAGGAAAGGGAAATTTTGGGGGCCCCCAAAAAGTATAGGGGGTCCCAAATGATAAAACCCGGCAGGACAAAAATCAAAGACATGTACGGGGGAGTTTAAAAAAACACAGAAACCCGTACATGTGAAAACCTACCCCATCCCATATGCCCCCAAGCAAGTGATCGAGGAGGAGGAAAAAGAAATTTTACCCTTGGGGGGATTGGGAAACCCTTCCCAAAACAAACATATAGTGCCCCCTCTTTTTAAATGAGGAAAATCAGGTGACCCTCGAATTTTGTGCCCACAAAAGCGTCTGAAAGTGGCCCCCAAGGTCCATGCAGAGGTCTACCCAACATGGGAAAACCGTTCGCTCAATGCCACAAAAACCAGAAAACACCTGAAACGATCTGAGCAAGGTTTCTGGCAAATAGCCTTGGGGGGGTTTAGGGCTCAAAGGGAAATCACAGCATTTTTTCCCCTCCCATGGGGGATACCATGGCGAGTACTCCCTTTTGGGGGTGGGCAAAAGAAACCCGCGGGCTTTTCCCCCAATGAGGGGGAAGTATTGACCGGGGTTGGAAGGTGTTGTGAATTTCAAGAGACTCTGTAGCACCCGAACATTTGGGAGCATAGGGGGCACTAGGGCAGCTTTGGGGAGGTGAGACAAACCCAAACCCCACAGCCAGACCAACAAAGTGCCCCGGTTGGCTTTCCAAGCCTGGGGTTTTCCCAGGGTTTTTTTGCGGGGGGGGCCCAACACCAAAACACCGAAAAAAGGAAAGGTGGGGAAGAAAATGAAAATTTAAAAAAACCAAAGCCAAAACAAAGAGGACTGCTAGGTTTTTTTTTGGCTTCTTCAAAGGGGGTTTGTTCCAAACTTCGCAGCAATCACGAGTCCCCCCAGGGGGGGGTTTTGGGCAAGGGAGGGAAACCGGGAGTTCCCAGTGGGCAAACCCGGGAGAGCCAAACCAACCCGGGAGCGGGTTTTGGGAAAAACAAGGGTTTCCCCCTCCCCTCTTTAAGCTACCAATATTCAAAACCCTTTTTTTGCGGACAGATGCATCAGGTGGTGGGATAGGTTGGGAATATTTTTTGCAAGGGGCATAAGAAAGGGCGAGTTTCCGTGGATACGCTAGGGAAAGGGGTTGACAAAGTTTGAAAAGGGTAGCAACGTAAAAGAAGGAATGTTTACTGTTGTGTGGCCGTGCAAAGTTCCACAAATACTTTATGGGAAAAAATTCTGAAAAAGAAAAGATCACCCAAACCCCTCCAAAAACTGCAGGGGGCGCATTTTAAAAAAAAGCAGAATTTTTTTTGCGTTTGGGGGAATGGCACTGCAGCCCTACAGGGGATCGGTGCATACATTCCGGTCCCCACAGAATTCGGGGCTGACTATTTAAAGGCCCTTGTAATCCTAGCAAGGGTGCACTCAGAGGAAGTCAGTCATATCCCGGGGGGCTTTTTTGATAAAAATGTGTTGATTCCATTTTTTGTTTATTGGATATGGGGTTTATTTCCCCTTGGCTAAAGGGGTTTAAATTTTTTTTTTTGTGAGACTTGTTCTTTTTTTCTTTGTGGGGACTTGTTCAGTGGTTTTTTTAAGTTTTTCCCGGAGCATACATCGCTGGTTTTATGATGCCCTTAATTTTCAAAAAAGTGAGGGTGGGGGATTCCTCAGTAAGTGTCATTTGGGTCGGAACTAAATTTTAAATTTTGCTTTTTATAGAAATTGTGGGAAAGAAGAGTGGCAAAACCGCAGGGAGGGGGGTTTCATAGGTGCGCAAAAAGAGGGGCCCTTATTTAAATTGGGGGCTAAAAACGCAAAAAGCGCAAAGCCCAAAGAAAACCTTGGGGTGGTATTTTACTAAAGAATATTTTATAAAATTATAAAACCCTAGTTGTAAAGTATTTTTTTTAAACTTTTCGCGTGAGCGTGTGTCAGCAAATTCGGTTTTTGTCTTTTTTTACCCCTTGTTTTTTAGACCAAAGCGGGGCAAGGGCTTTTTGGGAAGGGGGAAATTTTCCCGGTCCCAAAATTTTAGCACCCCAAACCCAAGTTGGGGCAGTCGTCGGCCCCCCCAATTGGGGCCTAACCCCAAATTTTAAAAATTCAAGGGTCAGGAAGACCGGCCCCTAGGGCGGGTCCGGCCCAATTTAAACTTAGTAGAGGTTTTTCCAAAAAAAAAACCCAAACCAACCCCCCTAACTACTAACGGGTTTTACCGACCCCCCTCGATTTCTGCCCGACGGGCCCCAGTAAAATGGGCCAGCCTTATCCGGCCACATGGGGAACCAACGTCAAAGTCATTTTTTGACATCGTGACGCCCCCCCCAGACCAGCTGGCCAAATTTTGATGACCAGGGTCCACCACTTTAAGGGCCCCACGCACCCTTAAATAGGAAAGGGGGGGAAAGGGATGTGTGGGGGGGGGTGAAATCTTGGGAATTTAATTAAAAAGACCAATTGCCACCACAGAGAGTAAGGGGGGTAGGCAACTGGGAAGATTTTTAAAAATCCCAAAGGAATTTGAGGGAGCTAAAAATTTGGGGTGTTTAGGGGTAAAAAATACTGACCAATGGTACTCGCCCTTTTGGAGAGATCGGAAAACCAAAGAAAAGGGTGGAAGAGTAGATTTAAGGGGAACGAGGGGGAACGAACAGAGGGGAGAGGGGGAGGAGGTTCGGGGTGGAGCTCTGCAGGAGAGAAGGGGAGAGAAAAAGGATGAGGGGAAAAAGAGAAACCCCCTTGGAAAATTTGCAAAGAATAGCTGCAAAAAGAAGGGCTGAGGGGGAGATGTGGAAGGAGAAAGAAATTGCTAAAATTTTTGGGAAAAAGAAAAAAAAGAAAAAAAAAAAAGAAAAGAAAACAACCTGTTCCCCCCTTTTGATAAGGGGCAGACTAGAAGAGAGAGAGAGAGAAGAGTTCAATGCGTTTAAAGCAGGGAAAAAAAGAAAGGAGAAAAAGAACGATGTTGATAGTCCCCCTGTTCTAAACCCCAACCCGGGGGTTTGACCTCAAAAACCTGGCACCCCTCCCCCTTTTTGGCCCAAAACAAACCCCCAACCAACGCCGAAAAAGGCCACCTGACCAGGCGCCATCAAACCAAAAAAACCAATGCCGGGGTGGGGCCCTGTTTGTGAAAGTTACAGTGAAAAAAAAAGAAAAAAAAAAGAAAAGACAGTGATTCGTGAAAAGTTAAGATCACCTGGCCCGGGAAAGTAGAAAACTGTTTATACCCGGGTTAGTTTAATGATGTTTTAGATAAATGATTTGTGAAGTTCAGAAAGAGAAATGTTTTATTTGTTTGATTCCATATGCATTGATGTTTCTTTCCATGATCATGTATAGTAAAGTTATAGACTTTACTAGTGGTTTGATGTGACGAATGCATGATATATGAATGAGATTGTAAGCAAGCTGTGAGTGTGTTTGGCTGTGCGCTAGTCCTTCCTCCACTGACATTACACCGAGGTTGACAGTCTCCATGCATCAGTAAATTCTAACGTATCTATTATCAGTTTAAAGCATCAGTTTCAGATTTGCTGTGTGGATTTCCTGATACTATGTCCAGGTCACTGCTGAATGAACAATTGAAATCACCAAAAATCAATAGATGATCATCAACAGGAATGAAAGTTTCAATTAAATTTTGAAAGTATGCTATCTTTTCTTTGTATTGTTGGTGCATACACATTTGCTATTGACAAATTTGTATACCTCATTCACAACAGAGACAATAAAAATACCGTTTGTACCAGTATTGGCTTTACCTCACCCTTAAAATTTTTTGACACCAAAATAACTTCCCCCTTACTCCTATTAGTACCTGGATTACAGAAAATGTTCCCGCCCCACTGCCTTTTCCCATGCTTCTACATCTGTGTTCGTTACATGAGCTTTCTGTATACATCTTATATCAAAGTGATGTTTTCTAAAGTAAGAGAACAAAGATTTCCTTTTCATTACATTTTTTAGACCTCTGACATTTAGAGACACTATACGCAGTTTATCCATCGAAACAAAACTGGGTGTGTCTTTTTTCTTTTTTTTCCCCCCTTTAATTTAATATTTCAGTTACCTTCAAATAGCTATGCAAAAATCACAGTCCAAAATCGCAATCCGTAATCATTATCAGGGTCGTTTACCGTCAAGTCCGAGTGATCGTGACACAGTCGCTATTGCCACTGCGCCGCTGTTACCGTATAGGAGCCGGTGTCATCCTTAACAGGATTCGCAGGGTCGTTGGACTCCTCGCCTCGTCGTCGCTGCTTCCCCGCTCCCTGCTCTGGACTGGTGCGCTGTCCGGACAGGCGCCGTTTGGTGGGGGTGCTCGACCTGTGACGGGGGGAGCGGTCAAGGGTGGTGATCAGCGTAGCCTGACGCGTGAGGGGCGGCTTCTGTCGTTCCTGCCAACAGACTTAGTGCTGGGTTCTGTTACCTCACTGTCATGTCTGGCCTCATTTGTTGTTTTTCTTGGTTTGGGCAGTGGTTGTGTATCTCTCGTTTGTTTATCTGCGAGATCACACACAGCATCCCCTCGCTTGTGTCCCGGTGTGCCGCACTGTTTACACACAATCTCACCTGAGCATTGAGACGCATGGTGGTTATGTTTGAGACATCGGAACACACAACAGTTTTCTCTGCCTGTTTTTTGTTCTTTGTGAAAGAGCTTTGGCAGAGAATATGTTAATTTTAACGAATTTATCGAGAGGAGTGGGAGCGACAGTAATGAAAACAAATCGTCGACCCGTTAAGAAACGAGTCAACTTGTGTCCGCATCCCTTGCTCTCTCCATTTTTATCGCAGATCTTAATTCACATCCGATTTTGTGGGGGAATGTTCAATTTCCGATTCTGCAACTGATATTGGAATATTGTCAATCCACAGTTTTGTTGTAGGTTTCTCCTCACCTGTCTCGTTGCGGAGAATGAAGGGGTTAGTGTTTGATACCGGGAGAATAGCTCCTCTCAATCCAATCCTCTTCACCAGATGTCCGTGCGTGCCTCCTTCGTGGCCGGATAAATGCGCCAAAGGCCACGTATGTTCTGTGCGCCGAGAATGGAGCCTTGACCAACAGCACGCTCACCCGCCAAGCATATTTCTGGAACGGACGGGCGATTCTCGAACTCGGAATGTCTTTAGATTTTAGAAAAACCGGTTTAAAACCGTTGAAAAATTTTCCATTTTTGTTTCCAGTAGACGGAAAGGAAATCGAAATCGAAGCGTAAACGCAAAACCTGAAAACAACTGCGTTTGCGAGCGACAGAGTTCACAAATTCGGCCTGAACAGAGAGCGTGCGATCCGCGTCCTCACTCGACGAATGTCGCTCACCGAATCCGATAAATCTATTGTTAATCAGCATGGTAAACTTCATTCAGTTTTAACTCTAACACTCAAAAACACACACACACACACACACGAAAAACAAAAAAATAGAAAGAAAAAAAATGACTGTGATCAGAATACCTTTAGCTGTTGTGCGAAGATCTCTAGAAGGAAAAGGGGCGTGCGGGTGAAGGAATGAGAGGAGTGGGGGGGGGGGGGGGGGGGAGGATAGGACGGAAGAGGAGGGAAGGAAGGAGACAGAGGTGGTGGAGGAGAGGGAGAGGGGCGAGGAAAATATTTTTTTCGATCAAGCAATCTGTACCGTTGGATATTTTTGGGTTGTGTGTGTGTGTGTGTGTGCGTGTGTGTGTGTGTGTGTGCATGTGTGTGTGTGTGTTTGAAATTCTCATGAGCTTCAGATTCTTTTGTTATCTCTCCCCCCCCCCTCCACACACACACCTTACTCACGCCTCCTCTTGCTTCTTCCTCCCCTTCACCGAATTTTCAGTAATTTGAAGAGTTGCACAGTTGTTTCCTCTTTCGACTTCGGTGTTCAGGTGCTCAATCTTTGACGATGTCAAAATTTTCAGTGGGCCCAGCACCATGTGTGTCATGCAGCGAGTTTGTAACAAGTTGGCCTCCAGTCGATCATTTCCCATCTCAAGTGATCGGCCATGCATTGTACGCTTTTGGTTTTTTTTTTTTTTTTTTTTTCGTATTCATTTCATTCTGATCAGGTGTTGTTAATAACAGGTCAAATCTCTCTCTCTCTCTCTCTTCTCCTCTCTCGCTCTCTCTCTTTTCTCTCTCTCTCTAAGATTGGTTCTTAACCACTGGATAGACTGAGCTCAAGATCTTTTTCAAGGGATTCGCTGATTTTCCAATAAGTCCAAAACTTTCATGCGTCACACACTGTTTATTTTGTTCGTTTGGTGGGTTTAGTCATTTTATTTTTGCTGTCAATGTTGTTGTTTTTTTCAGTGTATGTCTCCCTCTTCAAACTGGTGGCTTCTCTCTGGACAATGGCTCTATCTTCACATTACCTCCCCCCCCCATCCCTCTTTCTCTCTCTCGCACCCCCCCCCCCCCTCCACACACACACACCAAAGGCGCACGAGCTCGCGCGTACGCGCGCACCTTTCCTTGCACGTCTTTGGGGGCCTTGTCTTTCCTCGGAGTGCGGGTCTAAAGCGTGTTGTTGGAGTGAAGGGGCAGGGGAGAAAGAGGGATGTTTGCTCTTTCTCAAAGATATAAATTTTGATTAGCAGAGAAATTTCTAACATTCTTTCGTCATGGGTTCTAAGTATAGCAAGAACATTGTCTGCAGTAGAAGGGAACATTGTTAACAGTGTCTGTTTTTTATTCTTTAGACAAAGTGAAACCCACTCAGCAAAGCCAGTCATTGCGAAGACCATACACGACTTTGAATCGGTGTCATCCCGTTTCGCCCTTTTTCATTTCGCCCTTTCCCATTTCGTCCTGTTCCCTTTTCGCCCTTTCCTATTCGCCCTAACGTTCCTACTGCAAGGCTCCCCCTGGCGTAACCAGTGTCCCAGTCTACTCCAAAGCAGAATCGATGGTCTTTAGATTAGAGTAGGGCGAAGCCCGAGAGAGGACGAAGGACGAATGAACGAAGGCCGTTAGGCCAAGTCGTGCTCACACATTTCTGAGTAGGCGAAATGGGAGTAGACCAAATGGGAAGTAACCTGAACATTGGAAAAGGGCGAGATGACATTGGGAGACAGGACGAAATGACACTGCCAGGATCGTGTTTTTGAAGTCCCAGTTCGCCCTGCAGGGCAAAATGAAAAAGGGCGAAACGGTACCTCACCTTTGAATCAACCGTCAAAAAAGTGAGAAGAATAATTCCGAAAAGCTTCTTAAGTCACTGAGGTGCATGCAAAAGGATTTAAGTGGGATGTTTACATAGGCCTACACAGGAATTTTACAAGATGCGAAACATATAAACGTACTCCCAGTTTATCTTGAAAACTCGTACAAGTACTTTCTGAGATATTCCATGAAGAAGAAAAACTGTTTGGGGCCGTTATAGCCGTTAGTAACGGCTATTCTGGTAAAATAAAAACATTGGGCATCATCCGTGATCCATAATGAACACACGTACATCGGCCCAGAAGTTTTGACTGGGGCGAGTGGAACACATTTTGACCACGGACAGACAGACAGACAGACATACAGACAGCATTTCTTCGTTCCCATTGTAAAGTACTCCCTGTTCTATAAGAACTGGGAGCACAAAAACCAAAGGTGAGAGAAATTCAGACATACAATAAGTTAACTGCAACCAGCAAAAATATGCAAATTAGGCCTATATCAGACGTTCCCGCAGCTAACTGTTCAGAATGTCAAGATGAGGCAATGGTCGAATAAGTCACGTGCGTGGTCGTCTTGAATGAATATGAACTTAAACGATGTGCAGCATAATGCAGTATGCAGGGGATTTCTTTTCTTATTTTCGGTTTGGAAAATATGAACGCATGTATAATGAGTGCAACATGTTTTTGCTTTCGTAAGAAATGAAAAGAAAAAAAACACGAATTATTGTCAAAGAATTGGAAAAAAAACATATGTATGTGAGTGCGTGCATGCGTGCACATGCGCTCGCGCGGGTGGTTTGTGTATATGTGTGTGTGTGTGTGTGTGTGTGCGTTTTGTGCGTGTGCGTGTGTGTGTGTGTGTGTGTGTGTGTGTGTGTGTGTGTGTAAGTTGTGTGTAAGTGTGTGTGTGTGTGTGTGTAAGTGTGTGTGTGTGTCTCTCTCTCTCTCTCATTGTGTGTGTGGTTTTGTGTGTGTGTGTGTTGTGTGTGTGTGTGTGTGTGTGTGTGTGTGTGTTTGGATTTATTGCGGAATTTCCAAGCTGCCCAGGCTTGAAATCCTTTATCTATGTCAAATACATTTGCGTTTATCTGTTTTTGATTTCGCAGATTGTTCTTTAGAAGAGAGGTGTCGTTAAATGTCAGTGAATTTCACGCAGTTCATCAAACAGAATGCCGTTAAGAAAAAAGTGTTTAGTTTTACCTATGAAAAACTGCATTTCGTTCTACACGGCTGTTCTATTGGTTTTCATATTTTAGCGTCCGAAGGAATGACAGATGCAATGAAAATTTTGAATAATTCTGTGTCCGTTAAGCTGGGTTGAATTCAATTGCACTGAGACCAGTGGATACAACTTTTGAATATTCATCGAGCGTAAACGAGCGTTGTAAAAATAACTTAAAGTTAAGGTGATGAGGTTAAGAAAAACAACAATTGCATTAATTGTCCTTATTTTCGTTGGAAACTGTTTGAAATCTGATAATCCTACCTACAATTAAAAACTTAAGCTCCTCAAAGCTTAGAGCTTCCTGAGCGATTTTCAGTCAGTCTAAATGAAACGCAGGAGATCATTTCGAGGGATATGGGCACAAACTTCATTTTCGGAAATTCACTTTGTTGTTCTTTCTCAAATCAAAATTATCGTAGCAATTTAGAGTCCCCAAAGACATGTATTCGGTTAATTCCATCCGTTTTCGATATGCCCCTAATGGACCTACCGCAGAAACTGGTAGGGGAGGAGGAGAGGGGGGTGTCCCGTTTGCTCTTATCCTGTTTCACCCCTCACAACACATTTCTTTCTTTCTTTTCTGCTATTCCAACCCCGCACCCACTTTTTCCTTTGTGTAAATTACACTGAGGTGATAAAGTGTAAAAGGGCTGAAAGAAAACATACCCAAAATGCAGCGCTTTTTTTCTGTAACTCCGAAATCATGCATTTTTTTTTTTGCTTAACTGAGAAAACGCTTTGAATTGTTACTCTCCATTTACTTTGGGGGCAATTTGGTCGGCGCCGAAATTAATGACAAGATAAGTGGGTTAAACGTTCTTCTTTTTCCACTGTGCTAAAACGTTATTTGTTTTTGCCTGAAGAAACCCAAAAAGGTCGAAATGCATTGTGTCTTGGGCCTGTACTTTGTCTATGTCCTTGGCGGTAACTAACCCACTCTCTTCTAAATTTGTTCATTTTCCGTCTCATCACTCCGTTTTGAAACCCATTTACTTTTTTTTTGTTCAGCTTTGATTCAACCGCAGTCAATTCTGTTCACGGACTTGTCTGCGCTTTCATGCAACTACGGATTCATTGTTGCACTAAATAGACATTACATGATGGGCATGCATGTAGAAGGGCATACCTCTTGCGTGATCGTTTGGATCAATGACAGTGCAGAGTCGTTTGAGTCCGATTTACTTCTCGTAGGGTCAACTTGTCAAAACAGAAAAAAGAACACCACCAACATCGACACGCTAGAGCTTGCTCGGCCAGAATTTATATCGATCCTATATGTAGCATAGTGTAAACGCGCCCGTAGTGTCCACCATCTGCCTAAGATTTCTCTTTTTTAAATCCGCAATGGGGGGCCTAGATTTTTTGGGAAAAACCTTAGGGTAGCCTAGGGGGGGGGGAACAGAATAAAAAAAATTTTATTTCGGACTTCATTGGGGTGAAGTCGTTTCAGAATTTGTTGAGAGCTTTTTTTTTTAATGCCCTGGCGGCTGTTTACGCTTGCCGGAAATACTGCAGAACAGAAACTTTTTTTATTGGGGTTTCAGGACACCTTACTACTTACCCCCGGGCAGACGTACTAAATCATCTGATTTCCATTTTCGTCAGTTTTGCGGTAGGGGGGCACGGGGGAATAACGTCTTACGTTTTAACCCCCGGGGCCCGTATTTCAGCCAACTGACTTTTTGGGAGTGCACCTTTTTAAATTGGTCCTTGCCCGGTTTGCTCGCTGGTTTGCTTTCGGGATTCTTGTTATACGAGCAAACTTTTCAAGTTAGGGTCTCCTGTTTTTGCTGCTATTCAGTTGAACGAAAAAAGTCAGTATCGTTAAAGCAAAACACGAAACATGGGACTTTTGTCATGTTGTCATCGTTAAACCCCTTTCACCTTGTAAAGCCCTGTTAGGGCGGGACAACGATACAAAAAAAAAAGCCCCCACCAGCATAAAGAGCAATTTTTTGTGCTCCGTGGGCAGCCTCATTTTTTGTAATACTCTTATTTAGGTGGGTTGGGAAAGGGGCAACAGTACAACTTTAAACGGATTCTCTTTACGTTAAAACTTCCCCAAATTAGACATTTCGGAGAAAATTTTTGTTTGGTCTGAGATGGAATCCATGTGAACACGTGTCAACCACTTTTCCCAATCTTGAGGTGTGCCACGTAAACTGCTTTTTCTCGGCGTTTGAAAGGGGGGAGACATGGAAAAAAGGAAGGGGGATGGGGGGCACGAAAGACGGGAAGGAAACGGAAGAGGGCTTTGGGTTTAGGGGGGGCAGGAATGGGGGCGAATGGAAGGGAAATGCGGGGGATGGGGGGGGGGGAATGTTGGATGCACACTTAGCATCCCTATACGTGCCCGCCTTCAATCGCAGGTATACGAACTCGAACGTGTTGAAACTCATTTTTATGGGAAAAATTTTAAAGAAAACCCGCTTGGTGCATTTCCTGTAAACTTTCACGTGCCAGTTGACTAACGCGCTCTTCTGCATGAAGGTTCTTACTTAAAAAAAAACTGGAAAAAAACCACTTTACATGCTTCTTTGCCCTTTTCGTAGGGTGGTCGAAACCCAACACTTCTTCTTCTTCTTCCTAAAAAACGGGTTTACTCAAAAACGACAGGGCACCGCCTTGTTCTTTTTTTTCGCTTGATCGATGCAGGGTTTTTTCCCCTGGTGGGTTTTCTTTTTACGACCCGGGATTAACGGCTCCCTATCGATTGCCGGTACCGATCTGTGGTGGGACGAGCCAGGGGAACGGGGAGTCGGAATGAGGGCATGTGGGTAATGCCACTGATATTGGCACTCAAGATGAGACCGAAAAAGTGAAGTTAGAGGCCCCTTCAGACATTTCTCCCCATCGTGTTTTCCTTCCCCTCAAAGATTAATGTGAATCTGATTAAAACAGCTGATGTTCTGCAAATGCCAAATGAACACACACACTAGCATGTTTCAACTCTTTAGTCCTTGCTTAATTTCACCTGGGAAAGACAGTTGTCTTTTTGAATGATTTTTTTTTCCTGTTCCATCTTCTGTGCCACCTTAGTGGTATTGCATTCACGCCGTCATTCCGACCCACACCGTCCATAGCCTTAGCCCCAGCGCCAACAATCCACAGGAGCAGTTAATGTCAAGCCGTCAGGAGGCAAACTACTAGAGGAGAAACTGCACTGCTGCCGAGTCAGTTCGGTGGTGTTCAGTGGTACATGTTCTGATTTAACAGTGGAAAGTTCTTGGAAAGGTTTTGAAAACCCGAGGGTCGGGAAGAGGGTTGTAAACCCCAGCACTGGCCTAATATCCTACTCCATAGGAAACAGCTGGCCTTTGTGCATGTATAACAGAGCCAAAACACGACGGGGTTATGATGGCCAGACTGCAATACTAGAAGAGCTTGATAAAAAGTTAACCCTTTTGTACCGCTGTGTTCCCCTCAGCAAAAAATGTGTGTGTGTGTGTGTGTGTGTGTGTGTGTGTGTGTGTGTGTGTGTGTGTGTGTGTGTGTGTTTGTGTGTGTGTGGTGTGTGTGTGTGTGTGTTGTGTGTGTGTGTGTGTGTGTTGTGTGTTGTTTGTAACCCAGAAATACCGCATTGACCCACAGTCATAGGCGTTGGGCTGAGAAAGGGGTGGGGGGCGGGGGTGGGGGGGGGAAAGGCGAGTTAACGTAATTCCTCCTTATTTCCGCTTAACTTAGTCAAGGCGCCTTTTGGGGGCTAAAAGTTCAAGCAAAGTAATAAGACAAAAAGGGGTAAAAGGCACCCGTGCTTCTTACATGGAACGCCAGACTATATTGGGACGACGGCTTTCCTTCTTCGTTATACTCCAAGTGACTGTCTCGCCATTTATCTTGGCTTGTTCCGAAGCTGTCTAAATAAAATTCAAGTAACCCTCAGCAAGTAATCAACGGCGGATCATCCTGATGCTTACCTCTACCGAAGTGGTCAGTCGTAAACGTTTTGATGTAAACATAAGCGATAAAGTAAATCATGCTGTTTATAGTCCAGCTGACCACGCAGTAGCCACACACGGGCTGTACCAAGCCATCTACTAAAACTCTGCACTGACGAAGACTACCTGGCAGTTCTGTTATGCATCCTCCTTTCATCTGAAACAGAGATCGGTAAGCTAAAGGCATTTTTCCTTTCCCAATCTGTTTCCATGCCGAGGGTCACAAGGAATTGTAGTGGTTCTTCAACAACGTGGAAAATCACATAAAAAGTTCTGTGAGGTGGGTAACACGGTCTTTCCCTCTGAGGCCGCTCAGTGCCTAGCTCTGGTTAGACGAGAAGCTGGTCTTGTTAAAAAGAATTCTATGATGATGAATATTTTGGTTTCTGATGGGGTCCGAGCCCCAGTCTTTGCAGCCATTTGTTCGTATCGCAAACCTCTGGGATACGCGCGCGGCGTATCTGTGAGCTTATGTTGATGTTACGTCGATTGCGGGCTTGCGCTTTATCCTTGGTATTCTCCTTTGAGTAATCTTTCCAGATGTAAATTCGTTGGCTGGTCTCTATTTTGTGATGGGGGACTGGCATTCGTTTAAAGCAACACTTTATATCTGTCTCCGGAGGTGTGGTCTATTTTAGACAGAGATGGTAAACGGTGCAGCCAAAACGGGCGAAAGTTTCTCAGTTTCCTCCCTTCTCCTTTTCCTTGTGTCAGGTCAGGTTGATTTTCAGGATTAAAAGACAGAAGGGGCTCGTTTCATTAAACACCGCAGATCATTTTTCATTTGCGTATCTGAAATTTAAAAAAAAGTTGACTGAATTACTCTTGTCTCATCATTTTGTAATGAACATTTGAAAAAAAGAATTGAATTAACTGATCAGTGCTGGGTTAATTTCATTATTTTATTCACAAACTTCATAGAAAATGAATTTTTTAAACTGAATTACACAAACCTTTGTCAGCCTAAACATTTGTGTCAAAAGTTAAACTTTTGAATAAAATGTTCTGTACTATAGTCCATTTCACCGTATTGTGCCAAATGTCATTTTACTATGAAATTGTTCAGTAGCATATGTCATATTTTTATATATATTTTTTTGAATGATTTAGTTACCCGGTGATTTAACCTGTCTTGTAATTTTGTTTGAAAACTGAAAAAAAAAATTGTGTACTAACTGTCCAGTGCTGTAGCGTAAACCAACGGTTTGTGTTGAAAATACAATTTCTTTAATTGATTGCTCAGTGCTGTAGCTTACCAACTTACCCATGTGTGTCAAATTGATTGCTCAGTGCTGTAGCTTACCAATCTTACCCATGTGTGTCAAATTGATTGCTCAGTGCTGTAGCTTACCAATCTTACCCATGTGTGTCAAATTGATTGCTCAGTGCTGTAGCTTACCAATCTTACCCATGTGTGTCAAATTGATTGCTCAGTGCTGTAGCTTACCAATCTTACCCATGTGTGTCAAATTGATTGCTCAGTGCTGTAGCTTACCATCTTACCCTGTGTGTCAAATTGATTGCTCAGTGCTGTGCTACCAATCTTACCATTGTGTGTCAAATTGATTGCTCAGTGCTGTAGCTTACCAATCTTACCCATGTGTGTCAAATTGATTGCTCAGTGCTGTAGCTTACCAATCTTACCCATGTGTGTCAAATTGATTGCTCAGTGCTGTAGCTTACCAATCTTACCCATGTGTGTTAAATTGATTGCTCAGTGCTGTAGCTTACCAATCTTACCCATGTGTGTCAAATTGATTGCTCAGTGCTGTAGCTTACCAATCTTACCCATGTGTGTCAAATTGATTGCTCAGTGCTGTAGCTTACCAATCTTACCCATGTGTGTCAAATTGATTGCTCAGTGCTGTAGCTTACCATCTTACCCATGTGTGTCAAATTGATTGCTCAGTGCTGTAGCTTACCAATCTTACCCATGTGTGTCAACACTTTAAAGAAACAGTTGAGTAAACTGGTCAGAGCTGTCTCCACCATTTTGTATGAAAAATGTCAAGGAAGTGAATATTTTTGAATAAATTGTTTAGTGTTGTTATCTATCTTAACATTTAATTTGGTCAAATTCTGATGGGCCTGTGAGGTATAAACAGCGTTCTTGATGTTTTCAGTCGTATGTCATAGGTAGAACCTGTGATTCAGTAGGTTTTCTTTTTTTTTTCATGTTTTTATTTCTTTTAAAACTTGAAGTCTTCAAGTGTTATCATTATCATTTTTTTGGTTTCAACTTTTAAACGTTGAACTATTCAATGCTGATTAATTCATATTTCGTCTTTGGTTTATCTTTTCATGTTTAATCATAAACATAATATGTGAAATTGTAATGATTTCTTTCTATATTTTTTTCCCACTGCTTTTATACTTAAAAAAAAAAACTTTTCTATTATTTTCATTTTTCTGGTTTTTTTTTGACTGGGTTTTTATCTT
>CM031604.1:72656450-72671450 GCA_018398815.1 Conus ventricosus
ACAGAATATGGGATAGGAAAAAAAAAAAAAAAAAAAAAGGAAAGGCAGGTTTGGAGGATTTGCCAGCCATTGCCGAAAGGGCCTGTGGGACAAGATCTGAATGTAAAGAGTCGGGAAACCTACTTTTTTCTGTGCCTTCTCCACCCCATGAGAAGAAAAGGAAAGAAAGAAAGAAGCTTTTGTCTTGTCCGGACCTATTTTGTTTAGTCTTGTCATGTCTTGTCTTGTCACTTCCAATTTAAAAAGAAAGAAAGAAAGAAATAATACAAACGTTATCTTGTTCTTGTCGGTCTTCCTTCAGGTTCTTTTGGGTGTTTATTGCCATCATCATAATCATCTTGTTCTTTTTTCTGTTCTTTTTCTTGTTCTTCTTTGTAACCTCTACCCCCCCCCTCCCCCATCACCGGTGTGTGTGTGTGTGTGTGTGTGTGTGTGTGTGTGTGTGTGTGTGTGTGTGCGGCGCGCGCGTGCGCGCGCATGCATAGATGTGTGTGTATTTTTATTAACACGGGTGAATGCTTACGACCTACATCGTTCACAAGCGTGTGGAAGAACCATCCGCGTGCGCGTTTGCGTGTGTCTTTCACCTTCTCAAGCGGGACGGGCAATAACTCTGGAAAAAAAAAAAAAAAAAAAAACTTCGCCCAGAAGAAACGAAACTTAAATACGTGATGACAAGATAATCGTACTTTAGTTGTTCTGTTTGCCTGAAAACATAACTGTTAAGCAGAAAAATGACATCTGTCATATTCCGTTCTGCCATAGAATGTTAATCGTGTTTTTCAGCCGTGCAATGTTTACATCTCTCTCTCTCTCTCTCTCTCTCTCTCTCTCTCTCTCTCTCTCTCTCTCTCTCTCTCTCTTCTCTCTCTCTCTCTCTCTCTCTCTGTATGTCTGTCTCTGGCGTCTCATCTGTATTATGAAGAAGAAAGGAAAGACAGACGCTAGATGTATGCCCATCAACTCTACTGCATAGTAAAGGCAGGACTAGAAGCAGAGAACGATCACGTGTTTTAATGTACAGAGAATGGCAAGACGTGAAGTACGAATTGCTGATCGAAACTGTTCTATTCATCATTTGTTTATTTATCCAGTCATTCATTTATTATTTGCTCGTGTTTATTTGGACACATGTGAAAAAACCCTCTTGTAAGTCCAATAAGTAAGCAAATAAAAGAATTGAAAATAAGTTAATAGATGCTTAGGTCCTCGAATCACAGTGGTAGCAGTAACTGCACGGCATTGAGAGAGAGAGGGGAGAGAGAGAGAGAGAGAGAGAGAGAGAGAGAGAGAGAGAGAGAGAGAGAGAGAGAGAGTGGGAGGGAAGGAGGGGGAAGTTGAAAACAGTAAAGTCATGATAATTCAGAGCACTTTGTTCCCCCAAATAAACCCATAACTTCTCTCCCTGCTCTCCAGCCTGTGTGCACAGAAACTGTGAAACTCGAAGTGATGAATTGTCGTGGTTATCCAAGCAGCAGTCGTGATGCTTCGTGTGATGGATAAGAGAGCTGTACGGGTGACGGAAACAAACAGGAAGAAGGAATTTAAAGCTTCAAGTCCCGAGACGAACGTGCCACGTCTGATGATGATTTACATGTTAACATCTACAGGATGTTAGAGGAACAGGGAACTGGGATGGGAGGAGGGGGTGGGGGTGGCGGTATAGGGCTCGCAGTAGGATTAAGTGTGCGGAACGGAAGATGGAAAGCCAAGCCAGTGTGTGCGTGCGTGTTTATGTGTGTGTGTGTGTGTGTGTGTGTGTGTGTGTGTGTGTGGTGTGTGTGTGTGTGTGTGTGTGTGCGCGCGTGCTCGAGCGCGCGTGCGTGTATCTCTCTCTCTCTCTCTCTCTCTCTCTCTCTCTCTCTCTCTCTCTCTCTCTCTCTCTCTCTCTCTCTCTCTCTCTCCTCAGAGAACCTTTTTTTTTTTCAAATTAAGTTGAAAAAGCAAAACCAGTATACTTCTGTCAAATGATTACAGAACCAAAGCGCCTGGAGAGCAAGAAACATTTTGTGCATAAAAAACGCAAAGATTAACATAATTCAACAACAAACATCTCTCCGGACACATTCAACGCACACATTTTTCACATTATCAGACATCATTACTCAAACTTCACAGGCTATAAGAGAATCTAATGAATAGACATGCCCGACTTCCCTATTATGGGTTTGGAAACAATAGCTCGGATGGAATAACGCAGTCCATGGTCATCCCGCTGTACGTAAAGTGAGAATGCTTATCATATCCAGTATACTATACCCGCATTTCTACTCAGTCTCTTACGTTCATATATCATTCATCCATTGAAACCAAAGTCTTCCCTCAAGCGTTCAAAATGTCGATGACCCCTTCCCCATACCAAATTCCTTGAGTCCAAATACTTTCAGATCTGTATCCTTACTATCAGTCAGACCTATATCCTTACTATCAATTCTATCCAAATCCCTCGAAAGACACATACACACACATGTTTTTCAGTTCATGGAGGAAAACAAACTCACCCTCGTTGGATCATGTTGATCATTGCCTTCTTTTAAAGAAACTGTCCCTCTGTTTGAACTGTCCCCCAAATGTCTCATCATTTCAATTATACTTAAACGATAGGACTCAGTATGTGCTGTTACATCATGACAAAGCCCTCTTTACTGACTTTGTCAGACATGGAGTCCCACAAGGTTTAGTACAAGGCTCCCAGCTATTCTGCATCTTCATCAATGATTTACCATCATCCATATTGAATTTTTTTTAAAAGTCCCGACGGATTTATTTGCTGATGACTCGTCACTCTAAACAAATAGCAGTAATCCACAAGAAGTAGAAACGTCTCCCCAGAAAAGTCGGAACAAAGTGTCAGACCGGTGTAATTCAGTAATTCAAACTCAATGGTCATACACTGAAGCAAAAACAAATTCATCATTATAACCACTCGCCAAAAGCACCACTTAGCTCTTCCTTGTCTAAAACTTCATTTGAACGGTACTCCTATCGAATATATAAATGAGCATCATGTTTTAGGGGTAAAAGATAAATGAAGGATTCAAGTGGCAATCTAATCTCAATAGTTCATGCAAGATCATCTGGAAAAAAAAAAACTTTTATTTTTATCTTAACTAAAGTGCAATGTCAGTACTGCTGCGCTTGAACTTTTCTTCAACGCGCACATAATATCGCATATCAGTTACGCTTCAACAACATGGGATCAGGAGTAGTGATGTCCACAAAATAATGATAATAATGATGATGC
This sequence comes from Conus ventricosus, assembly GCA_018398815.1. Taxonomy (NCBI): domain Eukaryota; kingdom Metazoa; phylum Mollusca; class Gastropoda; order Neogastropoda; family Conidae; genus Conus; species Conus ventricosus. The sequence continues at coordinate 72,659,695 of CM031604.1, forward strand.
CACAAAATAATGATAATAATGATGATGATTTTAATAATAATAATAACAACAATAACAATAACAGTAATCATAATAATAATCATGATGATGATAATAATAATGATGATGATAATAATAACAACAGTAATAGCATAGAAAAAAGACTGAATTCTCTCCATAGACGTGCAGCGAAGTTAGTCCTTCCGGCCGCTCCTCTAACAAGACTGGAAAAACTAAGAGGACCGGACGTACGCATTCTAAGCAAACAACTGAAATTCAACAGGGCATCATTTATATTCAAAGTTTTGACAAATACCATGCCATGTTATATCAATGCCTCTTTTTTGTACTCCCAGTTCTTAAAGAACAGGGAGTACTTTAGAATGGGAACGAAGAAATGCTGTTGTGTGGTGTGTGTGTGTGTGTGTGTGTGTGTGTGTGTGTGTGTGTGTGTGGTGTGTGTGTGTGTGTGTGGTGTGTGTGTCTGTGTGTCGTGTGTCCGTGGTCAAAATGTGTTCCACTCGCTCCAGACAAATGAAAATTTGCAGGTATGTTCATTATGGATCAAGGATGATGCCCGACGTTTTAGTTTACCGTTACAGCCGTTACTAGCGGCTGTAACGGCCTGTAACACTTTTTCTTCTTTATGGAATATCTCCGAAAGAACTTGGCTGATCTTTGTGAAAATTAGCAGGTATGTTCATTATGGGTCACGGATGATGCTCGATGTTTTAGTTTACCCGTTACAGCCGTTGCTAACGGCTGTAACAGCCTGTAACGGTTTTTCTTTTTTTAGAATATATTAAAAAGTACTTGGCCGATCTTCCTGAAAATGTGCAGAAATGTTCATTATGGGTCACGAATAATGCCTGATGTTTTAATTTACCGTTATAGCCGTTACTAACGGCTGTAACGGCCTGTAACGCTTTTTCTTCTTTATAGAATATCTCAGAAAGCACTCGGCCGATCTTTCTGAAAATTTGTAGGTATGTTCATCATAGGTCACAGATGATGCCCAATGTTTTAGTTTACCGTTTCAGCCGTTACTAACGGCTGTAACGGCCTGTAACTGTTGTTTTTCTTCATGGAATATCTCAGAAAGTACTTGGCCGATCTTTGTGAAAATTAGCAGGCATGTTCATTATGGATCAAGGATGATGCCTGATGTTTTAGTTTACCGTTATAGCATTACTAACGTTTGTAACGGCCTGTAACGTTTTTTGTTTCTTTTTCTTTATGGAATATCTCAGAAAGTACTTGACCGGTCTTTGTAAACATTAGCAAGTATGTTCACTATGGGTTACGGATGATGCCCGATGTTTAGTTTACCGTTATAGCCGTTACTAACGGCTGTAACGGCCCGTAATGCTTTTCTTCTTTATGGAATATCTCAGAAAGTTCTTGGCCGATCTCTGTGAAAATTAGCAGGTGTCTTCATTATGGGTTACGGATGATGCCCGATGTTTTAGTTTACCGTTATAGCCGTTACTAACGGCTGTAACGGCCTGTAACGGGTTTTCTTCTTTATGGAATATCTCAGAAAGTACGTGGCCGATATTTCTGAAAATTTGTAGATATGTTCATTATGGGTCACGGATGATGCCCGATGTTTAAGTTTACCGTTAGAGCCGTTACTAACGGCCCATAATGGTTTTCTTCTTTATGGAAATTCTCAGAAAGTTCTTGACCGATCTTTCTGAAAATTTGTAAGTATGTTCATTTTAGGTCACAGACGATAGCCGATGTTTACCAGAATAGCCATTACTAACGGTTACACCAGCCCAAGACGGTTTTTCCTCTTTATGGAATATCTCACGCGTATTCAGGATAAACTGGGAGTACGTTTATATGCTTTGCATCTTGTTTTTTATACAACGCTGAACAGCTGTTCTGGCTCGCAGAAATTCCTTCTTCCCTGCACATACACAGATCAGTACAAAAGAAGTGTAGCTTACTCTGTAGGGTTATGTCTGGGAGTCACTCCTAACGAGCATGCACAATACGAATACGTTAAAACATTTCAGGAGACATTTACATAAAAATTTCACGTCTCAATAGTTTGATTATTTCATTAAAATCAAAAACTCTACTTGGCAGATTCTTCTGTAAGCAGTACTTTAAATACTCTGTCTGAACAAATGAACAACTCCATTAAACCGTCTCTTTTTTTTTGTTCCTTCTCGTTGACTACCCACCAGGTCGTTCTTACATTTATGAATAGTATGCTTGTCGGTATTAGAATTACGCAATGTTTTTATTATGAATTGTTAGTATGTATGATATGTTTTAAAATGACGTAAGCATAACAAGGACAGATTGTAAGACTAGGCCTTGGCCTAAAGTCTTCATGTTTGAGAATTAGATATCAATCGGTCAGTCTTGTCAGTCTGTCTTCCTGCCTATCTGTCTCTGTGTCTCTCTCTGTCCGCCTCCCTGCCCTCCTTCCTGCCACCGTACCTCCCTTCCTCCCTCCCTCCCCCCTCTCTCTCTTGTTTGATCTGCTTGTCTGCCTCTCTCTGTCACCTCCCTGCCTTTTTATTCTTTCATCTTTGTTCGTTTGTATCTGCCTGTCAGCCTCTCTGTCTCTGTCTGTCTGTCTGTCTCTCTGTCTGTCTCTCTCTCTCTTTCTGTCTGTCTGTCTCTCTCTCTCTCTCTCTCTCCTCTCTCTCTCTTTCTCTCTCTCTCTCTCTCTCTCTCTCTCTCTCTCTCTCTCTCTCTCTCTCTCTCTCTCTCTCCTCTCTCTCTCTCTCTCTCTCTCTCTCTCTCTCTCCCCTCTCTCCCCGCGCGCGCAGTACGTACGTGTATGTATTAATGCATACTTGCATATCATTCAAACAGCAAGAACATCACTGTTAAGAAGACTTATCGACAGAATGCGTTAGTTATACATTGAAAAAAAAAAAAACAAAAAAAAACAACAATTCTCGTTCTTTGAAGACATGTAATTAAAAGTACAATGCTAAAATGAGTGACAAGGGCTGTCATCAACGTTGAATAAACGATATCCAGTCAGAGAAGAGGTGAGCTTTGTGTTCTTTAGTATACAGCAAAGACGACCATATAGGGCCTTCGCAGGGCTACCACCCGTCTGGGAAAAGAATCATAGTCTGAAAAAGGTGGAAAACAACAGTGGAGGGAGCACTATTTTGAGTTTATGAAGGGCCGTCATTTTTTTTTTCTCCGACAGAACACTTTTTTCTCGGTCAAAATTTATTAGGACTTTTTAAATGTTTTTAAAAATTGATTTACAATTGAAACTAGTAAGAAAAGCTACCCAAACTGTGCTTATTTGCCAAATGGAAGATGATCGTTTAATGCTCTCTTGGAATATTTGTTGGACTACCCCTGTGCCTTTATTGGGCATGCTTATCATACAGACTTCCTGAACACGCTAACCGTTTGAATCAATGTTTAGTTATGTGAACGTTTTGTTTTTGACAACAGAAGCAATTTTGGATATATTTTCTTTAGTTTTGATGATTAATCTACCTATTACAACATTTAAATGTTCGAGAAAAAATGCAAAACAATTTAACTTTTTGTTGCTGATATTACATGATTTATGAGGAAGTTAAAAATTCACTCAGTACAGGGCTTCCTTCCAATATGAGTGTTGGGGGAGAGAAGGAGAGAAGAGAGAGAGAGAGAGAGAGAGAGAGAGAGAGAGAGAGAGAGAGAGAGAGAGTCTGAGCATATTGACTGTCTGTATCTCTTTGTCTCTCTGTCTCTGTCTTTGCCTGTCTGTCTGTCTGTCTCTGACACAATCTAAGAAGAAGCAATATAGTGAGAGAGGTACTCTGTAACCGTAAATACTTTCTGTCTGTCTGTCTCTCTCTTCTCTCTCTCTCTCTCTCACTCTCTCTCTCTCCTCCTCTCTCTCTCTCTCTCTCTCTCTCTCTCTCTCTCTCTCTCTCTCTCTCTCTCTCTCTCTCTCTCTCTCTCTCTCTCTCTCTCTCTCTCTCTCTCTCTCTCTGTGTCTGCTGTATGTCTGTCTCTGGCTAAGAAGAAGCAATATAGTGAGAGAGGTACTCTGTAATCGTAAATACTTTCTGTCTGTCTGTCTCTGTCTCTCTTCTCTCTCTCACTCTCTGTCTCTCTCACTCTCTCTCTTCTCTCTCTCTCTCCCCAAAATCTCAATCCTTGATCGAGTAAAGGTTTTCTGATCCTATCTTCTCTCTCTCTCTTCCTCTCTCTCTCTCCTCTCTCTTCTCTCTCCTCTCACTCTCCTCTCTCCCTCTCTCTCTCTCTCTCTCTCTCTCTCCTCGTCCTCCCTCCCTTCTCTCCTCATCATCCCTCTCTCTCTGTCTTTCTATTTCTGCCCCTCCCTCTCACCCTCTTTCTCTCTCTCCACTTCCCTCCCCTCCCCTCTCTCTCCTTCCCTCACACACACACACACACACACACACACACACACACACACACACACACACACACACACACACACACACACACAACAGAGCGGAGAGAGAGAGAGAGAGAGAGAGAGAGAGAGAGAGAGGTCACAATTATTCTTCGCAGAGATAGATGATAATGTAAACGGATGATAATGCCATATATATCACTGCTTGTGTCCGCTTTGTTGCAGAAAGTACAGGCTTTTTTGCCTTGCCTTCCATTTCAATGTTTGTGTATATCTTTGTCCTTGTTAGTTTTATTTTATTCTTATTCTTTTCTTTCGATTTGTTTCCAGAATTATTACTGTATTGTGTTTCATAACTTATATTTTAGATAATGTCAACAATTCCGGACGCGTTTTCTCCTTATTTGTTCACTGTATAGTCGCCACTGGGATCAAAGCGAAACATGACCAGTTCCAGTGAGAAATAAATCATGAAGAGTACGAAAGAGGCACGTCACCTTGGTGAACGTCGAGTGTTTTACGGGCGAAATCTTTGCCCTCTCTATGTGTGTGTCTCTCTTTGTCCGCGGAGTGTATGCTTGTGTGTTCATGTTGTGTGTGTGTGTGTGTGTGTGTGTGTGTGTGTGTGTGTGTGTGTGTGTGTGTGTGTGTGTGTATGTGTGTGTACGTGCGTGCGTGCGTGCGTGGGTGTCTGCGTGCGAGCGTGCGTGAGTGCGTCCGTCCGTGCATGAAAGAGATTCTGAAATAAAGGCATACAGACACATACACAAAGAGAGAGAGAGAGAGAGAGAGAGAGAGAGAGAGAGAGAGAGAGAGAGAGACAGAAGAGACAGATAGACAGACAGACAGACAGACAGACAGACAGAGAGTACACGTGACAGTCAATGTAGACACCTGCATCAGAATGATTGATGTGGTCAATCAGACAATAAACTCATTACCCTCAGCCTCTGCTTTATTATGACAAACATCTTTGTACCGTACTTCGTGGCTTTATTCTAGGATGTTTGCCAACGTCTGTCCTCTGCTCCCCCACCACTCCCAACCTCACCCCCTCACCCTCAATTCCCCATCACCTCCCTTCGTAAGTCTCTTGCCTGCCTTATTTCTGTCCTCTCCCTCTCCGAGGTCTATCACACTTTTCATGTCTGTCACCCCCTCCCCCCACCCCACCCCCTCCTTCTCGTCATGTTTCTCAAGCTTGCCAATTTCTTCCCCGCCCTTCGTCGTCTTTTCCATGTCTGCCAACTTACTTTCCGTTCCTTAGTCATGATTTGCCTGCATGCTAATTTCTTTCCTTCCCTCCGTCATATTTGTTTGCCTTCCCTCCGTCATATTTGTTCGCCTTCCCTGTCATGTGTATGCTTCCTGCCGATTTCTTCCCCTTATTCCGTCATGTTTATCCCTCCTGTCGATTCCTTCCCTTCCCTCTCTCACATTTCTCCAGCCTGCCAGTTCTTCACCCCCTCCCTATACGTCTCTTGCTGCCATTTCCTTTCCTTCCATTCTTCAGTTCTTTTTTTTTCTTCTTTTTTTTTTTCTGTCCCAACCTCTGCGCCACCTCAGAGGCAGTGCACCCACGCCGCTCATTCTGACACCCCGTCCACAGCCACAGCCCGGTCGGCCCCGCCGCAGCCCCGGCACCGGCAATCCACAGGGAGCAGTCAATGTCAAGTCGTCAAGAGGCAACCCACCAGAGGAGACACTGTACTGCTGCCAAGTCACTTCGGTGGTGTTCAGTGGCGCCTGTTCTGATCTAACATACGCAGGACACCACCTACTAAGCCCCCTACTGACGACAATAATTGCTTAGTCGCGGAGCCGGCGTGAGTGAGCTCTCCCTCCGGAGGGCGCCACCACGTCCGTCCAACGACAGCCCCCATGGACTCGCCGAAACCGGTGACACCGACGGAACCAAACCAAGGCCACAGACGCTGAGAGGACATCGAAATTGAGGTCACCATGAGAGCAGGGCATGAAGGGCCACAGAATTTGAGACTTTTTTTATGCTGATCGATGAGAATGAGGATGATTAAGATGATGCTACAGATTTCCATTTCGGTCTGAGACTACATGACAGGGCTGTGCTCTACGCTTCCTTTCATAATATATCCCGGCGTCAATCAGGCCCGAGAGATACAGACACCTGCAGTGTTGGTCAGGAAATTTGAGCGACACTCTCAGAGACGCATCCATTAAGTGGATGAAACTCGACTGTGTGGTCCCAGTCTTCCCAACTGAGTCCGCAGCAAACTCAACTCTGGGTAGGAGCCGGTCGGGGCAGAAAAACCCACATGACTCTGATGGGATTCGAACCCACGACCTCCCAGCCGGGAGTCCGCGACGCTAACCACTTCGCCACGGCGGCTGGTCCCATTCTTCAGTTCTTGCCTGCCCACCAGTTTCTCTCTCCACCCCCCTCACCGCCCCCCCCCCCCCCCCCCCCCCTCCACTCTCCATTATATTTCTCCTGCCTCTCTCCTGCGTCGTACTTCTTCCGTCTTCCGATTCTTTTCCCTCTCTGCGTCATACTTCTTCCGTCTGCTCATTCCTTTCCCTCCCTGCGTCATACTTCTTCCGTCTGCTCATTCCTTTCCCTCCCTGCGTCATACTTCTTCCGTCTTCCGATTCCTTTCCCTCCCTGCGTCATACTTCTTACGTCTGCCGATTCCTTTCCCTCCCTGCGTCATACTTCTTACGTCTGCCGATTCCTTTCCCTCCTGCGTCCCTACTTCTTCCGTCTGCTCATTCCTTTCCCTCCCTGCGTCCTACTTCTTCCGTCTTCCGATTCCTTTCCCTCCCTGCGTCTACTTCTTCCGTCTTCTGATTCCTTTCCCTCCCTGCGTCATACTTCTTCCGTCTGCTGATTCCTTTCCCTCCCTGCGTCCTACTTCTTCCGTCTTCTGATTCCTGAATTCCCTCTCTGCGTCATACTTCTTCCGTCTGCTCATTCCTTTCTCTCCCTGCGTCTACTTCTTCCGTTTCTGATTCCTTTCCCTCCTGCGTCTACTTCTCTTCCGTCTTCTATTCCTGATTCCCTCTCTGCGTCTACTTCTTCCGTCTCTGATTCCTTTCTCTCCCTGCGTCCTACTTCTTCCGTCTTCTGATTCCTTTCCTCCCTGCGTCCTACTTCTTCCGTCTTCTGATTCCTTTCCCTCTCTGCGTCCTACTTCTTCCGTCTTCTGATTCCTTTCCCTCTCTGGTTATACTTCTTCCGTCTTCTGATTCCTTTCCCTCCCTGCGTCCTACTTCTTCCGTCTTCTGATTCCTTTCCCTCCCTGCGTCATACTTCTTCCGTCTTCTGATTCCTTTCCCTCCTGCGTCATACTTCTTACGTCTCTGATTCCTTTCCCTCCCTGTCGTCTACTTCTTCTGTCTTCGCAATTCCTTTCCTTCTGCGTTTACTTCTCTTGTCCGTTTCTATTCACTTCCCTCCCGTCATGTTCATACCTTCCTTTCCGTCTCGCTCTATTCTTTCCCTCCTGCCGTCCTACTTCTTCGTCTTCTCGTTCCTTTCCCTCCCATGTCTTCCTCCTTCTTGATATTTCTTCTCTATTCTTTCCCCCCGCTCCCTCTTCCTTCTGATTTTCCTCCTGCCTATTTCTCTCTTCTCCCTCCTGTCCATTTTTCCTGCCGGTAATCTTCTTTTCCTCTGATAACGATTCTACCTCCTGCATGCCTTCCTTCCCTCCGTGTATTTTTCCTGCCTTCCTTTCCCGTCATGTTCATACTTGCCCTTCTTCCTCCCTTGATACTGATCTGTCTACCCTGTTCCCAGTCCTCCCCCCCGTCATATTTCCTCCTCGATCCTCCTTTCCACCCTCGTATTTCTCTCCCTAATCGATTTCCCCTGTCTTCTTCGTCCTCGTATTTCTCTCCTGACAATGCTTCTCCTCCACTCCTCTTCCACATTCTTCCGCCAATTCCTTTGTGTCATTTCTCCTACCTTCCTGCTGCCAGTTCACCCCCTCCTCATCCCTTTTCCCCGCTCTGTGCTTCGTGATACTATTCTCTTGCCATTTTCTCTTTCTCCCTCACAGTCTGCTCCCTCCGTCATAATTCTCCCACCGCTAGAATCCTTGACCTTGTTTTCCTTACGCGTTCCCACCATCACATTTCTCCTGTCCACCATTTTTATTTCTACTACACCCACTCTCAACCCCCTTTTCCCTAGGTCACTACCAGAGTGTGTGCTTCCATCTCCTGCCAGACGGTTTCTCCTATCTCTCCTCCCCTTTCCATCGGTATCTTTCATTTTTGTTACCTTCTTGTCTCTCAATCATTTTTCTCCTACATGCCAATTTCCCCTACCCGTTCCTGTCCTTCCCCTCCGTCAATTTTTGTTTTTGTTTTCTTCTCCTCCCTCCATCATCTTTCTCATGCCAGCCAATATCTCCTACCCATTCCCCTCCTCCACCCCTTCCCCTCTCGTCCACTTATTTTTTCTTCCATCTACTCTCTCCATCATGTTTCTGCTGCGTGCCTTTTTTTTTCTTTCCTAACCTCCCTATCACCGTCATTTTTGCTTCCTTCTTCTTTCCCCATTTCTCCTGCCTGCCCTTTTTTCTTTCCCTTCACTCCCCTGTGGCTAATATTTGGCTTCCTTCTCTCCACATTGTATTTTTCCTGCCTCTCTCTTCTTCAGCCCTTTCCTTTTTTGTCGCTGTCATTTTTGCGTCTTTCTTCACTCTCCATTACATTTCTGTCGCCCGTTACTTTCCCCTCCCGCTTCACCCTCTTCCCATTAGGTCACTGTTATCTCTCTGTTTTTCTCCAGTCTCCGTTACATGTCATGCTTGCCAAATTCCCTACACTTGCTCTCAACACTTACTCTAACCCCCTTACCCTCATTTGTCGTGTTTCTTTTGCCCCTCCGAAGTTCTTTTCTTCCCGCTGCTCCTTTCCGTTCTTTTGTCATAATTCTCTTTTCGAAATATCTTCTTCAGATTCTAAAACTTTCCATCTCTTCGTTACTTTTCTCCTGATACTTTCCTCACAGGATAGGAATTTACCCCCCTTTTTTTAAAATCCAAATTACGGTAGTCTTGTAGGGAACAATTTCCTGTGTTAGGTTCAGGTTCTATTTTATCTGTGCTGCCTGGTGCTTGAGACAAGGGCAAGGGATCTCCGCCTGTCTCTGTCTGCTGCTACTCTGTTAGCAGTCTTAAGAATCGGTACTTTCTCTGTCTTGACTGTCCTGCATCAGATTTCTTTTGGTCGTCCATGGTTTCTTCTCCCTTGAAATGAAGAGCTCTTATACGAAGAGGGCTGGATAGGATCCAAAAACGTGTCTCGACCATCTCCATTGGCACACCTTAGTTTATCTTGCATTCTCACTATCCCTATGCTGCTCCGGAAATCTACGTGGTGGGTAGTGTAGTCTTCTGGAAGATCCCGATGGTACTCCGCTGGCACTTGGTCCGGAACGCATCTGTCTGATATTGACAGAGGTCTCCTAGCATTAAGAGCTGTACAGAACTCTGAGGACACTGCTTCCAAAGACCTTGATCTTCATGTGGACTCTTAGGCCGGCGGATCTAGAATGGGCCTGAGCGTGGTAGATGGTTATGTTGCTACACTAACCTTATCGTTTGATTACAGTCACCGTCTGATGTCATCCAGCCAGCCAAGCAAAGTCCATCACGTCATATCCTGACAATATCCAACATCACAGTGACTGGTTTGTTGGTTTGAGCGTTCTTCCCAAGGACTAACGTCTTCTTGCAATTTAACTTGATTCTGGTTATCATGCTGAGCCTCCTCATTTCTGTTGGATGTCTTAGAGCCTGTTTGACCGTAGCCCAAGTCGTCCGCGAAGTCCAGGCCCTCCAAGACCGAGGTCATGGTCCGTTGGATCCCAGGTATCAGTGACACCGTACATCAGCCAGTCATGACCAAGGAGAACAGCATCGGTCAGATGATACGTTCCCGTCTATTTTAGTGTCTAGCTTGAACAGTTCTGCCAGCTCGTTGTTCTGGACAGTTATTATTTAAACGATGCCAAGAGCGCTTATCGTCACTAACTTTCCGTACTACGCAATGCATGATCAAAGTCAAAGCGTAGTTTTCAACGCACGCACCTGAACGTCGAAGGGAAAATCTTCTTCTCTGTCATGGCAGCAAGGCTGACCAAGTACCTGATGGAAAACAAGTACTTGGATGTGTCAGTCCAGAAAGGTGGCATCCCAGGCGTGGCTGGCTGTGTAGAACACGCCACAATGATCTGGGACGCAATCCAAAAAGCAAAAACAGAAAAGAGAGACCTGGACGTAGTGTGGCTTGATCTGGCAAACGCATATGGATCTGTGCCCCATGAGATGATACAGTTGGCTCTTGAGATGTACCATGTGCCAAAGAACATCCGCGACATGCTCAAGAAGTACTTCAATGGCTTCTCAATGCGGTTCTCTACCAAGGAGTACACAACAGATTGGATCAACTTGGAAGTGGGCATCGCAATGGGCTGTGCAATTTCCCCAATACTGTTCGTGCTGGCAATGGAACTCATCTTGAAAGCAGCAACAAACAACGCGAGACAAACAGACCTTGGCGATGGATACAAGATGCCTCCTCTCAAGGCCTTCATGGATGACACTACAGTGATTTCATCCAGAGAAGACGAGACACGTCATGTGCTGGAGAGGCTGGACGACATAGTTGCCTCATCCAGAATGCAGTTCAAGCCAAAGAAATCACGGAGTCTCTCATGAGGAAAGGAAAAGTGGCCGAATCTGTGGTCTTCAGTGTTGCCAACCAGGCCATTCCAACAGTCACAGAAGAACCAGTCAAGAGCCTTGGAAGATGGTATGATGATACGCTGAAAGACACACAAAGAGCAAAAGAAACCAAGCAGATGGCGGAAGAAGGCTTGGAGACCATTGACCAGTGTGGGCTCCCTGGCAAATACAAGGTCTGGTGTCTGCAGTTCATGCCGATACCAAAGCTCCTATGGCCTCTGATGATATACGACATCTGCACCAGCACAGTTGAGGCAATGGAAGCCAAAATCAACAAGTTCACAAGGAAATGGCTTGGTGTCCCACCCTGTCTGACTGACATCGCGCTGTACTGTCGCCAAGCAAAGCTGAAACTACCACTGAAATCCATCCTGGAGGAATACAAAGCAGGGAAGATCAGACTTCAAAGCATGCTGGAAGACTCAGGAGACAAGGTGGTAGAAGCAATCAAGCCCCAGCTGAAGACAGGTAGAAAATGGAAAGTTCAAGAGGCGATGGATTCTGCAAAAGAAAGTCTCAAGATCAGAGAAATAACAGGACACACACAGACCAACAGACAAGGACTGGGGGTGACCAAAACTGAATGGTGGTCAAAGGCCAAAGGAAAAGCCAAAAGAGACATGATGATTCAGGAGATGAGAAAAGAAGAAGACCAAAAAAGACTCCAAAAAGCAGTCCAG
>CM031604.1:72683950-72686450 GCA_018398815.1 Conus ventricosus
ATCGGCCAAGTACTTTCTGAGATATTCCGTAAAGAAGAAGAGCCGTTACAGGCCATTACAGCCGTTAGTACGGCTATAGCGGTAAACTTAAAACATCGGGCATCATCCGTGGTCCATAATGAACATACCTACAAATTTTCAGAAAGATCGGCCCAGTAGTTTTGTCTGGAGCGAGTGGAACACATTTTGACCACGGACACACAGACAGACAGACAGACAGACACACACACACAACACACACACACACACACACACACACACACACGCACACGCACGACACCACACACACACACACACACACACACACACACACACACACACACAGAGCGCATTTCTTCGTTCCCATTCTAAAGTACTCCCTGTTCTTAAGAACTGGGCAGTACAGAATGACACGTCTGTAGTACATCGGAAGAGGTCTGCCCTCTTTCCTAACATCTGTATCTCTGGTTTACGGTCTGTCTGCTCTCTCTCTCTCTCTCTCTCTCTCTCTCTCTCTCTCTTCTCTGTCTGTCTGTCTGTCTGTCTTAGTCGCTCTGTCTGTTATTCCTTCTCTCTGACTCTCTCTGTGTCTCTGTCGCTGTCTCTCTATCAGTCTGCCTGCCTGCCTGCCTGTCTGTCTCTCCCTCCCTCCTTCCCTCCCTCCCCCCCTCTCTCTCTCTCTTCTCTTCTCTCTCTGTCTGTGTATCACCCAGAATGTTTGTGTGTCTGCTCGACTCTCTCTCTCTCTTATCTGTCTCTCTCTTCTCTTTCCCTCTTTCTCTCTGTCTCTCTCTCTCTTCTCTTTACTTGTTCATCTCTGTTTAGTCGCCAGTTCGTCTGTCTGTCTCTCTCTGTCTGTCTGTCTCCCCTCCCCCTCTCTCCCCTCTACCTCCCACCTTTTCTCTTTCTTTCAAAATGGGTAGGTGTAACCGACATTATTGATTTTCGCTGTAATACTGTAACATGAGGGAAAAAAACCACCTTTCCATAATAATGATGTCCTGCCAGAGAAAACCTTGGTGCACGAGTGGGCCCATCTACGCTGGGGCCTGTTCGACGAATATCCCATTGACCCGCAAGACTCGGAGTTTTATCGGCACGAAGGGGCGTGGCACCCAACCAGGTCAGGGAACTCTGTCTGTCTGTCTGTCTGTCCATTTACTGGTCTCTTGTATTTTCCTTCGATCCGCCCCTTAGCATAGTTGGCTGGCTGGTTTAAACTGTCTGCCTGTCTGTGTATCTGTTAGTCTGTCTGTTTGTATTCCTGTCTGTCTGCATGGGTTTCCTTGCACGCGTTTGCGCGTGCGTGTGTATGTGTGTATAATAAACTCAGCTGGGTGGTCTCAGGCACGCGCGCACGCACGCACCACACACACACACACACACACACACACACACACACACACAACACACACACCACACACACACACACACACACACTAGCACGCACACACACACACATACACACATACTTTCACACACACACACGCAAACAAACATACATATATATATATATATATATATATATATATATATATATATATATATATATATATATAAAGAGAAGAGAAGAGAGAGAGAGAGAGAGAGAGAGGAGAGAGAGAGAGAGAGAGAGAGAGAGTTTTAGAATTTTTTTAATAGGGACAAAGCCCCATGTGAAGGAGTTTGAACAAACAATGTGATTACAGTGCAAAAAATAAACAAGCAACAAACAAGTAGAAAGGGAATGAGAAACAAACATTATGAACATTCCTGGATAAAATGCAGTGACTCTATGTTGAAACGTTACGGAGTATGGCAGTAACTTAATTAGCAGTCAAGATTCGACATTTTCTCTTCTTGCAAAAGCTTTATTTGAGAATACAACTAAAGTCTTGTGTGTGTGTGTGTGTGTGTGTGTGTGTGTGTGTGTGTGTGTGTGTGTGTGTGTGTGTGTGAGATAGATAGATAGATAGATAGAGAGAGAGAGAGAGAGAGAGAGAGACAGACAGACAGACAGACAGAGAGAAAGAAGAGAGAGAGAGAGGGGGGGGGGGCAGACAGACATACTGATAGAGAGAGCCTGTGTTCGTACATGCATAGCTCAAGTCGGCAGAGAGAGAGAGAGAGAGGGGGGGGGGTACTGTTTATATGTGAATAGTTAACTGAAGTCAGCATTGCAAGAGAGAGAGAGAGACAGACAGACAGACAGAGAGAAAGAAAGAGAGAGAGAGGAGGGGTGATGGGCAGACAGACATACTGATAGAGAGAGCCTGTGTTCGTACATGCATAGCTCAAGTCGGCAGGGAGAGAGAGAGAGAGAGAGAGAGAGAGAGAGAGAGAGAGAGAGAGAGAGAGAGAGAGAGAGGAGAATGAATGAATGAATGAATTACCTAAGCTTGCAGCGTGGGAGGAGGAGGAGTAAGGAGGAGTGACGAGGAGTGTGGTGAGGTAAGGTGAAGGATTTGGTGGCCCGGGACACACGAAGCGAAAAATACAAGCGAAGACAACTCTTGTGACACTCGCCTTCATTTATCAAAAA
>CM031604.1:72691450-72696450 GCA_018398815.1 Conus ventricosus
ATGATCATGATCATGATATCATTGATTACATTTGACCTCACCTCTCTGTCTCTGTCTGTCTGTCTGTCTGTCTGTCTCTCTCTCTCTCTCTCTGTCTGTATGTCTGTCTCTCTCTTTCTCTCTCTCTCTCTCTCTCTCTTTCCCCTCCCTCCTCCGTCTCTCTTTCTCCCAGTGTCTTGTCTGTCTGTCTCTCCCTCCCTACCTCCCTCTCACCCTCTCCCTCTCCTCTCCCCATCCTCTCTCTCTCTCTCTCTCTCTCTCTCTCTCTCTCTCTCTCTCTCTCTTCCCCACTCCGGCTGTTGGAGTGACAGTGATGGTTCTTGCCTTTCAATATACAGTTCCCATAGCTCCTCGTGATGGGTGCGATCTTGGAAGTATTTTTTTAGCAATTTTTTTTTGGTCTGTTCTTTGAGATGTCCCAAGAGAACACGTTTGTCGAAAATTCAACAGACTGTTTCGTATTGTGTATATAAAAAAGAGAGATACTTTAAACCCTGTTTTCTGTGTTTATTTGTATTTGGGCTCTTTTGCTTTTTTTTTTGTTTGGTTTCGTGTTCATACTTCAGTTTAGTAAAAGGGAATACAACAGGTAATAAAAAAAAAAAGAGAACAGAAAAAAAGGAAAGGATGGATTCACTAGTGGCAGGTAAACAGAGACACGAGAGAACGTACTGCTGAACACATTGTCGGGTGGACGGAATAGCGGATGGGCAGAGGGGTGGATGGGAGGGGTCAGAAGTTGACTGGGTGAATGATTGGTTGACGCAACATTAGGAGAGTAGATCGAGGGTTATCTAAGTGGGTGAATGGACAGGTTGTTCCTAATAGGTACAGTTAAGCAGCAGCAGCAGCAGCAGCAGCAATAGTAGTAGTAGGACTAGGAGTAGTAGCAGCAGTAGTAGCAGCAGCAGCAGCAGCAACAGGAGCAGCAGCAGCAGTAGTAGCAGTAGTAGTAGTATTATTGTTAATATTATTATCATTATGTTGTTGTTGATGTTGTTGTTACTGTTGTTGTTGTCGTCGTCATCGTTGTTGTTGTTATTGTTGCTGTTATTATTGTTAATAACAGTAGCAGTAGTAGTGGCTGTCATCGTTGTTGTTGTTATTGTTGCTGTTATTATTGTTAATAGCAGTAGCAGTAGTAGTGGCAGTAGCAGCAGCGGCGGTAGAAGTAGTAGTAGTAGTAGTAAGAATAGCAGCAGCAGCAACAGCTACAACTACAGCAGCAGCATTAGTAATACTGGTGGTAGTCTAGTAGTAGCTACAGTAATGGGTGATGGTAGTAGTGGTAGAAGAAGTAGTAGTGGAAGTAATGGTAGAAGTAGTAGCAGTAGTAGTAGCAGTAGCAGTAGTGGGAGTAGTGGTGGTTGTGGTAATAGTAGTAGCAGTAGTTGTAGTATTACAGTTGCTGGTGGTGGTGATGGTGGTGGTAGTAGCAGCAGTAGTAGTATAGTTGGTAGTGGTGGTTGTGGTGGTGGTGTCAAAGCACCTAATGTGAAGGTTATCGCTTCTTAGTTTCATTTTCTTTGGCATCTTCGTAACTCATTCCCTCTCCGTCTCCACCCTTCCCTTTCCCTCCTCTCGTTCTCTGTCTCTGTCTGTCTGTCTTTCCCTCTTTCTGTCTGACTGTCCATCTGTCTGCTGGCTGTCTGTCTCTGTCTGTCTGTCTGTCTCTGTATGCGCGCGCGCGCCCGCGCGCGCGTGTGTGTGTGTGTGTGTGTGTGTGTGTGTGTGTGTGTGTGTGTGTGTGTGTGTGGTGTTTATCTGTGTGTGTGTGTTAGTGTGTGTGTGTGTGAGTGTGTGTGTGTGTGTGTGTGTGTGTGTGTGTGTGTGTGTGTGTGTGTGTGTGTGTGTGTGCCTCTCTCTTCTCACTCTCATTTTCTCTGTCCCACCTCCCTCTCCTCTTCCCTCTTTTCCCCTCCTTCTTTCCTTTCCTTTTCCAGTTCACTACTTCCTTCTTCTCCCTTCCTCCCTTCCTTCTTTCGTAGCTTCTTTCCTGCCTCCCTTCTTTCGTTTCCCAGATCTTTTCTTCGTTCCTTTTTCTTTTTCTTCCTTCGCGGTTATTTCCCTTATTTCTTTCCTGCTTTTTTTCTTTTGTTCCACACTCTCTTCCTCTCCGTTTCCTTTCATTCTCGATTTCTTCAGTCCTGCCATTCTTCCTTCTTTCTTCATTTCCGTCTTTCTTTCTTCCTTAGTATTTTCCCTGTGTCTTTCCTATCCTTCTCTTCTTCCACCCTTTCTTCCTTCCCTTCTTCCTTCCTTCCTTCCTTCCTTCTTTCTTACCCCCATTCCCTTTCCACCTCTCTTCTTTCTTCTTTCCTTTTCAATTTCTTTCCTCCTTTCTTTCGACCTCAGTGTCTTCGTTCACTTCTCGCTTCGTATGTTTCTTTCTTCTTTTCTTTCATCCTTTCTTCCTACATTTCTTCCCATTTCCCGTCTTCCTCCCTCATTCCCCTCACCCTTCCCACTATCCGTCGATCCTTCCTTATTTCACTGTTTCCTGCTTTCCTTCCTTCCATCCCTTTTTCATTCTTTCATTTCGTCATTCCGTTTAAGGTGCACCACAGAGGTGGATGGGTCCATCCACAACAAGCTCACCAGCAAAGACTGCTCCTTCGACTACTTCACGGGCAAACCCGAGAAGGCCTGCCTGTTCTTCCCCAAGATCAAGTCCAACAAAGCCTCGGCCTCTCTCATGTTCATGCAGTATCTGGAAAGCGTATGTTTGCTTTTAGCACTGTCTTATTAGGGGGATAAGGCGGGGTGGGGTGGGATGGGGGTAGGGGCGGGGATGAGGAGTAGGGAGGGGAAAGGGGGCGGCCGGGCGGTGGGAGTCACTTCGTCCAAGAAGGGACAGTCTGTCGTGGTAGGGTGGAAGAGAGAGGGTGTGGGGGAGATTCAGTTTATCTTTCTCGTGTGTGCATCTCTTACCAGATGGAGAGGGATGGGGGCCGCGGGACGGTTACCGTAGGACAACTTCTCGTTCAACGAAAAGGTGATGGGTGGGGAAGGGGTGGGGAAATGGGATGGGGGTGAGGGGAGGGGAGGGAGTAGGACAGAAGGCTTACTCAACAGCACTTGTTCTCTTAGAAACAAAAGTTGATGATATGGAGGAGGGGAAGGGGCGTACAGTGGATTTTTTTTTCAGTGCTGTATTTTGGAAGAGTATGTTGTTAATGCTGTATCTCAGAGCGTATTTTTTCATTCTGTAACCGCAAAAAAATGTGTTGTTAACGCAATGTGTTGTCAGTGCCATATCTGGAAAGTGTATGTTGTCAGTGTCAAATCTGAAAAGCGTATGTTTCTGATGTTGTAGGGGGAATGTAAGTTTCTTTTATATAGTATCTGAAAAGCGTATGCTTTTGATGTTGTAGGGGAAAGTGTATGTGTTTGATACCGCATATGGAAAGCGTATGTTGTAAGTTTTGTACCACCATGTGTACGTTGTTAACGACGTATCTGGAAAGCGTATCCCGTTACTTTTGTATCTGGAAGGCGTATGTTTTCATGGTGTCCGTATCTGGAAGGCACAGGCTGTTCATACCTTATCTGGAAAGCATGTTGGGGGGGGGGGGGGGGTGAAACATACCTGCGTGATTGTGTGTGTGTGTGTGTGTGTGTGTGTGTGTGTGTGTGGAGAGAGAGAGAGAGAGAGAGAGAGAGAGAGAGAGAGAGAGAGGCGCATATTTATTATTTGTATGACTTGCAGATTGTGGAGTTTTGTGATGATCCAGTGACGTCATCGAAACCGTTGCGTCACAATTATTTGGCGCCAAATCGACAAAACAGACTCTGTGCGTACCGCAGCGCTTGGGAAGTCATGCGGAAACACGAAGACTTCAGGAAAGGCAAGAACCTTGTAAACGTGATTGGATTCTCTGTCTGTCTATTTGTCTGTGCGTCAGTGCGCATCTCTGTTTGTGTGTCTGCTTGCTTGTCTGCCTGTCTGTCAGTCTGTCTCTGCGTCTGTTTCTTTCTCTCTCTCGCTCGCTCGCTTGCTCTCTCTTCTCTCTCTCTCTCTCTCTTCTCTCTCTCTCTCTCTCTCTCTCTCTCTCTCCGTCTCCATCCTTCCGTCTCTTTCTCTGTTTTTTTTTTCTTCTTCTTCCTTTGTGTGGCCCGTGAAATGATGGAGTGTACCTTTAAACCTTTATGTGCCCAGTAGATTGATGGCAATGCACCTTTAAATCTTTGTGTGCCCCGTGAAATGATACTGATATAACCTTTAAATCTTTGTGTGCCCAGTAAAATGATGGCAATGTACCTTTAAATCTTTGTGTGCCCCATGAAATGATGCTGATATAACCTTTAAATCTTTGTGTGCCCAGTAAAATGATGGCAATGTACCTTTAAATCTTTGTGTGCCCCGTGAAATGATGCTGATATAACCTTTAAATCTTCGTGTGCCCAGTAAAATGATGGCAAATGTACCTTTAAATCTTTGTGTGCCCCATGAAATAATGCTGATGTACCTTTAAACCTTTGTGCGCCCAGTAAAATGATGGCAGTGCACCTTTAAATCTTTGTGTGCCCCATGAAAGGATGATAATGTACCTTTCAATCTTTTTGTGCCCGGTGAAATGATGGTAATATACCTCTATCTTTTGTTTGCCCTTGAAGCGATGATAATGTAACTTCATTTAATCAGTGAAATAATAACAAAGTATTTTTGAGTGTTTACTTTAGTGATAGTTATCGTCTTGTGTAGTAAGTGAAGTGATGATAGTAGATCTTTGGGTGGCAAGTGAAGTTGTAATCGCGCATCTTTGTGTACTTTGTGAAGTAATGATAATGTATCTTAAAATAGCCAGAGATTGTGTGTCTTTATATGACCACTTAAGTGATGATGGTGTATCTTTGTGTGCCCCTGTGAAGTGATGACGATTTATCTTGATGTGGCTAGTAAAATGACCACGGTGTATCTTTGTGAGGCCAGTGAAGTGACGCCAGTGTACCTTTATGTGGCCGGTATATTGACGACAGTGTATCTTTGTGTGTCCAGC
>CM031604.1:72701450-72703950 GCA_018398815.1 Conus ventricosus
CCAACGCCACAGTCAGAAGTTGTAACTTTTGAGAAGCCCTTCAAAGGCGTCCGTATTCTCTGCTCATGGGGTTGTGAGGTATGCCGGGCCTCACAATTTTCTCCGAGTCTCTGCTAGCATGCTCAGGGGAATTGAGTTACGCAGGGCCTCTTCTAAGAGTTCTCCAACTCTCTGTTCAGAGAGGTGTGAGCTACGCAGGGCCTCTTCTAAGAGTTCTCCAACTCTGCTCAGAGAGTTGCGAGTTACGAGGGGCCTCTTCTAAGATATCTCCAACTCTCCTCAGAAGGTTGTGGGTTATGCGAGGCTTCCTCTACCAGTTCCTCAAGTCTCGTCTCAGAAGGTTGCAAGTTATGCAAGGCCTGTCCTAAGTGTTTCCCAACTTTCCACTTTAAAGGGATGTAGGTTCTGAAAGGCCTCCTCTGAGAGATTCCCCCAACTCTTCGCTCAAGAGGCTGCAAGATCTCAAAAGCCACCTCCAGTATTTCTGTAACTCTCCGCTTTGAAGGTTGTGAGTTCTGAGAAGCCACTTCCAGCATTCATGCTACACTCTGCACAGAATGTTGCGACTTCTACGAGGCCATTTCGAGGTTTCCTGTAACTCTCTGCAGAGAAGGTTGCGAGTTTTGAAAGGCCGCTTCAGTACTTTCTATAACTCTCTGCAGAGAAGGTTTTGAGTTATGAGAGGCCGCTCCAGTGTTTCTGCAACTCTCCACTCAGAAGATTTAGGCCTCTTTCAGAATTTCTGTAACCTTTTGCAAAAGTATTTCTGTAACTCTCTGCATAGAAGGTTGAGATTTGCAAAAGTATTTCTGTAACTCTCTGCATAGAAAGTTGAGATTTCTGAATGCCACTTCCAAAATTTCTGTAACTCTTTGCAAAGAAGTATTTCTGTAACTCTGCATAGACAGTTGCGACTTCTAGAAGGCCATTTCCACCATTTCAGTAAACCTTTGCAAAGTATTTCTGTAACTCTATGCATAGAACGTAGTGCGTTCTGAGAGGCTATTTCCAGAATTTCTGTAACTATGTGCATAGAAGATTGTGATTTTTAGTTCTAAAAATTCTTCCACTCTCCTGTCAGCAGTTTGTTGAGTTGTGCAAGGTCTCTTCTGAGAGTTCCCCTGTCTCTCTGCACGGAAGGTTGTGAGGTCAGCACTCTCTTTTCCAGCTCCTCCTCCCACTCTTGGGGTACCCAACATGAACACTTTGTTTTTTTTTTGTGTTACATATCAGAACGCGTTGTCGTTCTGGTGGTCATATGTAGTCTTTGTTCTCCACTTTTCGTTCTCCTTGGGTGGTTATCCGCATGCGCTGTATGACTAGGGTGAGTATTGATAAGAAACTGACCGTCTAAGAGAGAGAGAGAGAGAGAGAGAGAGAGACAGAGACAGAGAGAGAGAGAGAGAGAGAGAGAGAGAGTAGCAGTGGCGGAGAAAAGTCCAAGATACATTGCTACGCCAGTTACATCCTGCTCAAAGTGCCAGCAGATTTTTTTCTTTAATGAATCTCAGGTGAAAATGATGAAAAAGCCACGGTACACACAACAGCACGAAGCCTGAAAAATTAGCGACAGGATTGTAAGTGGCGGTGGCTTTACCACCTTACAAGAATATGAGCCAAACAGTTCCCTTGGAGTGACTGGCCGTGACAGTGACGATGGTCGGCCATGGGGTCAAAGGTCTCTACGACTGAGTATGCGGACGTAAGGTGGAAATTAACTATTTGTTCGCGTCTGCTCCTAGGGTCGGCTTGTTTGCAAATGGGATCCACGGCTCTGCGATGAGGCCTATATGTCACACGACAATGTTTCCGGGTCACATTTGCTTTACAGAACGGGGACCAAAAAAAATATAGCAGTGTATGTATTGCGTTTTTTTTCTAAGATATTTCACACGATAAAATTATCCACTACCCCCATCCCCGCAACAAAATTCCAGATTTAGGCAGTTGCATTGCACAGTCGATGTTCATCGTGGCGCACAGAATGAATTTTCAGTGATACCCAACCTATGTGAACTCCGGTTCCTCTTGTTCCTTTCGAGCTTGAATCTCCCGAGGTCTTGAGATAAATTATTCAAAAACGAAACTTTCACCATGCAAAAATCTGAAGCGGGCCTGTGCATCACCGTCCGCTGTTTGATCTTCAAACGAGACAGAGGCACATGTCTGATCAGCAGCGCCATTCATTGGTTCATGAGGCAAAAGTCCGGGCAACAAGTTTCGTCGAACTAGAGCGCGTCCTGAAATGAAAGCTTAGGGGGAATATCTTCGAACTCTCTTTCGTAGTGCTTCAGACGGAAACACCGTATTCATGCTTTTTTTTGCCTGAAATGTTGTTAAGCGACTTCCCTTTTTGACCTTCATTTGGTTTTACAGTGAGATGTCAGCGCTCGTTTTACGTGACAGGGAGGGAAGGGAAGACGGTGGAGATGATAGACGAGGTGACCAACCTTCCATCCATCCGTTCGTTCGTTTAACCGTTGATCCTACCATCCAGCCC
>CM031604.1:72708950-72721450 GCA_018398815.1 Conus ventricosus
AGGGAAGGGGAGGATGTGGAGGGGCGAAGGTTGATGGCTAGTGCGGGTTGGTGGCGGAGATAGAGACAGGAGGCAGGGAAAGAAAGAAGGGGGGGGGGGGGGGGGGGGGGGAGGAGGTGTAGATTGGGAGGGGGTGGGTTGAATATATTGGGGGAAAAAGAGTTAACAAGAAAGACAGATACTGATGGAAAGGAGGAAGAGGCTGAGAGGTAGGGGAAATAAGAACTGAGAGAGAGAGAGAGAGAGAGAGAGAGAGAGAGAGAGAGAGAGAGAGAGCGTTTCAATTTTAGTATAGCCGAGTGAGAGAGAGAGGGTTTTAATTTTATTGTAGTAAGAGAGAGAGAGAGAGCATACCATTATTGACGATTGATTTTCTTGCCCACATATCCCTCCCAATGGATGCGACGTTTTTATGCCCGCAGATCGGAAAGTGGACCTACGTCATAGAAAACGAACGCCTCTCAGTCAGACGTCACGGTCAGCGTGCAGTCCAAAGCACGCACGCCGAAAACGGAAGTGCTGCAAGCGACGTCATGGCTATCATGGCTGCCAGAGAACAACACGGTGCCGTTTGACACGAAACAGAAGATTACCATTTTCGCGGAACTGGTTCAGGGGCGATCACCAGTACTCAGTGTTGACGTCACGGCCATCTTAGAACGCCCACAGTCAGCTCCTTTGAGAATTCCATTACATGATAATGGCATGGGTATGTCTGTTGTTTTGGTTGTTATTCAAGATAATGTTGTCTGCCACTACTAAAGTTGTTGCGGTTGTCCTTTTTTTTTCGGTCGCTGATGTTTCCTGTGTTGCTGTTGTTGTTTTCGTCTCATCTTCCTTGTCCAGCCTTGTCCTCCCCCCCTCTCCTTTCCCTTCCATGCCATCATCTTTCTCGACCGCTGTTTTCTCTACCCCAGTTCTCTTTCCTTTGTGGCATTATTCCCAATGCAGCTGATTCCGGCTACACCCAGATTCGTTCAGTCCCCAGCACTTTCCATTCACATGGAGCAAACAATATCAGGTCATCGTGAGGCAAACCTCCAGAGCAGTCGCTGCAGCACCGCCGGTCATTTTTTGGTGCCTGTTGTGAGTGAGTGAGTTTTTTTATATTTAGAGTCTGTCCACACTTGGTGATATTAGACTTTTAAAAAAATAGGAAAAAAAGGAGCGAGTAGAAAGAGAGCGTTTACAAAAATCAATCAATTTGATGCATGGAAAGCACTTTTGCTATTTGCACAATTTCTGGTTTGTGGGTTATTGTTTTGATAGAATCATGTACAGTCGCATCCATGTTCGAGTCTTTATACAATGAAGTTGATATTGAACAATGAAAAAGACTATGTTCACTGACAGAAGGCTTGAACAATCGCATGCCACATTTTGGGAAAATTTGGTTTTCCCACGAATTCAGTCGAAGCTTGTATGTTAAAGAAGACAAACATCGTAGACATGACAAGTTTTCATACTTCTCTGGAAGGTGTTCACTGTTCACGCATTTTTCCAATAACTAATTTCTTGAACATCAAGTTTTAAATTACTGTCAGGTGTTTTTCTTAACGCACCATCTCTAGCTTATTTATCTGCTGTTTCATACCAGATATGCCATAGTGCCTGTTGTGACTAAACACACAAGGACACCACCTACTAAGCCCACACCTCTCCTCCCACTGTCTCCCCTCCTGATGACAAATTGCTTAATCACGGAGCCTGCACTTACGAGCGTGTCTCCGTAGCTTTTTCTTCTTCTTATATTATCGTTGTTGCTGCTGTCATGGTTGTTGGTGATGATAATGGTTTTTTTTCTGGAATTCTTGTTGTTATTGTTATCATTATTGTTGCTGTTGTTGTGGTCGGTATTGTCGTTGGTTTTTGTTTTTATTGGTGTTCGTGTTGTTGCTGCTGTAGTTGCGGCCATCGCTGTTTTGAATGATGTTGTTGCTAGTGTAATGCTTGTTCTTATGTTCTTTTGATATTCATTTTGCATAGGAATAGCAATTGCTAGTTATTTTATTGTTGCTCTGCTGTGTTTTCCGTTTTGTTGAAAACGCATACAAACACACACACGCACGCACGCACGCACGCACGCACGCACACACACACTCACACACAAACACACACACACACACACACACACACACACACACACACACACACGCACACACACACACACACACACAACACACACACACACACACACACGCACGCTCCTAGCTTCTCTTCCCTCGCTCCCTCACTGACAGTTACTGTTACAACAAAAATACCACCACCACACCAAAATAATAATAATAGAAATAATAATCAAAAGCGTCAATGACTGTATTTTCCAAACGTAGGCTCTGACATCATCAAGGACGACGGTGTCTACGCTGCCTACGTCATGGCCGGAGACATGAGGGGCAACGGCCGCTACAACATCAAAATCCAGGCGCGGGGGGCGGATGGGACCAGCCGCGTGGTGGTGGGGGGCAAGGGGCTGTCGAGTGGGGCCCTTGAGGTCAACAGTGCAGGTAGTTACAAAACTCCATCGGCGTTATGCGCTCTTTCTTTCATTCACTTCTTTTGTTTTCTTTCATTTGCTTTCTTTCTTCTTCTCACGTTCTAATTGATCCAGCTCTTTGCTCTTCCTTTGCATTTCCTTAATTCCCTTGTCCTTTTTTGCTCTTTTATCCTTTTGATCTTGGCTCATGAATTCGATAGGTATGATTTAACTTGAGGCGTATAGCGAGGCTTTGATTTGAACTTAGGTTAAGAATTCACAGTAAGGATAACAATCAGTGCTTCCTTAACACACCTCAAGCTGCATATGAAGTTCGTAGCCCTTTACATGAAATAATAGAAACAAAAATAAAATATTCCACCCCTTCCCACCATCCCACCCCCAAAGGGGAGATAAAAGTAAGAAGTATACGCATGCAAGGCAAAACAAAGTTCACATTTCGGCCGTTGTTTATGCAGGAGAATAGGAACGTGGAAAAATAGCCTGTTGTGCCTATCCATCGCACACAGACACATCCAAACCAAACGTTTCAGCCAACAAAATATGTCAACCACGCCCCCCCCCCCCAATCCCCAAATCCCACACACTCTCCGCCGAAGTCCATGTTCAGTCACCACCCCTCTCCTTCCATGTGCACACAATGATACACACAGCAGAAAGTAAAACGCAAATGTACATGATAGTCGCAGGGCGAAAAAATCTAGACACGAAACTTTAACAGGAAACAGTTATTAAGCACAGACGGAAAGACTCCATGGAATGAGCTTGGTAAACCTGCATGGAAGAGTTCCAGACTTGTGGTACACAGGACACGAAGGATCTAAGTTGGTATGTCTAAAGAGCAGTAAGGTTGGATACAAATTCAAAAGGGGGTGTAATGCCCAAGGAGCTCCCTCGTCCACTCCAACTGTGGAAATCTGGTCTTGTCCTTGCTAAACTCCCGACAGCCAGTCTGGTCCTGCCCTCTATAAACACCCGGGAAATCAGTCTGGTCCTGCCCTCTATAAACTCCCGACAGTCAGTCTGGTCCTGCCCTCTATAAACTCCCGACAGTCAGTCTGGTCCTGCCCTCTATAAACTCCCGGGAATCAGTCTGGTCCTGCCCTCTATAAACTCCCGACAGTCAGTCTGGTCCTGCCCTCTATAAACTCCCGGGAGTCAGTCTGCTCCTGCCCTCTATAAACTCCCGACAGTCAGTCTGGTCCTGCCCTCTATAAACTCCGGGAGTCAGTCTGCTCCTGCCCTCTATAAACTCCCGACAGTCACTCTGGTCCTGACCTCTATAAACTTCCGACAGTCAGTCTGGTCCTGCCCTCTATAAACACCCGGGAGTCAGTCTGGTCCTGCCCTCTATAAACACCCGGGAGTCAGTCTGGTCCTGCCCTCTATAAACACCCGGGAGTCAGTCTGGTCCTGCCCTCTAAACTCCCGACAGTCAGTCTGGTGCTGCCCTCTATAAACTCCCGACAGTCAGTCTGGTCCTGCCCTCTATAAACTCCCGACAGTCACTCTGGTCCTGCCCTCTATAAACTTCCGACAATCAGTCTGGTCCTGCCCTCTATAAACACCCGGGAGTCAGTCTGGTCCCGCCCTCTATAAACACCCGGGAATCAGTCTGGTCCCGCCCTCTATAAACACCGGGAGTCAGTCTGGTCCCGCCCTCTATAAACTCCCGACAGTCAGTCAGGTCCTGCCCTCTATAAACTCCCGACAGTCAGTCTGGTCCTGCCCTCTATAAACTCCCGACAGTCAGTCTGGTCCTACCCTCTATAAACACCCGGGAGTCAGTCTGGTCCTGCCCTCTATAAACTCCCGACAGTCAGTCTGGTCCTGCCCTCTATAAACTCCCGACAGTCAGTCTGGTCCTACCCTCTATAAACTCATGACAGTCAGTCTGGTCCTGCCCTCTATAAACTCCCGACAGTCAGTCTGGTCCTACCCTCTATAAACTCATGACAGTCAGTCTGGTCCTACCCTCTATAAATTCCCGGGAATCAGTCTGGTCCTGCCCTCTATAAACTCCCTGGAGTCAGTCTGGTCCTGCCCTCTATAAACTCCCGGGAGTCATTCTGGTCCTGCCCTCTATAAAATCCCGACAGTCAGTCTGGTCCTTCCCTCTATAAAACTCCTGGGAATCAGTCAGGTCCTGCCGTCTATAAACTCCCGACGGTCAGTCTGGTCCTGCCCTCTATAAACTCCCGACAGTCAGTCAGGTCCTGCCCTCTATAAACTCCCGGGAGTCATTCTGGTCCTGCCCTCTATAAACTCCGGGAATCAGTCAGGTCCTGCCGTCTATAAACTCCCGACGGTCAGTCTGGTCCTGCCCTCTATAAACTCACGGGAGTCAGTCAGGTCCTGCCCTCTATAAACTCCGTGGAGTCAGTCTGGTCCTTCCCTCTATAAACTCCCGACAGTCAGTCAGGTCCTGCCCTCTATAAACTCCCGACAGTCAGTCTGGTCCTGCCCTCTATAAACTCCCGACAGTCAGTCTGGTCCTGCCCTCTATAAACTCCCGACAGTCAGTCTGGTCCTGCCCTCTATAAACTCCCGACAGTCAGTCTGGTCCTGCCCTCTATAAACTCCCGACAGTCAGTCTGGTCCTGCCCTCTATAAACTCCCGACAGTCAGTCTAGTATTGCTCTCTATAAACTCCCTGGAGTTAGTCTGGTCCTGCTCTCTGTAAACTCCGGGAGTCAGTCTGGTCCTGCCCTCTATAAACTCCCGACAGTCAGTCTGGTCCTGCCCTCTATAAACTCCCGACAGTCAGTCTAGTATTGCTCTCTATAAACTCCCTGGAGTTAGTCTGCTCCTGCTCTCTGTAAACTCCCAGGTGTCAACCTGGTCCTGCCGTATATAAATTCTCGGGAATCAGCCTCGTCCTATTCTGTATAAACTCTCGAGAGTCAGTCTGGACCTATTCTAAACTCTCGGGAGTCAGCCTGGTCTTGTTCTATACAAACTCCCGGGAATCAGCCTGGTCCTATTCTGTATAAACTCCCGAGAGTCAGTCTGGACCTATTCTATATAAACTCTCGGTAGTCAGCCTGGTCCTGTTCTATACAAACTCCCAGGAATCAGCTTAGTCCTCTTGGGTCAGCAGATCGAGGGAGGTGCTCAGACCGTTTTTGCTCCGCCTTCAACACACTGTCTGCTAATAAGGGTTGGCACACATTCTCTTATGAAACTGGAATATAACATGTTTCCACTTTTCTTTCCGTATGGGTGGCTTTGCGTACAGAGTCTGAGGAGGAAGGGGGTTGTTTTTCGTTTGTCCCAGAGTTTCTGTCCGCCAATGAAACTGGAATTTATGGCCAAAAGAATACAAGAAAAAGTGGAGGAAGGACTAGGAGGGAGAGGGAGGGGTATTTTGGGCCTTCACCAAAACGATTTACAGCCTGCACCAGATTTACTGAGAATCTTAATGTGTTGAAATTCATTGGACCTGCGTCAAGATGACCAGTAGGTCGAAACGTGTTGTGTCTGTTTTAAAACTTTCTTCTGGTTCTATTCATTTGACTGCCCGGTAATTCTACTTTTGCTCCAATGCTTCCATTTCCGCCTGCAATCACTGCACTTTAAAACCTCCACAGGAGTCGTTTTAATGGAAACAGTTTTACTCTAAAATAACTCCATGGAAATAATCTAGGGCAGTGTCAGATTTGCACCCCCTTCCCCGCCCCCCAGCCCTCCCCCACCCCCTCACAAACAGTGGTGAGTAAATCTGGTGTAGTACTAGAATAATTCCCAGTAAGTTATTTTGGAACAAATCTTTGTATACCAAAACAACTCCCCAGGGGTGGAGGGGGAGGTTAGCTTAGGACAGTCAGTGAGTCAAGTTAGGACAGACCCAAAGTAGCCCCCCCCCCTTTTTTTTTTCTCAAACATTGTGTATTTTCGAGCCCCAAATCGCAGTTTCATTGATGAATGTCATTCTGGAGCAGGCCTGAAAAAGCACCCTCCCCACCTTCCCCTCCCTCATTGTCCACATGCACAACTACCCCTGAGAAAAAGTGGTTATGGTGAGTATTCAGTTTTCGCGAAAGCATGTGTGCCAACCCTCAGGAGCGAAGTGTAAAGGCAGAAGAAAAGAGGACCTGACACCACCTCCCTCACCCTGTTGACCCATGAAAAGTCAAGGTCGAAGCTCGTCAACACCCAACTGAACAGAAGAATGTCATGAAACCGTAAGGAGATAGGGCTTGGTGGTTCTACTGCAGATTATCCAGCCAGCTGGGGATTAAGCAGGTCGCTGATTTAATCCTCCCACTTCTCCAGGTGCAGTGCGGGAATGTTGATGCTTTAATCGGAGACATGTCATAATCCACGTCTCTGATGTAATCCTGCAACTTCTCCTGGTGCAGTTGTGACTGTTGATGTTTAGATCAAAGACGTGTCGTAATCCACGTCTCTGATGTAATCCTGCAACTTCACCATGTGCAGTGTAGGAAGGTTGATGTTTAGATCAAAGACATGTCACAATCCACGTCTGTGATTTGACCCAGCCAGTTCTGCAGGTGCAGTTGTGACTGTTGATTTTAAGATAAAGGACATGTCATAATCTACGTCTCTGATTTAATCCGCCAGGTGCAGTTGTGACAGTTGACGTTCAGATCAAAGCCATGTCATAATCTACCTTTCTGATTTAATCCTCACACTTCTCCAGGTACAACGCGGGAACTGCAGACGGACACGCTGGGTGGTTTCGAGCGCGTGACCTCGGCTGGAGAGTTCCGGGTGACTGATTTTCCGGAGGAGGAAAAAATAGCAGCGAAGGCGATGGAGGACCGCATGGCCCCGTCACGCATCACTGACCTGCACGTGCTTCGTCTGGACCCGGACTCCGGGGAGGCTGTGCTCCGGTGGACGGCGGTCGGTGACGACATGGACCGTGGCACTGGTACGAATTTGAGAGAGAGAGAGAGAGAGAGAGAGAGAGAGAGAGAGAACGAATACAAATAGATCAAATCAATATTTAAAGAGAGAGAAAGAGGGAACGGGAGCAGGAGAGGGAGGTGAGGGGCCAGGGGATGGGCGAGCTGTGAGAAAGAGGGGCAGAGGGTGCGAGAGGTTTTGCTCCATTACAAGGACCTTCCAACTATTTCCTTTTTATGAGTTTAGCCTTACCTAAGGAAAGAGAAAAGGTGAGGAAGGAGAGGGGGAGGGGGCGACAGGGACGATAAAGTTTCCCTTTGGATCTGTAGCCTTTTGAGACAAGGTTGGTTTCGGTAGGCATGTACGACGAAGTCGCTTGTGAACGGACAGAACTGAATCAGACATTGAGTTGGTTGTACTAGCCCCCTCCCATCCCCTCCTCGTTCTCTCTCAGTACACACACACACACACACACACACACACACACACACACACACACACACACACACACACACAAAATGCGCGTGCACGCGTTTGTGGTGTGCGTGCGTGCGCGCGCGCGTGTGTGTGTGTTTGTGTGTGTGTGTGTGTGTGTGTGTATGTGCGCGCGTGCATGTATTTGTGTGTGTGTGTGTGCGTGTGCTTATGTGTGTGCGTGCGTGCGTGGCGCGCGCGTGTGTTTCCCTGCATAGTGTCCAGCTACGTGCTCCAAATTTCAAGAGAGTTCGACGCCCTCTTCACGCTGAGCATGAACGACACAGCCTGGACGGCGGAGGACGGGGAATGGGACCTGCGCGCCCCGACGCCCCAGGCGGCGGGAGAGACGGAGCATGCCGACCTGGCCCTGAGAAGCCTCGGGGAGAACATGACCCTCTACCTCAGCGTCCGAGCCGTGGACGACAGCGGCAACGTCGGGGACCTGTCCAACATCGTCACCCTGTCCAGAGCAAGGGTGGTGGCCGTCCCTATCGAGCGGAGCCACTACGGTGTGGAGTTCTACCTCAAGCTGATCGTGCCGCCCGTGGCGGCCCTCCTCCTGTTCGTCGTCCTGGCCGTCTTGGTGACCAGGTCCCAGAGACGAGGCGCGAAGACGGTGGTGGTGGAGGAGGTGGAGGAGAAGAAGGAGTGTGAGCTGTACGCCAGCTCTCTGTCCCTGGACCTGGCCTACATGAACTACCGCCACGAGGGCCAGTACCGGCTCCGGCAGGCCGAGGAGCCCGAGACGTGGAGCCAGCTGGGCAAGAGTCTGGAGAGTCTGGACAAACTGTAGACACCGCCCACCCTCGTGACTCGCCTGCCTGTCCTTGACCGCTCGGAGTTGGGGCGGTTTGAACTCGGGACAAGTGACCACTGGACAACAAGCTACTGAGAGAGAGAGAGAGAAAAAAAAAGAAACATTTAGTGAAATGAAAGCCTTAAGACGAAGACCGACAAGCCCGGCCTACGTAGCTGCATATAGACACCCCCCCCCCCCAACACCACCCATCCACCCACTGTTCCCCACCCTTCCCCTTCATCCCCCCCCCAAAAAAACAACAAAAAAAAAACCAAATGAATACCGTTCGTGGTTTTGCTTATTTCTTCCACAGGGGTATTCTTGTGCTCGTACTTTGCAAGACCCCCACGCTCGCGCCACTTTGGATTCGTTCTGAGTGGAGTGCAAAATATTACGTGTCAGGGCAGTAAAACAAATTTTCTCCCACGGGTTTTTTTTTTTACCTTGTCTTATATTGACCAGTAAAGAAAAACCAAAGCTGGCACACCTGCACATCCTTCGTCCTCCTGTAATGTAACTGATGGGAAGAGAGAACGTTAGAAGGGTGAGAAGCATGAAGGAATGTGCTGGGAATGGTCTACTCTATTCCATCAATAGAGTACGAATAGTTACAGAGACATACGTAAGCGTTCGTAGATTATTGACGGTTTGTAGGTTTCATTTCTTCGGTGGTTATTTGTCGGGATGCCAGTTGTCTGGCAGTCAGTTGTCTGGCAGCCAGTTGTCTGGCAGTCAGTTGTCCTGCAGTCAGTGGGTGGTGAATTGTCCTCAATCCTGCAGTCATTTTTTTCATATAAACTCTTTTAATCTTATCATTCTGGGCTTGCCCGAGTCCAGGTCTCCGCTTGGACTAATTGTAGGTCATGCAAGCGGTCGCACGATTGCACAACACAGACCAACGCTTTGAACACATTGTAGACACACGATTGATTGCCTGTTTATTTGTAACCAGTCAGACATGGTATACATCAGCAGTAGAGATATTCATGTTCCTTCGTTTCGCGCGTGATGTTCCGTTGTGAGCAATGAAAGGCAGCTAGCCATGGTGCCAGAAAGCAGAGAGGCGCTGATCAAGGGTCACTTGCATAGGATTTTCATTGAAGAAGAGTTCATCTTACATACCAATGCCATCGCTTTTGGTTCTGTTTATGTAGTAGAAGTTGGAGGGAAGAGGGGGTGGGGAGGTTGTAACGATTTAGCGTAAAAAAAGAATGCAAGTACACATCGGCCTGCAATTCAGAACACGTGATCCATGGAACCCAGTTAAGGTCATACTCGAACATTTCGAGCGTGAACGCTCTCACGATTAGACTAGAACCAGGCTCTGGACTACTACAGACGATTGTGCATCTCTCAGTGGTATCTCTCACAGGGTCAGACTGGGTTGTTTCCCTTACTTCGCTATACTATGTTCAGGCAGACATTGCAAAATTTAGCCCATTATCGCTGTGCCCTGTTGTGTTTGCTGTCAGGCCTTCAAACGTTCGGTAACCAGCGGGATTAGTTTGTTACACATACCCCTGCCCGCACCCCTATGCACATACAAACACACAGAGGAATTGACCTGTTTAAATGGGCATTGTGTGATCAAAGCATTTTAACAAGACAGAAGAACAATAGGAAGAAGGGGAGGGGAGAGGGTAGATGGAGTACTGAAGATGTTTTGTTCCAGAATGAACCAACGTGGTCCATCTCTCTCTCTCTCTCTCTCTCTCTCTCTCTCTCTCTCTCTCTCTCTGTCTCGCTCTCTCTCTCTGTCTCTCTCGTCTTAAACGCTTATTGTTGTTCTAACTAACGTCATTCTGATTACTTTGCTTGGAACAGATTTTTCAATTGTTGAATCAAGGGCAGGGAACCCTTCCCTCAATGGTATGTAACCTCAGACCTTTTTCGGTTTGTTTGTTTGATTGATTGTTTTGGGCTTTGTTGTTGTTTGGTTGTGCACTTAATTGTTTCTTTGTTTTTGTTTGGCTTTTTTGGCGGTTTTTTTTCTTTATGTTTTATAGAACATTTCATACATTTTCAAATCTGTCAATTTCAGTTTTGAAAGCTACACGTATTGAAAAATAACTTAACTTTTGAAAATAAAAAAAGAAGCAACAAAAACTCTGAATACAATCTGCTGCGTATTATCATGTTACTACGTTAAAAGGAAATCTGAAAACGTGGTTTCTAAAAGTAGACGTTACGCGTAAATCGGCACTGAAATACCTACTCCGGTTATAAAGCGTCATGTCAAAGTAAACTTTCGTTAATGATGGAAAGCTGACCCATTCATTCTTGAGACTTCTAGGACAGGTTCACACGCTTTTTTATCTATCTGCCAGTGTCGTTATTAACAGTCGTTGCTTCGAATTTTGTGCCAAACACTTCACTTCTGAAAGGGCGTTTAGAACCGTAAGGTTTGAGTTGATACTTGTTCCTCATTTTCGCCCTTTCTTTGTACATACTGCCATGTCACTATATGTACCAATAAATGTGAGTAAGACTGAGGCAACATAGTAAAGAAAAAACTCCCTGAAAGATATTTTTCTGGAGCCCTCTTCCCCTCCACCCGCCTCCCTTCTCTGTGCCTCCCAGTTAAGACCCGATAATGAAGATTTCGATTGGGCGTTACAAACAGGTTCCTGTGTAAAACCTGCGTTGTGTTCCCGTCGTGAATCCACGTATCGCAACCAGCAGATGAACAAAAACACTCGTTGGTGTAAGCGTGCCGTCGTTGTGATTGTCTCGATGTGGACATTTTTTTCAGTTACATGCCGTCACTTTGGAAAATATAGGTTGTCATTTCTTCAATAAAACTTTCCTTGTACTGATCGATTGATTGATTGATTGTGTGTATATGCGCGCGCGCGCGCGCGCGCGTGTGTGTGTGTGTGTGTGTACTGTGTACACTCATACACATATTGACACCCACACCCAAAACACAACACAACACAATGCAACGCAACGCAACACACACACACGCACGCACGCACGCACGCACGCACGCAACACACACACACACACACACACACACACACACACACACACACACACACACACATGCATACTCCAACACACACACTACGTACTTCATTGGGATTGACAGAATAACGAAAAATCATTCCATTGATTTAATATCTTTATTAGTCTAAGACATTTCTTTTTTTTTTTTACACAACTTGTTGATTACCGTACATCTATCGAAAGCTTAGACAAAACGCTCGGAATTCACTTTATGCTTGTGCATGATTGTTTTAAAAATGATTCCCTGTTTCAACTTTACAGTTTGCTGTGATTTAAGTCAGTCTTCACAATATCTGCTTTTCATTAATGTTTCTGTTTGCCAACATTCTGCTGGCTTCAGTTATCGTACTGTGTGCTTCTGTGGTGTGTAATTTCTGGGCCTTGGACCATACAATGGGCACTGAACGCTTCGAAAATGAAAGAAAACGGTCTTCAAACAAAGTGAACAGACGGACGTGGCGATGAAATAAAAACTGTATTAGCATCACTGTGTTATCACATACCTCCGAGAGGTCTGCTCTTTCGTAAAGCTATATGTCAACAAATAACACGATGATTTCTTCGTGGAAATGAAATATAATGAGATTCACAATCATGCACGGTCATTATTTACGTTTGTCCTACGACAACCCAATCAATGAATCCCGTTTGGGAGAAACAACGTATGATAGAAACTGTCTCCTGATTGGTTGACCTTTGAACCTTCGGCACAAATCCCTTACGAGCTTTAAGATTGTTTTTCTTTGGGCATTGCGTTTGGACTTACTTCAATTTGTATTGAATCGAAGATCGGATGGACATTAAACAGTTAAAGGTTTCTGTCATAAACACGGAAGTGACTTGCTA
>CM031604.1:72728950-72740056 GCA_018398815.1 Conus ventricosus
GTGTTTGATTATCTATAAAAATGTCATAATATAATCTTGACCCTTTACAAACTGACGTTAACTTTTTGTAACATACATGCATATTTAAACATTCATTTGTATTTTCAACTTTGATTTTTGTTTTTTGTATATATTCAGTAATAGCTGCTTTAATACCAGAAAAAGTGACAAAATTAATGTTTACTTCATACTTTTGTTTAAATTGTTCGTAAGAAATAAACTGGCCATTGTCCAGCAAAAAATGAGCAATGCAATATATGCCCTTGTTGATTCATGCTTTTCCCGAAATAGTCTTTTTCCCAACTTGTATTCTGTTTGTATAAAAAAGACTGGTTCCGCAAGGAGTTCATAAGCTGTCTTACAGTTAACTTTGTAGAAAAAAATGTTTGTACGCCATAAATACCTCTGTCCAAAATACATTTAATTTACAGAAGGAAGAAAGTATTTCTGGTCCATATTTCTCAATATTGCTTAAAAGTGGAAAGTTAGATATTGTAATAGTTTTCCATTTGTGGTGTGTAATCTGAACATTTTGCAGCCACGTCAATTTTAGGGAAGAAGCAAACGTTTTTAATTCTGGTAGTCCAAGACCACCGTTTTGGATACTTTTGTGAGCAGTTTTTCTATTTATTTTGTCTGGCTTTTTATTCCACACAAATTTGTAACAGTAATTTTGTAAAGTCTGAAAGAAAGTGTCAGGTGGGTTAGGTAGTAATATCCACAAATGGATGAGTTTTGATAAAATAAGCGATTTTAAAACTGCCACTCTGCCCAAAGGAGTTAGTTGTCTTCTCACCCAAATCTTGAACAAATGTTTCACGTCCGCTACCTTTTCAAAATAATTAATATCTGCACAGTTTTGCAAATCGTTGGTAAACCAGATTCCAAGAATTTTGAATTTTTGTGGGTTCCACTCCATACCTAAATGGTCCATGTAACGAACAGCAGAATTTTTACAGCTCCCCAGCCAAACAGCGCTAGTTTTTCCAGGATTCATATATAACCCCGATATTCGACCAAACATTTCCAGTACGTTTATACATGTTTCAAATGATTTTATGTCGCCTGCTAAAAGAATTTCCGTGTCATCTGCATACTGAGAAAGCTTATGTTCAACTGTATCTATAACTATTCCACGTATGTTTACATTTTCCCGAATCATTAATGCTAGAACATTCATCATTTTTTATTGGCATCCCAATATATATACAGCCTAAATTACATCATTCGGGATTCTTGACCGAAGCTCTGGGGTAGCTATAGTGCAAATTATATGATTCATCTTTTTCTGATTAAACCCCGAGGGTGTTTAGAATGTAAATTATATCATTTATCATCACTTAATTGATACCCAAGAGTTTTTAAAGTTTAACTGATATTGTTCATCATTACTGGACTGAAGCCCAGAATATTCACCATGCAAGTTTATAACGTTATTTTGTATTGGGCTGAAGCTCCAGGATGTTTTACGATGTAAGTTACATCATTATTACTAGACTGAATCACCAGGATGTTTTACAGTGTAAGTTACATCATTATTACTAGACTGAATCACCAGGATGGTTTACAGTGTAAGTTACATCATTATTACTAGACTGAATCACCAGGATGTTTTACAGTGGAATTACATCATTATTACTAGACTGAATCACCAGGCGGTACTAAATCAGCCGTCCATAGGTTTGGAGTAATGGTTTTCAGAAATAGAGAGCGTGTGCGCGTGTGCATTTTGTGTATATGTGTTGTGTGCGAGTGTGGTGGTGTAAGTTGGGGTTTTGGTTAAGGGGAAGGTTAGGCTAGGTAGGGTGCTGGGGAAATAAGTACACAAATATTCTTGAGTTCCAATCTTGACTTGTTGAAGGGATGGAAGCGGGAGGTTGGTTTCTTTTCCCGATTGTTCCCCTTTTGTTACTTGGGTTTTTTCACACTATCGAAGGCGGGGCAGGATATCGGCTGTTGTTGTGTTGTCAAGTCTGTGAGTTGTTGTGGTAAATTGTCGTGCTGTTGCACGATCAACAACTAGTCCGTGGTCCGGCGTGTCAGCTCTGCGGAGGGAATACGCTGCTCTGACCAATCGCTGTTTTGTGTTGTGATTTAGAGTTCGCTTGGTTCCGACCGGGTTTGGAATGCGTTGGGGTAGCTTCATTTCGGTCCCTGGTGTTCGTCGGAGTGGACGCGCCTTGTAGTTGCGGCGGCAGCGCCGTTAGTTGAGCTGAGTGACTTCGAGTCATATTTTAGTGCCAGGTCCTCGTCGGGTCTGGTTTGTGCCCTTGGCCTGTGCCGGGTTCTGTGTCGTCTCTTTTGGGCAGCCATTTTCAGCCAGTTGCAGAATGGTGTGGTTGAACGTCTGTCTGTCCAGGTTGGTGATTTGTTAGGTTCATGGTGGTGTCATTCGTCATGTTGTTTTGTATTATGGCGATTGTTTACTGTAGTTGTCTCATGCTGTGTTTGTTGTATTTTTTTTGTTGCGTATACTGGTTGTCTGGTATGATGTCGTCCTTGGTTCTGTGATTGAAACTTGTCACCCGGTTTGTGTTACCTTTTTTTTGTATATTCTGTAAATAGCCCCCCCCTGTACATAGTGGTTCCTTTTATTAAGTGTTCGTTTTTTATTATTTATTGTTCCTGAGTTCGATTGTCATGTGACAGTTTGGCTAGACAGTGTGGGTTAGATATAATAACCGTTGATGGACGGTGATGTAGATATTGGTTGTGATTATTTCATGTTAATTTTAGGGGGGTCAGTAAGGAAGAAATACGAGGTTGAAATTTTGTTTGAGGATCATTGTATGAGTCAGGTGCAGTTGTCTGCGTGAATTGTTAAGGGATTGTGCTCAATTTCAGTTGTAAATAGTAGTAGTTTGTTAAAATCGAGTAACGATTTCGGAGTTGACCTGCACGGCTTTGGGAATTGGTTAACTGTGCAGTGGGGCCAAGGCTAATTGGTAGTCGAATGGTTTATACTGGAGTACGGTCGTGACTATTCAATTCATTTTGGGTGTCTTTTCACTTTCGTTACGATCATGGTTCTCGACGCGGGTTGTCGTGCGCGTGCAGACTGTATCTGTGACGTACGCGTTTGGTACAGGACAGTGAGTTCATATGTTAGAAGTGGTTTTGGTTTTGGTTTTGTCTTTATTTAAGTAAAAGACAGTCAAACCACATGCAGGGATGTATGTGTTTGTCACATAATAGGGTTGGAGGAAGATTTTCTTAGGTTGAGGGGGGACCGTCCCATTATGAATTTTGGTAGTCGGGAAAAAGGGGTGAGGTAAAGTTTAAGGCGGGTAGTTCAGCAGTTGATAGGTTTAAAACGAGGATGTCCCGCATGTAATATTGTATTAAGTATGGTTGTGTTGGCATAACAAGGATTAACCACTGGATTTTTCTGACAATAGATGACATGAGAGTGGGGTGCTGGATGGAAATTTTGATGAACAAATTTATGTTTTGATATATGATTAAATTGCCCAGTGCAAAGAGGGATGAGAATGTGAAGGTTTTGTGGCGGCGAGCCGTTCTTTTGTATGAATATGGTAGAACTGTGAACCGTTAGAAATTGATATTTCTTTGGGTTTCTTTTGTTGTTGTTTTTTTTTGAGATGTGTATTACTACGATTACTGTGTGGAAACATTTCCTTGTGAGATTGCCTTTTTCCTAGTTTTAGAGTTTCCTAAGGGGCCCCATGAAGTCCGTGTTGGATTGCTTAGATTGGTTTTATTTCTCCGAGAATTGTTGGCGAGTCATAATTTCATATGTAATTTAGTGTAGATTGGCTCAGAGAGAATATTGTTTTACTGCTGTTGTAAAGGTTGGCAGGGAATGATCTGAAAAACCCCAAAGTAACGGGTTATGGGGGGTGTATTCGAAATTCAAGTGGTCAATCTCATTCCCGAGTGGGGAGGTGGCAAGGGAGATGGAGAGTTTAAAGCTTTACCAGGTAGCTTATGGGCCTTGATGACTCGGGTAGTAGCAACATTTACAGTGGTGGCTACATTTGTTGTCAGCAGGAACCCTGTTTCCCGTCCTGAGGCTGGGGTCAGGGACCACCGGGGGGTACTGCCAGTACCGGCAGGTGAGCGGCGGTGTCCCGTTGGCCTGCTGCTTTCCCGGGAGGGGGAGACCACCCAGGCCGTCTGCCGTCTGTGGGCAGCTCTCCTCCGCTACCGGAGTTCTTCCGGAAGGCCCTCCGGGCCCCCCGTTACTCTTCCCTGTTGGGGGCGTCCTTTGAGCCCCGGACTCGTCGAGAGGGCACCGCACCAAACCTTCTCCACCCTTAGTGTCCGGCGGGGCCTTCAGAGGAGGAGGCTTTCCTTCGGCCCCGGACTCGTCGAGAGGGCAGCCCCAGGCCCTCCCTCACCGTTGTGTCCGCAGGGGCCTTTGGAGGTTTGTTTGTGCCAGCGCGGGGGAGGAGTCAGACTGAGGAGCCACGGTCGCGCGGGGTGCCGAGTCTTCGGGGGTAGACTGGGGAGGCCCACGGTCAGCACGGAATTTTGCAGTGTCCGGGGAGGCGTCACCCGGGTTGAGGGGCCGGTAACAGCGCCGAGACCTGGAGCTCTCCGGGGGCCGGGAAAATGGGTTGTCCGGGGGTGTGGTAAAAGGGGTTTTGTATCGTTTGGGGAGTAGGGTTTTAAGGTGTTAGCTACTCCCTCCTTTTGGGGACGTAGTGGCAACACAGTGAGGATACTTGTCTTTTGGCTCCGTTAGGGACGGCAGCGACATTCTAGGGGTTCCCGGGTCAAAAGAGAAGGGTGGTTCCTGGGGGAGATGTGGTTTGGTAGTAGTTTAGAGATTAGAGTCCCTTGGGTTGGTCCTTGTCCTAGTAGGTAGCCACCCGTGTGCGGGCTATCTCTGCGTCCTTAGGTCGCAGGGATATACCGCAACTGGTGCTTTAGTATAGATTAGGTTCTCATGGTCGTTTCAGGGTAGTGTGGGTCAGTGAAGAAGTGGGATACTGGTGTGTGAGTGTGGATGGACGTGAGGGGGGGCGCCATAGTGTGTGTGAAATAAAGAAGTGCGCCATGATTGTAAAGCTGTGTTAGTGTGCTGTGTTGTCTGCTCTAGTGTGTGATAGGCGTGGGTAGGGGTGGTAGGGCCTTTCCGGCTTAGCGACCGTGACATTTGGTGGAGATGCGGGGTACATATTTAGTTGGTTTTGGGTAGGTGATAGGTAGCTAGAAGGGAGGTAGGGGGGGGGGTTGTGTCCGGTGTGTACGTCGTGTGTTGGGGTGGTGGTGGTGGGAGCGTACCAGTCCCCTGGGAGGTGGTACTTTAGTGTCCCTGTTCACTTCAGGCAGTTTCCAGTGGCATTGGGCAGGGGCACTTGTGTTTGTGTGAATGTGTTGGCGCTACCGTGTGAGTGAGGTAGGGAGTGATCATTAAATATTGAGGGGGGTTGTTGAAGTGCGAGTGATTACGCAGTACAGTGTAGGGGGAGGTGCCGGAGGGTACGAGTGTTCCTTGTGTCCTTTGGTGTGGTATACCCCAGTGAGTAGGTAGAGTGGTACCCAGCCGTGTGAAACGCTGTGTGGGTCGGATATCTGTGGGGATTAAGGGCAGAGTAACCCCAGGTGACTGTGCGTGGGAAGCACGAGGGTGCGCAGTGTTGTGACATTAAGGTGTGCTGGGAGTGCATATGAACTTGTGGGGTGCAAGTGCACTGTGATCGTGTGGGTGCGGCCTACCAGAGACGGCGAGGCCTGTGACTGTGGGTAACCTGGTGCGCATGCACAGTGGACGGTGGAGACACGGTGTCACGTGTTCAGCCCCGGTGACTGGGACAGTGCATTGGAAATATTGTAGGGTTTTGGAGCTCATGTGGGTATATGTAATGAGGTACACAAGTGTGGGTAGAG
The DNA here is from genome assembly GCA_018398815.1 of Conus ventricosus. Lineage (NCBI taxonomy): Eukaryota > Metazoa > Mollusca > Gastropoda > Neogastropoda > Conidae > Conus > Conus ventricosus. The sequence continues at coordinate 72,734,807 of CM031604.1, forward strand.
TTTATGCTGGTTGCGTGACTCATTGAGAGTATGGTGTACTTGTGCTGAGTTGCTTCAGGGGCTAGTGCGAAAGTCGTGAACCTCCAGTTGCCCCCTCAGAGCGCAAAAGGGTTGTTGCTAGCTCTGTGGTGGTAGGGTACCCTATGTCTAAACACACCCGAGCCCACCCGCAGTACGACCCGTAGTGTCATGGATCCACAGGCCCCTACGGCGGATACCAAACCCAAGGTTAGTGACCAGGAGCGGGGGTGGATCATGAACCGGGGACGGGGACTTATGCAAAGTTTGTCAATTTGGGAACGGCGAGGGGGGTTTAGCTGGGGGGGGAGCTCGCCAAGTTCGTCACAGACTCGGTCCCGTAATGAGGATGAGAAGACGGCGAGGAGAAGCAGAGTTGGACCCTCCGGTGGAGGAGAAAGTGAGGCAGAAGATGAAGGACGAAGAAGAGAAAGCTGCTAGGCAGAGGGAGTTAGAGATGAAGCAGGGAAGATTGAAGAGGAGAAAGCTGTAGGCAGAGAAGATTGAAGAGGAGAAAGCTGCTAGGCAGAGGGAGTTGAGAGGCAGAAGATAAAGGATGAGAGGGGCTAGAGATGAAGCAGAGGAAGATTGAAGAGGAGAAAGCGGGATAGGAGAGGGAGCTAGAAAGGTTACAGCGGAAGGATGAAGACGAGAAAGCAGCGAGACAGATGGAACTGGAACTGCAGAGGAAGAAGATGGAGGAAAAAGAAAGGGTGATAAGAGGAAATAAAAGCTCAAGCACGGCAAGCTGAGTTAGAGGCAAGAGAGCGAGAGCTAAACATACAGGAGAGACGGGCCCTTTCGGATGAAGCAGCGCACAGGAAACGCTTGATCGAGGTAAAGGAAACGAAGCGGGTCCACCTTGAGCCGTTAGGAGAGAACGATGACGTGGACGCTTCATCGCCCAATTTGAGCGTGTGGCCCAGATGTGCAAGTGGAGCGAGCCCTCAATGGCCCACCCGTCTGATGTCTCTGCTGAGAGGAAAGGCTAGAGAAGCGGTGATGGCGGTTAAGTGTGGAGGAGTTTAGGTGACTATGATCAGATAAAGAACGCCCTGTTCAGCCACTTTAGGCTAGATGCTGAGGCATACCGGGGAAAAGTTTAGAAGCATCAAGAAGGACCCCCTGCTGAGACTTTCGCCCAATTGCTGGGGAAGGATGAAGCGGGGGTTTTCCCTTGGTGTGCGGCAGCGGGCAAGGACGAGAGTGTGGCAGAGGATGTTAAGGATCTGCTTTTCCAAAAAACAGTTTTACCAGCTGCTGTCCCCAGAGTTCACGATTGAGGTCCGGAAGACATGCCCGAAAATGTTGAACAAATGGCAAAGGAAGCTACTGTTTTAGCAGAGGCCAAAAGATTGGGGAGGAAGGCGAAGCAAGACCCAACGGTTAACCAGCCCAACCTGGGTAATGGGCATGAAACGACAGGAGCCAGTCTGCGAGAGGTCCCAACAAAGTGATGGTGCACTACAGCAACCGAACAGGAGATCAGAAGGGCCTAGATCGACCATAGTTTGTTTTAACTGCAAGAAGCCAGCCACATCGCTAGAAATGCCCTGAGCCCCATTCTGTTGGAGCTGTTCATTGTTGTGACCAGCCCCAAGCTCGAGTAGTCCCTACGTTGTGTCGACCATGGGGCTGAGCAGCAGTACGAGCCTGCGTGCGTTGTAGAAGTTAACGGGGCTCCGGCCAATGGATTACGAGACACTGGTGCCGGATTTCACCGTAGTGGCCCCGTGGTTGGTACCAGCAGACGCGTACACGGAGAGACAGTTTCAGTAGTATTGGCTGAGTCCAGGTGTAGGTCTGTGTTGCCTGTGGCGGTAGTAGAGTTGAAGTCAACCATTCATCGAAGGGAGTTGGAGGTTTGGTCATGAATAGCCCTGGCAGGAAGTCCTGATTGGAAACTTCGCAAAGAGAGTAGGAGATTCGGTTGGATACGTGTGCCTGTATATGCAGACCCGGCCCTTTGGTAGGGGCCGGTGCAGACACGTGCGCGAGAGCCAGGGAGCAGCAAAAACCAGTACCACTGCCCGTCGAGGAGTGCATTCTGAACACCCCTACCCAGCAGTTAATTCGGATGCAGGACCAGGATGAAACCTTGAGGAAGGCTCGGAGTGGCGTGTGAGAGAGGGAGCATTTCCCACCAGTTTGGACGAGTCGAGTACGCTCCGGAAATCTGGGGTTTACTGGTCAGGCGGTTTGAGGGTCCCAAGGACATAGCGAGTCAAATCGCGTCCCAGCTGAACTAGGGCCACGGTGATTTAAGCTAGCCCACGACCCTACCCATGTTTTGGACATTTAGGTACCACCCGAACCAAGGAGCGAGTTGGTCGCCATTTTTATTGGCCAGGCTGCATGCTGACATTCGTCGGTACCGCCAGTCATGTTTCCAGTGTCGCGTTTCTGTGGAATAAGAGAAAAGTCTCAGAGTTCCCGTCGTTTAGGACGCCACGGATGCGCGGGTCCATGCAGATACTGAGGGATCTTTTGGTTGCAACCGAAAAGGCAAGAGTTCCGTACAGCGGCGAATACGTCGTCAACTTGAAAAGGTAGCTGAGCGTTTTGAGTTTACAAAGAACTTGGAAACAGCAGGTTGCAGGTGCAAGCGACATGTTCATTTGAGGACGAAACCAGGAAGGTAGCTGTGGGTCTAGGTGTTAGTGGGAGGATCACAAGGTGGGCACTGCAGCTTTCAGCCATTCCAGGTTACGGTGCAGGCAGTGTCTGGGAAGGACAATGTGGCGGCAGACTTCTTGAGTCGCTTGCAGTAGAGAGAGAGAGAGGAGAGGAGAGAGAGAGGGGTAGTAAGTTCCATTTACCTGTGTATGTGAAGTTGACATTGACGAAAATATGCATGTGTCAGTGTCATTGGAAGAGAATTTACGTTAGCAAAGTGTTGCTGGGGGGTGTGGTATCTGTAGCACGTGTTGCATAGCGGTCGTGCATGGTCAGAGCACCCTCAGTTAAAAAAATTTATATATAGACCGTAATGTAACGGCTGCCTGAAGTGCCTGCGTTAAGGTCGTGTGAGGCAGAATTGGACCAGGTTGAATAATGTATTCAAGGTTAATTTATGTATTTAAAAGTGTTGTTGGGTGATGATTTGGGGTGCATCAAAAGTAACAGCAGGCGAGTGAGGGGTGTGGAGTTGGATTGTTATAGGTGGGTGTGAGTAAACGCGATCGAGTGAGAAGTTTTTTGTTGTTTTTTAAAACCCGCAGTTAAAACTTAGGCAGGGGGGTGTGTCACCGAAACGGCGGTACTAAATCAGCCGTCCATAGGTTTTGGAGTAATGGTAGTTTAGAAATAGAGAGGCGTGTGCGCCCTGTGCATATGTGTATATTGTGGGTGCGAGTGTGCGTGTGTAAGATTGGGGTTTTGGTTTAGGTGGAAGGTTAGGCTAGGTAGGGGCTGGGGGAAATAAGATACACAATATTTTTGAGTTCCCAAACTTGACTTGTTGAAGGGATGGAAGGGGAGGTTGGTTTCATTCCCGATTGTTACCCTTTTGTTACTTGGGTTCTACACTATCGAAGGCGGGGCAGGATATCGGCTGTTTTTTGTGTTGTCAAGTCTGTGAGTTGTTGTGGTAAATTGTCGTGCTGTTGCACGATCAACAATAGTCCGTTTGGGCCGGCGTGTCAGCTCTGCGGAGGGATACGCTGCTCTGACCAATCGCTTTTTTTGTGTTGTTTAGGGAGAGTTCGTTGGTTCCGACCAGGTTGGAATGCGTTGGGGTAGCTTCACTTCGGTCCCTGGTGTTCGTCGGAGTGGACGCGCCTTGTAGTTGCGGCGGCAGCGCGTTAGTTGAGCTGAGTGACTTCGAGTCATAGTTGTGCCAGGTCCTCGTCGGGTCTGGTGTGCCCTTGGCCTGTGCCGGGGTTTTGTGTCGTCTCTGTTGGCAGCCACTTCAGCCAGTTGCAGAACTGGTGTGGTTGAACGTCTGTCTGTCCAGGGTTTGGGGATTTGTTAGGTTCATGGTGGTGTCATTCGTCATGTTGTTTTGTATTATGGCGAGTTTTTACTGTGTTGTCTCATGCTGTGTTTAGTTGTATTATGTTTGTTGCGCTATACTGGTTGTCTGGTATGATGTCGTCTTGGTTCTGTGATTGAAACTTGTCAGCCGGTTTGTGTTACCTTTTTTTGTATATTCTGTAAATAGTGGGACATAGTGGTTCCTATTATTAAGTGTTCGTTTTTATTATTTTGTTTCCTGAGTTCGATTGTCATGTGACAGTTTGGCTAGACAGTGTGGGTTAGATATAATAACCGTTGATGGACGGTGATGTAGATATTGGTTGTGATTAGTTCATGTTAATTTCAGGGGGGTCAGTAAGGAAGTAATACGAGGTTGCATTTTGTTGAGGATCATAGTATGAGTCAGGTGCAGATGTGTCTGCGTGAATTGTTAGGGATTGTGCTCAATTTCAGTTGTAATAGTAGTAGTTTGTTGAAATCGAGTAACGATTCGGAGTTGACCTGCACGGCATTGGAATTGGTTAACTGTGCAGTGGGGCCAAGGTAATTGGTAGTCGAATGGTTTATACTGGAGTACGGTCGTGACTATTCAATTCATATTGGTGTCTTTTCACTTTCGTTTCGAGTCATGGTTCTCGACGCGGGTGTCGTGCGCGTGCAGACTGTATCTGTGACGTACGCGTTTGGTACAGGACAGTGAGTTCATATGTTAGAAGTGGTTTTGGTTTTGGTTTTGTCTTTATTTAAGTAAAAGACAGTCGACACACATGCAGGGATGTATGGTTTGTCACATAATAGGGTTGGAGGAAGATATCTTAGGTGTAGGGGAAAACCGTCCCATTATGAATTTTGGTAGTCGGGAAGAAGGGTGAGGTAAAGTTTAAGGCGGGTAGTTCAGCAGTTGATAGGATAAAAACGAGGATGTGCCGCATGTAATATTGTATTAAGTATGGTTGTGTTGGGATAACAAGGTTAACCCCTGGATTGTCTGACAAAAGAGACATGAGAGTGGGGTGCTGGATGGAAATTTTGATGAACAAATTATGTTGATATATGATTATAATTGAAGTGCAAAGAGGATGAGGGAAAGTGAAGGATTGTGGCGGCGAGCCCATTCTTTTGTATGAATATGGTAGAATGTGAACCGTTAGAAATTGATAAGTTCTTTGGTTCTTTTGTTGTTGTTTTTTTTGAGATGTGTATTACTACTGATTACTGTGTGGAAACATTTCCTTGTGAGATTGCCATTTCCTA
>CM031604.1:72741056-72743556 GCA_018398815.1 Conus ventricosus
GATTTGTTCTGTTTATGTAGTAGAATTGGAGCAGGAAGAGGCGGGTGGGAGGTTGTAACGATTTAGGGCGTAAAAATAAGGAATGGGAATGAAAGTTTACAAAAATCGGCCTGCAATTAGAACACGTGATCCATGGAACCCAGTTAAGGTCATACTCGAACATTTCGAGCGTGAACGCTCTCACGATTAGACTAGAACCAGGCTCTGGACTACTACAGACGATTGTGCATCTCTCAGTGGTATCTCTCACAGGGTCAGACTGGGTTGTTTCCCTTACTTCGCTATAACTATGTTCAGGCAGACATTGCAAAATTTAGCCCATTATCGCTGTGCCCTGTTGTGTTTGCTGTCAGGCCTTCAAACGTTCGGTAACCAGCGGATTAGTTTGTTACACATACCCCTGCCCGCACCCCTATGCACATACAAACACACAGAGGAATTGACCTGTTTAAATGGGCATTGTGTGATCAAAGCATTTTAACAAGACAGAAGAAACAATAGGAAGAAGGGGAGGGGAGAGGGTAGATGGAGTACTGAAGATGTTTTGTTCCAGAATGAACCAACGTGGTCCATCTCTCTCTCTCTCTCTCTCTCTCTCTCTCTCTCTCTCTCTCCTCTGTCTCGCTCTCTCTCTCTGTCTCTCTCGTCTTAAACGCTTATTGTTGTTCTAACTAACGTCATTCTGATTACTTTGCTTGGAACAGATTTTTCAATTGTTGAATCAAGGGCAGGGAACCCTTCCCTCAATGGTATGTAACCTCAGACCTTTTTCGGTTTGTTTGTTTGATTGATTGTTTTGGGCTTTGTTGTTGTTTGGTTGTGCACTTAATTGTTTCTTTGTTTTTGTTTGGCTTTTTTGGCGGTTTTTTTTCTTTATGTTTTATAGAACATTTCATACATTTTCAAATCTGTCAATTTCAGTTTTGAAAGCTACACGTATTGAAAAATAACTTAACTTTTGAAAATAAAAAAAAGAAGCAACAAAAACTCTGAATACAATCTGCTGCGTATTATCATTTTACTACGTTAAAAGGAAATCTGAAAACGTGGTTTCTAAAGTAGACGTTACGCGTAAATCGGCACTGAAATACCTACTCGGTTATAAAGCGTCATGTCAAAGTAAACTTTCGTTAATGATGGAAAGTGACCCATTCATTCTTGAGACTTCTAGGACAGGTTCACACGCTTTTTTATCTATCTGCCAGTGTCGTTATTAACAGTCGTTGCTTCGAATTTTGTGCCAAACACTTCACTTCTGAAAGGGCGTTTAGAACCGTAGGTTTGAGTTGATACTTGTTCCTCATTTTCGCCCTTTCTTTGTACATACTGCCATGTCACTATATGTACCAATAAATGTGAGTAAGACTGAGGCAACATAGTAAAGAAAAACTCCCTGAAAGATATTTTTTGGAGCCCTCTTCCCCTCCACCCGCCTCCCTTCTCTGTGCCTCCCAGTTAAGACCCGATAATGAAGATTTCGATTGGGCGTTACAAACAGGTTCCTGTGTAAAACCTGCGTTGTGTTCCGTCGTGAATCCACGTATCGCAACCAGCAGATGAACAAAACACTCGTTGGTGTAAGCGTGCCGTCGTTGTGATTGTCTCGATGTGGACTTTTTTTCAGTTACATGCCGTCACTTTGGAAAATAAGGTTGTCATTTCTTCAATAACAACTTTCCTTGTACTGATCGATTGATTGATTGATTGTGTGTATATGCGCGCGCGCGGCCGCGCGCGCGCGTGTGTGTGTGTGTGTGTGTACTGTGTACACTCATACAATATTGACACCCACACCCAAAACACAACCAACACAATGCAACGCAACGCAACACACACACACGCACGCACGCACGCACGCACGCACGCAAACACACACACACACACACACACACACACACACCACACCAACACACACACACATGCATACTCACACACACACACTACGTACTTCATTGGGATTGACAGAATAACGAAAAATCATTCCATTGATTTAATATCTTTATTAGTCTAAGACATTTCTTTTTTTTTTTTTACACAACTTGTTGATTACCGTACATCTATCGAAAGCTTAGACAAAACGCTCGGAATTCACTTTATGCTTGTGCATGATTGTTTTAAAAATGATTCCTGTTTCAACTTTACAGTTTGCTGTGATTTAAGTCAGTCTTCACAATATCTGCTTTTCATTAATGTTTCTGTTTGCCAACATTCTGCTGGCTTCAGTTATCGTACTGTGTGCTTCTGTGGTGTGTAATTTCTGGGCCTTGGACCATACAATGGGCACTGAACGCTTCGAAAATGAAAGAAAACGGTCTTCAAACAAAGTGAACAGACGGACGTGGCGATGAAATAAAAACTGTATTAGCATCACTGTGTTATCACATACCTCCGAGAGGTCTGCTCTTTCGTAAAGCTATATGTCAACAAATAACACGATGATTTCTTCGTGGAAATGAAATATAATGAGATTCACAATCATGCACGGTCATTATTTACGTTT
>CM031604.1:72751056-72772758 GCA_018398815.1 Conus ventricosus
TCCTTAACAGAGGTACAGAAAGTGCAAACATCGCTGTTCAATACACCCATTTTTTTCAGCTCAACATTAGTACCAAGACATCTGTGTATTACTCGTAACTGTAACCATTTCATTTTCATGTCAGAAATTTTTACTCAGATAAAGAAAACAGTTTTCCAGTCATTTTCAACGTTCAGTTTTATATCCCAGTTCGTACATATTTCGGGTGTGTTTGATTATCTATAAAAATGTCATAATATAATCTTGACCCTTTACAAACTGACGTAACTTTTTGTAACATACATGCATATTTAAAACATTCATTTGTATTTTCAACTTTGATTTTGTTTTTTGTATATATTCAGTAATAGCTGCTTTAATACCAGAAAAAGTGACAAAATTAATGTTTACTTCATACTTTGTTTAAATTGTTCGTAAGAAATAAACTGGCCATTGTCCAGCAAAAAATGAGCAATGCAATATATGCCCTTGTTGATTCATGCTTTTCCCGAAATAGTCTTTTTCCCAACTTGTATTCTGTTTGTATAAAAAAGACTGGTTCCGCAAGGAGTTCATAAGCTGTCTTACAGTTAACTTTGTAGAAAAAAATGTTTGTACGCCATAAATACCTCGTCCAAAATACATTTAATTTACAGAAGGAAGAAGTATTTCTGGTCCATATTTCTCAATATTGCTTAAAAGTGGAAAGTTAGATATTGTAATAGTTTTCCATTTGTGGTGTGTAATCTGAACATTTTGCAGCCACGTCAATTTTAGGGAAGAAGCAAACGTTTTTAATTGGTAGTCCAAGACCACCGTTTTGGATACTTTTGTGAGCAGTTTTTCTATTTATTTTGTCTGGCTTTTATTCCACACAAATTTGTAACAGTAATTTTGTAAAGTCTGAAAGAAAGTGTCAGGTGGGTTAGGTAGTAATATCCACAAATGGATGAGTTTTGATAAAATAAGCGATTTTAAAACTGCCACTCTGCCAAAGGAGTTAGTTGTCTTCTCACCCAAATCTTGAACAAATGTTTCACGTCCGCTACCTTTTCAAATAATTAATATCTGCACAGTTTTGCAAATCGTTGGTAAACCAGATTCCAAGAATTTTGAATTTTTGTGGGGTTCCACTCCATACCTAAATGGTCCATGTAACGAACAGCAGAATTTTTACAGCTCCCCAGCAAACAGCGCTAGTTTTTCCTAGGATTCATATATAACCCCGATATTCGACCAAACATTTCCAGTACGTTTATACATGTTTCAAATGATTTTATGTCGCCTGCTAAAAGAATTTCCGTGTCATCTGCATACTGAGAAAGCTTATGTTCAACTGTATCTATAACTATTCCACGTATGTTTACATTTTCCCGAATCATTAATGCTAGAACATTCATCATTTTTTATTGGCATCCCAATATATATACAGCCTAAATTACATCATTCGGGATTCTTGACCGAAGCTCTGGGGTAGCTATGTGCAAATTATATGATTCATCTTTTTCTGATTAAACCCCGAGGGTGTTTAGAATGTAAATTATATCATTTATCATCACTTAATTGATACCCAAGAGTTTTTTAAAGTTTAACTGATATTGTTCATCATTACTGGACTGAAGCCCAGAATATTCACCATGCAAGTTTATAACGTTATTTTGTATTGGGCTGAAGCTCCAGGATGTTTTAACGATGTAAGTTACATCATTATTACTAGACTGAATCACCCAGGATGTTTTACAGTGTAAGTTACATCATTATTACTAGACTGAATCACCAGGATGGATTACAGTGTAAGTTACATCATTATTACTAGACTGAATCACCAGGGGGGATGTTTTACAGTGTGAATATACATATTATTACTAGACTGAATCACCAGGCGGTACTAATCAGCCGTCCATAGGTTTGGAGTAATGGTAGTTCAGAAATAGAGAGCGTGTGCGCTGTGCATATGTGTATATGGTGTGTGCGAGTGTGCGTGTGTAAGATTGGGGTTTTGGTTAAGGTGGAAGGTTAGGCTAGGTAGGGTGCTGGGGAAATAAATACACAATATTCTTGAGTTTTCCAATCTTGGACTTGTTAAGGGATGGAAGCGGGAGGTTGGTTTCATTCCCCGATTGTTACCCTTTGTTACTTGGGTTCAAACACTATCGAAGGCGGGCAGGATAACGGCTGTTGTTGTGTTGTCAAGTCTGTGAGTGTTGTGGTAAATTGTCGTGCTGTTGACGATCAACAACTAGTCCGGGGTTTCCGGCGTGTCAGCTCTGCGGAGGGATACGCTGCTCTGACCAACGCTGTTTTGTGTTGTGAGAAAGGGGTTCGCTGGTTCCGACCAGGTTGGAATGCTTTGGGGTAGTTTCATTTGGGTCCCGGGTGTTCGTCGGAGTGGACGCGCCTTGTAGTTGCGGCGGCAGCGCGTTAGTTGAGCGAGTGACTTCGAGTCATAGTTAGTGCCAGGTCCTCGTCGGGTTGGTGTGCCTTGGCCTGTCCCGGGGTTCTGTTCGCCCTCTGTTGGCAGCCACTTCAGCCAGTTGCAGAACTGTGTGGTTGAACGTCCTGTCTGTCCAGGTTGGTGATTTGTTAGGTTCATGGTGGTGTCATTCGTCATGTGTTTTGTTTTATGGCGATTTTGTACTGTATTTGTCTCATGCTGTGTTTATTGTATTATGTTTGTTGCGTATACTGGTTGTCTGGTATGATGTCGTTTTGGTTCTGTGATTGAAACTTGTCACCCGGGTTTGTGTTACCTTTTTTTTTTTATTCTGAAAATAGTGTACATAGTGGTTCCTAATTAAGTGTTCGTTTTTAATTATTATTGTTCTGAGTTCGATTGTCATGTGACATTTTGGCTAGACAGTGTGGTTAGATATAATAACCGTTGATGGACGGTGATGTAGATATTGGTTGTGATTATTTTCATGTTAATTTTAGGGGGGTCAGTAAGGAAGAAATACGAGGTTTTGCTTTTTGGTTGAGATCATAGTAATGAGTCAGGTGCAGATGTCCTGCGTGAATTGTTAAGGATTGTGCCAATTTCAGTTGTAAATAGTAGTAGTTTTTGAAATCGAGTAACGATTTGGGAGTTGACCTGCACGGCATTGGAATTGGTTAACTGTGCAGTGGGGCCAAGGCTAATTGGTAGTCGAAGGGTTTTTTATACTGGAGTACGGTCGTGACTATTCAATTCATATTGGTGTCTTTTCACTTTCGTTACGAGTCATGGTTCTCGACGCGGGTGTCGTGCGCGTGCAGACTGTATCTGTGACGTACGCGTTTGGTACAGGACAGTGAGTTTCATATGTTAAAGTGTTTTGGTTTGGTTTTGTCTTTTTTTAAGTAAAAGACAGTCGACACACATGCAGGGATGTATGTGTTTGTCACAATAGGGTTGGAGGAAGATATTTAGGTTGTAGGGAGACCGTCCCATTATGAATTTTGGTAGTCGGAAGAAGGGTGAGGTAAAGTTTAAGGGGGGTTTAGTTCAGCATTTGATAGGATAAAAACAGGATGTGCCGCATGTAATATTGTATTAAGTATGGTTGTGTTGGCATAACAAGGATTAACCACTGGATTGTCTGACAATAGATGACATGAGAGTGGGGTGCTGGATGGAAATTTGATGAACAAATTATGTTTTGATATATGATTATAATTGACAGTGCAAAGAGGGGAAAATGTGAAGATTGTGGCGGCGAGCCGATTCTTTTGTATGAAAATGGTAGAACTGTGAACGTTAAAAATTGATAAGTTTTTGGGTTCTTTTGTTGTTGTTTTATTTTTTTGAGATGTGTATTACTACTGATTACTGTGTGGAAACATTTCCTTGTGAGATTGCCATTTCCTAGTTTTAGAGTTTCCTAAGGGGACCCATGAAGCCCGTGTTGGATTGCTTAGATTGGTTTTATTTCCCGAGAATTGTGTGCGAGTCATAATTTCATATGTAATAGTGTAGATTGGCTCAGAGAGAATATTGTTTTATGCTGTTGTAAAGGTTGGCAGGGAATGATCTGATAACCCCAAAGTAACGGTTATGGGGGGTGTATTCGAAATTCAAGTGGTCAATCTCATTCCCGAGGGGGAGGTAGCAAGGGAGATGGAGAGTTAAAGCTTTACCAGGTAGCTTAGGGGCCTTGATGACTCGGGTAGTAGCAACATTACAGTGGTGGCCTACAGTGTTGTCAGCAGGTATCCTGTTTCCGTCCTAAAGCGGGGGTCAGACCACCGCAGGGTACTGCCGAGTACCGGGCAGGTGAGGGGCGGTGTCCCGTTGCCTGCTGCTTTTCCCCGGGAGAGGGAGACCATCCAGGCCGTCTCCCGTCTGTGGGCAGCTCTCCTCCGTCCCGGAGTTCTTCCGGAGTCCTCCAGCCACCCGTTACTCTTCCCTGTTCGGGTCCTTTGAGCCCCGGATCGTCGAGAGGGCACCGCACCAAACCTTCTCTCACCCTTAGTGTCCGCGGGGCCTTCAGAGGAGGAGGCGTCTTCGAGCCCCGGACTCGTCGAGAGGGCACTGCACCAGGCCTTCCCTCAACCGTTTGTGCCGGGCAGGCCTTTGGAGGTGTTGTGCCGCGCGGGGGAGGAGTCAGACTGAGGACCACGGTCGCCGCGGGGGTGCAGAGCCCTCGGGGAGTCAGACTGTGGGAGGCCACGGTCAGCACCGGAGTGCATTCGTCCGGGGGGCGTCAGCCTGTGAGGGGCCGAGTACAGCGCCGGGGACTGGAGCTCCCCGGGGCCCGGGGATGGGTTGTCCCGGGGGTGTGGTAAAAGGGGTGTATCGTTAGGGAGTAGGGTTAAGGGTGTTACTACTGCCTCCTTTTGGGACAAAAAGTGGCCAACACAGTGTAGGATAACTTGTCGTTCCCTTTCCGTTAGGGACGCAGCGACCAGTTCGGTAAGGGGTCCCGGGTCAAAAGAGAAGGGTGGGTCTGGGAGAGATGTGGGTGGTAGTAGTTTAGAGATTAGAGTCCCTTTGGGTTGGTCCTTGTCCCTGTAGGTAGCCACCACTGTGGGGGCTATCTCTGCGTCCTTAGGTCCGCAGGGATATACCGCAACTGGTGCTTTAGAATAATTAGGTTCTCATGGTCGTTTCAGGTAGTGGGTCAGTGAAGAAGTGGGAACTGGTGTGTGAAGTGTGGATGGACGTGAGTGGGGGCGCCATAGTGTGTGTGAAATAAAAAGTGCGCATGATTGAAAAGGGCTGTGTTAGTGTGCTGTGTTGTCTCTCTAGTGTTGATAGGCGTGGGGTAGGGTGGTGGGGGCCGTCCGGCTTAGCGACCGTGACATTTGGTGGAGATGCGGGGTACAAAATTTAGTTGGTTTGGGTAGGTGATGGGTAGCTAGAAGGGAGGTAGGGGGGGGGTGTTGTGGTCCGGTGTGTACGTCGTGTGAGTGGGTGGTTGGTGGGAGCGTACCAGTCCCTGGGAGGGGTACGTAGTGTCCCTGTTCACTTCAGCAGTTTTCCAGTGGCATTGGGCGGGGCACTTGTGTTTGGTGTGAATGTGTTGGGCGCTACCGTGTGAGTGAGGTATGGTGATCATTAAATATTGAGTGGTTGTTGAAGTGCGAGTGATTACGCAGTACAGTGTAGGTGGGGTGCCGGAGGGTACCGAGTGTTCCTTGTGTCCTTTGAGTGGGGTATACCCCAGTGAGTAGGTAGAGTGGTACCCAGCCCGTGACTGAACGCTGTGTGGTGGGATATCCGTGGGGATTAAGGGCAGAGTAACCCAGTGACTGTGCGTGGGAACACGAGGGGGGCGCAGTGTTTGACATTAAGGTGTGCTGGGAGTGCATATGAACTTGTGGGGTGCAAGTGCACTGTGATCGTGTGGGTGCGGCCTACCAGAGACGGCGAGGCCTGTGACTGGGGTAACTGGTGCCATCCCACAGTGGACGGTGGAGACACGGTGTCACGTGATTCAGTCGTGACTAGACAGTGCTTTGGAAATATTTATGATTGGAGCTCATGTGGTATATTTTGAGGTACACAATGTGGGTAGAGTTATGCTGGTTGCGTGATTTCATTGAGAGTATGGTGTACTTGTGCTGATTTTGCTTCGGGGGCTAGTCGTAGTCGTGAACCTCCAGTTGCGCTCAGAGCGCATACGGGTTGTTGCTAGCTCGTGGGGGTTTAGGGGTACCCTTGTCTAAACACACCGAGCCCACCCGCAGTACGACCCCGATATGTCATGGATCCACGGGCCCTACGGCGGATACCAAACCCAAGGTTAGTGACCAGGATGCGGGTGGAAATCATGAACCGGGGACGGGGACTTATGCAAAGTTTGTCAATTTGGGGAACGGCGATGGGTTTAGCTGGGGGAGAGCCCCGCCAATTCGTCACAGACTCGGTGCGTAATAGGATGAGAAGACGGCGAGAGAAGCAGAGTTGGAGCTCCGGATGGAGGAAAAGTGAGGCAGAAGATGAAGGACGAAGAAGAGAAAGCTGCTAGGCAGGGGGAGTTAGAGATGAAGCAGAGGAAGATTGAAGAGGAGAAAGCTGATAGGCAGAGGAAGATTGAAGAGGAGAAAGCTGCTAGGCAGAGGGAGTTAGAGAGGCAGAAGATAAAGGATGAGAGGAGCTAGAGATGAAGCAGGGGAAGATTGAAGAGGAGAAAGCTGATAGGAAGAGGGAGCTAAAAAGGGTTACAGCGAAGGATAAAAGACGGAAAGAGCGAGACAGATGGAACGGGAACTGCAGAGGAAGAAGATGGGGGAAAAAAGGGGTGATAAGAGAAATAGAAGCTCAAGCACGGCAAGCTGAGTTAGAGGCAAGAGAGCGAGAGCTAAACATACAGGAGAGACAGGCCTGGGATGAAGCAGCGCACAGAAAGCTTGTCGAGTGAAGGAAACGAAGCGGGTCCACCTGAGCCGTTAGGAGAGAACGATGACGTGGACGCTTTCATCGCCCAATTTGAGCGTGTGGCCCAGATGTGCAAGGGAGCGAGACCTCAGGGCCCCACCGTCTAAAGTCTCTGCGGAGAGGAAAGGCTAGAGAAGCGGTGATGCGGTTAAGTGGGGAGGAGTTAGGTGACTATGATCAGATAAAGAACGCCCTGTTCAGCCACTTTAGGTAGATGCTGAGGCATACCGGGAAAAATTAGAAGCATCAAGAAGGACGCTGCTGAACTTTCGCCCAAGTGCTGGGAAGGATGAAGCGGGGGTTTTCCCTCTGGTGTGCGGCAGCGGGGAAGGACGAGAGGTGGCAGAGGATGTTAAGGATCTGCTTTTCCAAGAACAGTTTTTCCAGCTGCTGTCCCCAGAGTTTCACGAATGAGTCCGGAAGACATGCCCGAAAAATGTTGAACAAATGGCAACGAAGCAAATGTTTTAGCAGAGGCCAAAAGAATTGTTTGGGGGGAAGGCGAAGCAAGACCGAACGGTTTAACCAGCCAACCTGGGTAATGGGCCAAGAAACGACAGAGACCAGTCTGGCAGAGAGGTCCCAACAAAGTGATGGTGCCACTAACAGCCAAACCGAACAGGGGATCCAGAAGGGCCTAGATCGACCATAGTTGTTGTTTTAACTGCAAGAAGCCAGGCCCCCATCGCTAGAAAATGCCCTGAGCCCCATTCTGTTGGGCTGTCTTGTTGTGACCAGCCCAACTCGAGTCCCTCGTTGTGTCGACCAGCGCGACACAGTACGAGCCCGTCGTGTAGAAGTTAACGGAGCTCCGCCAAAGATTACGAACACGGGCCGATACACCGTATTTGGCCCAGTGGTTGGTACCAGCAACCCCGACACAGGAGAACAGATCCAGTATATTGCTGAGTCCAGTAAGGTCTGTTGCCTTGCGTAAATAGAGTTGAAGTCACCATTCATCGAAGGGAAGTTGGATTTTGGTCATGAACCCCTGTGCAGAAATCCTGAGAAACTTCGCAAAGAGATAGGGGATTCCGTTGGAAAGTGTGCCTGTTTTATGCAACCCGGCGTTGGTAGGGCGTGCCGACACGGCGCAGAGACCAGGGAAACAGCAAAACCATTTCCACTGCCCGTCGAGGAGTGGCAATTCGAAAAAACTCTTCCCGCATTAATTCGGATGCAGGACCAGGATGAAACTTGGGGGAAAGGTCGGAGTGCGTGGTGAAGGGAGGGACGCAAATTCCACACCAAAGTTTGGACGATCGAGTACGCTCGGAAATCTGGTGTAACTGTCCAGGGGGTTTGGGGTCCCAAGGACATAGCGAGTCAAATCTGCGTCCCCGCTGAAAATACGGGCCACGGTGATGAAGCAGCCCACGACGTACCCATGTCTGGACATTTAGGTACCACCCGAACCAAGGGCGAGTTGGTCGCCATTTTTATTGGCCAGGGATGCATGCTGACATTCGTCGGTACCGCCAGTCATGTTTCCAGGTCGCGTACTGTGGATAAGAGAAAAGTCTCCAAAAGTTCCCGTCGTGAGGACGCCACGGATGCGCGGGTCCATGCAGATACTGAGGGATCTCTGGTTGCAACCGAAAGGGAAGAGTTCCGTACAGCGGCAGAATTTCGTCGTCAACTTGAACAGGGTAAACTGAGTACGTGTGAGTTACAAAGAACTTGGAAACAGCAGTTGCAGGTGCAAGCGACAGTTCATTTGAGGAGAAACCCAGGAAGGTACGTGGGTCTAGAGTGTTAGTGGAGGATCACAAAGGGGGGCACTGCAGCTGCAGCCATTCCAGGTTACGGTGCAAGGCAGTGTCCTGGGAAGGACAATGGGGCGGCAGACTTCTTGAGTCGCTTGAGTAGAGAGAGAGAGAGAGAGAGAGAGAGAGGGTGAGTAAGTTTCCCTTTACCTGTGTCATGTGAAGTTGACATTGACGAAGATAGCATGTGTCAGTGTCATTGGAAAAAGAATGACGTAGCAAAGTTTGCTGGGGTGTGGTATCTGTAGCACGTGTTGCATAGCGGGCGTGCATGGTCAGAGCACCCTCATTATAAAAATTTTTATATAGACCGTAATGTAAAAAGGCTGCCTGTAAGTGCCTGCGTTAAGGTCGTGTGAGGCAGAATTGACCAGTTTTAATAATTATTCAACGGTTAATGATGTATTTAAAAGTGTTGTTGGGATGATGATGGGGTGCATCAAAAGTAACAGCAGGGCAGAGTGAGGGGTGTGGAGTTGGATTGTTATAGGTGGGGTGAGGGAAAAACCCATCGAGTGAGAAGTTTTTGTTGGTTTTTAACCTGGGAGTTAAAACTTAGGCAGGGGGGTGTGTCACCGATCGGCGGTTTCTAAATCAGCCTCCAAAGGTTTGGAGTAATGGTAGTTCAGAAATAGAGACGTGAGCGCGTGTGCATATTTATATTGGGGTGTGCGAGTGTGCCCTGTGTAAGATTGGGGGTTTGGTTAAGGTGGAAGGTTTAGGCAAGGAAGGGGGCGGGAAATAAGATACACAAAATTCTTGAGTTCCAATCTTGACTTGTTGAAGGATTGGAGACGGGAGGTTGGTTTCAAAATTTCCCCATTGTTACCCTTTTGTTACTTTGGGTTCTACCTACGAAGGCGGGCAGGAAATCGGCCCGTTGTTGTGTTGTCAAGTCTGTGAGATGTTTGGGTAAATTGGGCGTGCTGTTGCACGATCAACAACTAGTCCGTGGTCCGGCGTGTCAGCTCTGCGGAGGGAAAACGCTGCTCTGACCAATCGCTGTTTGTGTTGTGAGTAGAGTTCGTTGGTTCGACCAGTGGAATGCGTTGGGGTAGCTTTACTTCGGTCCCCGGTGTTCGTCGGAGTGGACGCGCCTTGTAGTTGCGGCGGCAGCGCCGTTAGTTGAGCTGATGACTTCGAGTCATAGTTTGTGCCAGGTCCTCGTCGGGTCGGTGTGCCCTTGGCCTGTGCCGGTTCTGTGTCTCTCTGTTGGCAGCCACTTCACCAGTTGCAGAACTGTGTGGTTGAAACGTCTGTCTGTCCAGGTTGGTGATTTGTTAGGTTCAGTGGTGTCATTCGTCATGTTGTTTGGTATTATGGCGAGTTGTACTGTAGTTGTCTCATGCTGTGTTTAGTTGTATTATGTTTGTTGCGTATACTGGTTGCTGGTATGATGTCGTCTTGGTTCTGTGATTGAAACTTGTCAGCCGGTTTGTGTTACCTTTTTTTTGTATATTCTGTAAAAAAGTGTACATAGTGGTTCCTATTATTAAGTGTTTTGTTATTATTATTATTGTTCCTGAGTTCGATTGTCATGTGACAGTTTGGCTAGACAGTGTGGGTTAGATATAATAACCGTTGAGGACGGTGATGTAGATATTGGTTGTGATAGTTCATGTTAATTTCAGGGGGTCATAAGGAGTAATACGAGGTTGCATTTTGTTGAGGAACATAGTATGAGTCAGGTGCAGATGTGTCTGCGTGAATGTTAAGGGATTGTGCTCAATTTCAGTTTTAAATAGTAGTAGTTTGTTGAAATCGAGTAACATTTCGGAGTTGACCTGCACGGGATTGGAATTGGTTAACTGTGCAGTGGGGCCAAGGCTAATTGGTAGTCGAATGGGTTTTTACTGGAGTACGGTCGTGACTATTCAATGTCATATTGGTGTCTTTTCACTTTCGTTTCGAGTCTGGTTCTCGACCGGGGGTCGTGGGGCGTGCAGACTGTATCTGTGACGTACGCGTTTGGTACAGGACTGATTCATATGTTAGAAGTGGGTTTTTTTTTTGGTTTTGTCTTTATTTAAGTAAAAGACAGTCGACACACAGCAGGGATTTTATTGTTTGTCACATAAAAGGGTTGGAGGAAGATATCTTAGGTTAGGGAGACCGCCCATTATGAATTTTGGTAGTCGGGAAGAAGGTGAGGTAAAGTTTAAGGCGGGTAGTTCAGCAGTTGATAGGATAAAAACGAGGATGTGCCGCATGTAATATGTATTAAGTATGGTTTGTTGGCATAACAAGGAATTTAAACCCCTGATTGTCTGACAATAGATGACAAAGGGGTGGGGTGCGGATGGAAAATTTGATGAACAAATTATGTTGATATATGATTATAATTGACAGTGCAAAGAGGGATGAGAATGTGAAGGATTGTGGCGGCGAGCCGATTCTTTTGTATGAATATGGTAGAACTGTGAACCGTTAGAAAATTGATAAGTTCTTTGGTTCTTTTGTTGTTGTTTTTTTTTGAGATGTGTATTACTACTGATTACTGTGTGGAACATTTCCTTGTGAGATTGCCATTTCCTAGTTTATTTAGAGTTTCCTAAGGGGACCCATGAATCCGTTTTGGGTTGCTTAGATTGGTTTTTTTTTCTCCGAGAATTGTGTGCGAGTCATAATTTCATAAGTAATAGTGTAGATTTGGGTCAGAGAGAATTTTTGTTTTACTGCTGTTGTAAAGGTTGGGAGAAAAGATCTGATAACCCCAAAGTAACGGGTTATGGGGGTGTATTTGAAATTCAAGTGTCAATCTCATTCCCGAGTGGGAGGTAGGCAAGGGGGATGGAGAGTTAAAGCTTTACCAGGTAGCTTATGGGCCTTGATGACTCGGGTAGTAGCAACATTACAGTGGTGGCCTACAGTGTTGTCAGCAGGTATCCTGTTTCCGTCCTGAGGCTGGGGTCAGACCACCGCAGGGTACTGCCGAGTACCGCAGGTGAGCGGCGGTGTCCCGTTGCCTGCTGCTTTTCCCGGGAGAGGGAGACCATCCAGGCCGTCTGCCGTCTGTGGGCAGCTCTCCTCCGCTACCGAGTTCTTCCGGAGTCCTCCAGCCACCCGTTACTCTTCCCTGTTCGGCGTCCTTTGAGCCCCGGACTCGTCGAGAGGGCACCGCACCAAACCTTCTCTCACCCTTAGTGTCCGGCGGGGCCTTCAGAGGAGGAGGCGTCCTTCGAGCCCCGACCCCGTCGAGAGGGCACTGCAAACCAGGCCTTCCCTCAACCGTTGTGTCCGGCAGGGCCTTTGGAGGTGTTGTGCCAGCGCGGGGGAGGAGTCAGACTGAGGAGCCACGGTCGCCGCTGGGTGCAGAGTCTTCGGGAGTCAGACTGTGGAGGCCACGGTCCAGCACCGGGGTGCAGTCGTCCGGGAGGCGTCGGCCTGTGAGGGGCCCAGTACAGCGCCGAGGACTGGAGCTCCCGGGCCGGGATGGGTTGTCCCAGGGGTGTGGTAAAAGGGGGGTATCGGTTAGGAGTTAGGGTTTTAAGGGTGTTAGCTACTGCCTCCTTTTGGGACGTAGTGGCCAACACAGTGTAGGATACTTGTCGTTGCCCCCGTTAGGGACGCAGCGACCCGTTCGGTAGGGGTCCCCGGGGCAAAAGAGAAGGGTGGGTCCTGGGGAGAGATGTGGGTGTAGTAGTTTTTGAGATTTAGAGTCCCTTGGGTTGTCCTTGTCCCTATTTGGGAGCCACCACGTGTGCGGGCTATCTCTGCGTCCTTAGGTCGCAGGGATATACCGCAAAATGGTGCTTTAGTATAGATTAGGTTCTCATGTCGTTTTTAGGGTAGTGTGGGTCAGTGAAGAAGTGGGATACTGGGGTGTGGGGTGTGGATGGACGTGAGTGGGGCGCCATAGTGTGTGTGAAATAAAGAAGTGCGCAGATTGTAAAGCTGTGTTAGTGTGCGTGTTGTCTGCTCTAGTGTGATAGGCGTGGGTAGGGTGGTAGGGCCGTCCGGCTTAGCGACCGTGACAATGCTTACAATGTAGGCTACAACATATTACTAGACTGAATAACCAGGTTGTTTAATGAAGTAAGTCACAACATTATTACTAAACTGAATCATCAGGATGTTTTACAATGTAAGTCACAACAGTATTACTAGACTGAATCACCAGGATGTTTTACAACGAAAGTCACAACATATTACCAGACTGAATCACCAGTATATTTTACAATGTAAGTCACAACATTATTACTAACTGAATCATCAGATGTTTTACAACGAAAGTCACAACATTATTACTAGACTGAACACCAGTATACTTACAATGTAAGTCACAACATTATTACTAGACTGAATCACCAGGATATTTTACAATGTAAGTCACAACAGTATTACTGGACTGAATCACCAGTATATTTTACAATGTAAGTCACAACAGTATTAGTAGACTGAATCACCAGGATTTTTACAACGTAAGTCACAACAGTATTACTTAGACTGAATCACCAGGACATTTTACAATGTAAGTCACAACATTATTAGTAGACTGAATCACCAGTAAATTTTATAATGTAAGTTACAAACTTATTACTAGACTGAATCACCGGGATGTTTTATAATGTAAGTCACAACATTATTAGTAGACTGAATCACCAGATGTTTTACAATGTAAGTGATGACATTCTTTAGCACTAGATTCAAGCACCATGATGTTTACAATGTAAGTTATAACGTTATTACTAGAGTGAAGCACCAGATGTTTTACAGTGTAAGTTATAACATTCTTACTAGACTAAAGCACAGGATGTTTACCAGATAAGTTATAATATTCTTTATTACTAGATTCAAGCATCAGGATGTTTACAATGTAAGTTATAACATATTCATTATACTATACTGAGAGGCAAAGAAAACGCAATTCCATTGTCAACTGACAATTTTATTGAAATGAAGCAAACACACATCAAAGCAAATACGTGTGACAAAAGTGCGACCACTGTACATTAGTTTGCCTATAACAGGTGCACATTCGCCTGAAGTGAAGCCCATTTAGGCGCGACAGAAGGAATACACTGTCAATATCTGGTGTGTCCCCCCTTGAGCACGAACACAAGCTTGCAAACGTCGGGGCATTGAAGCGCACAAACGACGGATGATACGGATCGGTATCACGTTCCAGTGATGCTGCAATGCTTGGGTGAGCTCAGCAACGGTAGTTGGGGGATTCTGCTGACCTTGCACACGTCGTCCAAGTTCGTCCCACAAATGTTCAATGGATTCATGTCTGGGGACACGGAGGGCCACTGCATGACATCCACATTGCTGTCCCGAAGGAAATTTCGTGTGAGAACGGCTGTGTGGGGTCGAGCATTGTCCTGCTGAAACACTAGTCTGTTGCCACCATGCTGTCTCCAGAGAGGAAGAAGAACTGGCTCAAGAACAGTGTCAATATAACGCCTTGCCGTCAAGTTGCCTGGCACAAACACAAGCTCCGATCGAAATTGAGCATTTATGGCACCCCAGACCATTACCCCTCCACCCCCATAACGATCTCGCTCAATGACACAGGGTTGCGCAAAACGTTCACCCTGACGTCGATACACACGATCACGGCCATCCGGAAAGAGACATTGAACCGGGATTCATCCGAAAAAACAACATTCCCCCAAACCCTGTTCCCCAGAAAGCCACCTGCGGCAGCTCATCGCTGCGTGCTAGTCGATGGCGATGGGTTTAAGATCTGACCTTGGTATGGTCGACGTGCCCGTAGCCCTGCTGCTGCCAGACGCCGACGCACGGTACGGCTGCTGATTGGTCTTTCTCTAGTCCCAATAGTGTTGCGGGCTGTTTGTGCAGCTGGCTGGAAACGATTCCGGAGGTGCTGCGTGACAATGTAGCGGTCCTGTCGTGCCGTCGTCACACGTTGGACGCCTGGGCGTGGACGGTCGTTTACACTTCCAGTGTTTTGGTGCCGAGTCGCAAGACGGGTTATGGTTGATGGGTGTACATTGAAATGTTGTGCGGCCCTGATGTGAGCAGTGCCTGCCCTCAGCATGCCAATGGCTTGATTTCTCTGGTCTGTAGTTAACCGCGGCATGGTGCGTACGAGTGTCAGTAAAACGCCAATGTGTTGTTTTTATAGGGGACAGTCATGGGCTGTTTGCATGCAATCACAGTATGCCTGTGTTGCACGTGTTTTGCAGTTATCAGTAAAAGATGTGTTGGAGTGGTTTACTCATGACGTCATGAACCCAACTGTGCCTGTCAATACAGATTGTCGCAATACAACATACGCGTGCTAGGTTGCATGCCTCGTGCATAATTCACATTATTTTGGCTGAGGTGACATTTTCGGGGACGAAATGGGGATGCGTTTTCATTGCCTCTCAGTACTGAGAGGCAATGAAAACGCATCCCCATTTCGTCCCGAAAAATGTCACCTCAGCCAAAATAATGTGAATTATGCACGAGGCATGCAACCTAGCACGCGTATGTTGTATTGCGACAATCTGTATTGACAGGCACAGTTGGGTTCATGACGTCATGAGTAAACCACTCCAACACATCTTTTACTGATAACTGCAAAACACATGCAACACAGGCATACTGTGATTGCATGCAAACAGCCCATGACTGTCCCCTATAAAAACACACATTGGCGTTTTACTGACACTCGTACGCACCATGCCGCGGTTAACTACAGACCAGAGAAATCAAGCCATTGGCATGCTGAGGGCAGGCACTGCTCACATCAGGGCCGCACAACATTTCAATGTACACCCATCAACCATAACCCGTCTTGCGACTCGGCACCAAAACACTGGAAGTGTAAACGACCGTCCACGCCCAGGCGTCCAACGTGTGACGACGGCACGACAGGACCGCTACATTGTCACGCAGCACCTCCGGAATCGTTTCCAGCCAGCTGCACAAACAGCCCGCAACACATTGGGACTAGAGAAAGACCAATCAGCAGCCGTACCGTGCGTCGGCGTCTGGCAGCAGCAGGGCTACGGGCACGTCGACCATACCAAGGTCAGATCTTAACCCATCGCCATCGACTAGCACGCCAGCGATGGGCTGCCGCAGGTGGCTTTCTGGGGAACAGGGTTTGGGGGAATGTTGTTTTTTTCGGATGAATCCCGGTTCAATGTCTCTTTCCCGGATGGCCGTGATCGTGTGTATCGACGTCAGGGTGAACGTTTTGCGCAACCCTGTGTCATTGAGCGAGATCGTTATGGGGGTGGAGGGTAATGGTCTGGGTGCCATAAATGCTCAATTTCGATCGGAGCTTGTGTTTGTGCCAGGCAACTTGACGGCAAGGCGTTATATTGACACTGTTCTTGAGCCAGTTCTTCTTCCTCTCTGGAGACAGCATGGTGGCAACAGACTAGTGTTTCAGCAGGACAATGCTCGACCCCACACAGCCGTTCTCACACGAAATTTCCTTCGGGACAGCAATGTGGATGTCATGCAGTGGCCCTCCGTGTCCCCAGACATGAATCCCATTGAACATTTGTGGGACGAACTTGGACGACGTGTGCAAGGTCAGCAGAATCCCCCAACTATCGTTGCTGAGCTCACCCAAGCATTGCAGCATCACTGGAACGTGATACCGATCCGTATCATCCGTCGTTTGTGCGCTTCAATGCCCCGACGTTTGCAAGCTTGTGTTCGTGCTCAAGGGGACACACAGATATTGACAGTGTATTCTTCTGTCGAGCCTAAATGGGCTTCACTTCAGGCGAATGTGCACCTGTTATAGGCAAACTAATGTACATGGTCGCACTTTTGTCACACGTATTTGCTTTGATGTGTGTTTGTTTCATTTCAATAAATTGTCAGTTGACAATGGAATTGCGTTTCTTTGCCTCTCAGTATATATGAATGTGCGTGTGCACGCTCCCGCGCCGCGCGCGCGCGCATGTGTGTGTGTGTGTGTGTGTGTGTGTGTGTGTGTGTGTGTGGTGTGTGTGTGTGTGTGTGCTTAAAATCACAACCTAAAAGTTGACAATAAACTCTAGATGTTGATAACGAATCCAGCGAAAATATATTTTCATAATCTTTTGTCGTCGCTACATTAAAACCACGCAGCCTGGGTGAAGACTCGAATTTTTGTGCAGTGATAGCAACATTACAGATTGTTCATAAGAAATCATTCATCCAGACGGAGTTTTTTGGGACTGCTAAGCTGTGTTGTTTTGTTTCCTTTCTTTTTGTTTTTAACAAAGACTACACTTTCATTCTCACATTGTCAGTACACTGAATTATTCCGGAAACTGTGTTTTTTCCCCTCCGGAACTGATCTCTTATACTGGTCTCACCAACGGCTTTTGAAATCCAAGTTTATAGACAGATTTGGAATTCGTAAGCAATCGGAATTGTCGTGTAACAGTCTATCTTTGATATTGCCCACGACATCTACCAAATCGTGACGTATGACATTATGCCCCGTCCTTCCCGAACATACAATCCACACCGTATTTAAACAAAACCCTACCATACCAGCTCGTACTAATAAAGAAAAGACAGTGTGTAAAGGGATCCAGCAAACTGGTCTCTTTTGGTGTGCACAAAACTAAACGGGTCTACTGTTGAGGATTCCCGGCTGGTGAGAGAGACGTGCAGGTTTACCGCGTTGTTGTGTGTCGCCTGCTTTGCAAGGCGTGGAAATCGATGGTGTGTGTGTGTGTTGTGTGTGTGTCTGTGTGTCTGTGAGTGAGTGCGCATGCGGCACGCGCGCTCTGTGTGTGTGTGTAGGAGGTTGGTTAGGGTTGTTGTTCTTGTTGTTGGTGGTGGTGGTGGTATGTGTGTGTGTGTGTGTGTGTGTGTGTGTGTGTGTGTGTGTGTGCGCGCGCGCGAGCGTGCTTTTCCGTGCAAGTGAGTGTGTGACGTGCGCGTGCACGTGTGTATGTGACTGTGTGTGTGTGTGTCTGTCTGTGTGTGTGCGTGTGTGTGTGTGTGTGTGTGTGTGTGTGTGTGTGTGTGTGGTGTGTGTGTGCGCGCGCGCGCGCTCGCGCGCGTGCACGAACGCGAGCGCCAGCGCGCGTGCGTGTGCGTGCTTGGCTCGACCACCATGTCTTAATGTGTCTTCTCTCTCTCCTCTCTCTCTCTCTCTCTCTCTCTCTCTCTCACACACACACACACATACACGCGCGCGCGCACTCTCTCTCTCTCTCTCTCTCTCTCTCTCTCTCTCTCTCTCTCCTATCTCTCTCTCTCACACACACACACATGCACACACACACACGCAAAAATGTGTGTACACACTTTTTCTAACAAACAACTTTATTGCAGTAAAACTGACAGCATGTCATTGTTACCACAGCTGGTACTTCATCTACAAAATAGTTCGGGCAAAAGCTGACAAAAAAGCGAGCGCACAATAAACGTGTGTGTGCTTTTCTACAACAGTTCTGTTGGTATACGTATCACAGTCAGAGAGAAAGAGAGAGAGAAGAGAGAGAGAGAGAGAGAAGAGAGAGAGAGAGAGAGAGAGAGAGACAGAGACAGAGATAGAGACAGACAGATAGAAAGACGGACAGATAGAAAGAGACAGAGAGAAGAGAGAGAAAGAGAAAAACAGAGAGAGAGAGAGAGAGAGAGAGAGGACAGAGAGAAAGACAGACAGACAGAAACGGAGAGACAGAGAGAGAGAGGCAGAAAAAACAGAGAGAGAGAGACAGAGACAGACAGACAGAAACGGAGAGACAGAGAGAGAAGCAGAAAAACAGAGAGAGATTCAGATTCAGATGTTTTATTCTTATAGGCCTTAGCCCCTCAGAAGGGGGATGTACATGTAACATAGAAAGTCGCACTACCAAATTTATGATAATAATTACATTACACAAATGCTTCGTCTTTTGAAAGCTTTGTATAGATAAACTGCAAACTGTTTTTACAATGCTTTCATTCTGAGATGACAATAACAAGATAAGCTTGAATAAGCAAGGTCTTGTATAAAATTTCTGTGAAATAAATAGTTCTCTTATATCTTGCAATTTCGGACAAATTAATGCAAAATGCATTTCATCTTCTGTTGACTGTCGACATAATGGACACAACAATTCAGTCATCCTTTTGTCTATAACGATAACAATGAACAAAAATATCAGACACACCAATTCTAAACTTTGACATCATAAACTTCAGGTGCCTGTCCATACGCAATGACATGTACGTTGGGAGAGAATGCCTATCATTGAATGTTCTATAAAACTAAACCTGTTACTATTTTGAACATGAAAATTCCAGTCTTGCCACATACAGTCAATCAGTCTTTCTTTAAATATGCGAACAAAATTGTTCATATCTTCGACACCTTGGTTCAGCCATTACGTACCCAAAACCATATTCGTATAATTTGGCTCTTACATGAGACACCCAGTTTGTCTTGCCTCTATTGTCTAGTTCTAATAGCATTTTCAGAGAGAGAGAGAGAGAGAGAGAGAGAGAGAGAGAGAGAGAGAGAGAGAGAGAGAGAGAGAAAACACGAAGGCGAAAAGCTTGCACTATAGTCACTCGTGATCCCAATCATAACAGCTTATCGAAAGACGCTGAAGCACACAGAGTGCATAAAAGAGCTGTTTTAAGCATATTTATTAAGCGTAGTAGTATATGCAGCAGGAGTGAAGAAAACAACGGAGAGGCAAGCACAAAAACAATCAGTGAGTGTGTGTGTGTGTGTGTTGTGTGTGTGTGTGTGTGTGTGTGTGGTGTGTGGTGTGTGTGAATGCGTGCGTGCGTGAGGTATGTATGTGCGCGTACTACTAGTTTGAATAAGTTATGTATATATGTATGTATGCATATATGCATGTATGTATGCACGTATTTATGTGTGTACACACATTTTCCAACAAACAACTTTACTGCATAAATTAGACAGCTTGTCATTAGTGCCACAGCTGGCACTTCGTCTATAAAATAGTTAGGGCGAAAACTGACAAAAAGGCGAGCACGTGCACAACAAACATGTATGTGCTTTTCTACAATAGCTCTGTTGGTATATGTATCACAGCCAGAGAGAGAGGGAGAGAGAGAGAGAGAGAGAGAGAGAGAGAGAGAGAGAGAGAGAGAGAGAGAGAGAGACAGACAGACAGACAGACAGACAGACAGACAGACAGAGAAAAACCGAGAGAGAGAAAGAGAAAAACAGAGAGGAGAGAGAGAGAGAGAGAGAGAGAGAGAGAGAGAGAGACAGACAGACAGACAGACAGACAGACAGACAGACACATAGACAGACACACAGACAAAAAAAAAACAGAGAGAAAGAGAAAAACAGAGAGAGAGAGAGAGAGAGAGAGAGAGAGAGAGAGAAACAGAGAGAGAGAGGAGAGAGGAGAGAGACAGAGAGAGAGGAGGAGAGAGAGAGAGGAGAGAGAGAGAGAGAGAGAGAGAGAAGAGAGAGAAGACATGAGGGTGAAAAGCTTGCACTATATTCACTCGTGATATAAATCGTAGCAGCTTATCGGAAAACGCTAAAACACGCAGAGTGCATAAAAGAGGTATTTTAACCATATTTATTATGCATGAGAAATAACAAGAGAGAGAGAGAGAGGGGAGAGGAGAGAGAGAGAGAGAGAGAGAGAGAGAGAAGGCGAAAGCTTGCACTATATTCACTCGTGATCAGAGTCATAGCAGCTTACCAAAAGACGCTAAAGCACATAGAGTGTACACAAGAGGTATTTCAAGCACATTTATTCAGAGTAGTATGTGCAGCAGAATGAAGAAAACAACAGAGAGGCAAGCACAAAAACAATAAGAGAGAGAGAGAGAAACGGAAACGGAAACTAATATACGATAATGAATAGAGCACAGCTAAACAAAATCAAAGCAAACAACAGACACCAACATGCTGACATTTTTTTCAATAGGTCAGTGAAGTAAGTTATACAGATGAGTAAGGTTTTTCAGATTCCAATGAAAAATTTGCGCGTCGTTGAAAACCTTTATAGAGAAATGAACTCAGGTTCTTCATAACATGTTTGTTCTGATTGGACATGGGCAGAGATGCACGGAACAGACACGGATGTGCATAAAACCTACGAGGACTGTATTTTTTTTCTCAGGTCACTGATAGCAGGACAACAAAGTAAAATGTGTAAATCGTCTTCCTTTGTGCTGTTACACATTAGACATCTTAAACCGTTGTCTGAATATTTTTCAATCGAATGCTATGTATTGTCATATCGGTAATCCCTAGTCTTAACTTCGTCAAACACCGTTTAATGTGTCTGTCTAAATCTAGCGGAAGATAGCTTTCACAGTTTCTAGAAGATTTAAAACGGTCTGTACCAAGAGAATCTTTCACTTTGCTGAATGTGATCTTCCCAGTTTTGCCATCTGCAATCAGCCAAACTTTGACGAAATTCACTCAAAAATCCCTGTACATCTTCCACTCCCTGATTTAACCTTACCAACCCAAATCCATTTTGATATAACATTTTGCGAACATTCATAAACCCATGTTTGCTTGCCGTTGGAATCTACCTGTAAGCTTTCAGTGGCAACCTAGTTTCATCCATACGTAATATCTTTAGCCAGTACCTAATGCAACGAATATTTGCCTCAATATACATAGGATGGCGTCCTGTCTCTCCATAAACTAACTCATTTGGGGTTTTGGTATGAACATCAAGGAATTTCTGAAGTGCATACAAGTGAATCTTCTCGACATGTGTTACAGCTTTTTCTAATCCCCACTATTCTGCGCCATACATAGCTATAGTAAAACTTGAGAGTCAAATATTTTAAGAAACACATTTAAAGAATGACTTTTAAGCGATAATAACTTATGGATAATACACAATATAGCTCTCTTTGCTCTGCTTGCCAGATCTTCGCAAGCAACTACAATGCTAAGGCGAGTGGTAAAATATATAACCAAGGTATTTATAACAGTTTACAATGGACATTCTTTCACCATTTAAGAGTCATCTCTCTTTTGCTTCAAGATATCCACCTTGAACAATTCAATGGGACTAGGAGTGATGTAGCACAGCTTCCATTCTGAATTAATCTCGAGGTAAGTCATTATATAAGAAAGACAGGCAAGGCCACCTGTTAACACCTTTGTGCAAAATATAACAGTACAATCACACCATACTACCTTGCTTTAACCAGTTACATACTTGATAATTCATAGACTTT
>CM031604.1:72775609-72805150 GCA_018398815.1 Conus ventricosus
TGTATTAGTGTTTGTGTGTGTGTGTGTGTTGTGGTGTGTGTGTGGGGGTGTGTGTGTTTGTGTATCCATTCTGCCCGCGTGTGTAATATCTGGAGAAAGGCTTTTTAGATTTGACAATGAGCTTGTTTGGTTTAATTCGTAGAGGTGTATTTGATTGCATGTGCATTTATGTAATGTATACATTTACATTTGTATATTCATATTTGATCTGTATCTTTTGGTTTCTGCGTTTTATTGTCGTGTGTGTGTGTGTGTGTGTGTGTGTGTGTGTGTCATTCATTTAAACGTCTTTCCACTAATCGGATATTAGACGATGTCTGTGTGTGTGTGTGTGTGTGTGTGTGTGTGTGTGTGTGAGTGTGTGTGTGTGTGTGGTGTGTGTGTGTGGTGTGTGTGTGTGAAGCATAAACAAAAAATTGTCAAGTTACTTTTTCCTTGGTTCGCATTGTGGCTAGGAAAAGGTGGTGACAAGTCGTCTCTCTCTCCCTGGGCGCCCTGTCTGTGTGTCTTTCTGCCTGTCTGTGTGTGCCTGTCTGCCTGTCTGTCCGTCTCTGTCCGTCTGTCTGTCTGTCTGTCTTTCTCTCTTTGTGACCCACTTATTTTTCTTTCTTTTCTCTCTCACTTCCTGTCAACCTCGGGGTATGTCAGTGGAGGAAGGACTAGCGCACAGCCCAAACACACTCACAGCTTGCTTACAATCTCATTCATATATCATGCATTCGTCAAATCAAACCACTAGTAAAGTCTATAACTTTACTACACATAATCATGGAAACAAACATCAATGCGCATGGAATCAAACAAAATAAAACATTCTCTTTTTCCTTGAGCTTCACAAAACCATTTATCTAAATCATCATGACTAACCCGGGTATAAATAGATTTCTACTTTACCTGGCCAGGTGATCTTAAACTATTTACGAATCACTGTCTTTCCTTTTCTTCTTTTTTTTTCTTTTCACTGTCACTTTTACAAACACCAGTCACGACACAACTGCTGCACTGGTCAGGTCGGACCGCCGGCACTGGTCAGGTTGGACTGCTGGCACTGGTCAGGTTAGACTGCTGGCACTGGTCAGGCTAGACTGCTGGCACTGGTCAGGTTACTGGCGTTGGCCTGATGAAAGTGGCGCTGCCAGGTATGAAGTCGAACCCCGGTTCAAGTCGAACAGTGACTACCATACAGACATTGATCTGTTCTCCTTCTTTCTTCCTGCATTAACGCATTGCACTCTCTCTCTCTTCTAGTCTGCTCTATCAAATGGACATAGTTGCCTTTTATTCTTTTCTTTCTTTTTTTTCTCTTCATCGATTAGCAACTCTCTCTCTCTCTCACATCTCTCCTCAGTCCTTCCTCTGCAGACTCTATACGGTGCTAATGCTTCCACTCGGTTCTCTTCACTCCTCCTCTCATCTCTCTGCTTTTCTCTCGAGCAGAGCCTACTCTCAGAACCTCTCTCTCTCTCTGTCTGTTCTGTTCTTCCCCTCACTTTCTTATCCTGTTCCTATGTGTCAAAGGGTGAGTACCATTGGTCAGAAATTTTCCCGCCTTGTACCACGGTTACCTCCCCTCTATTTCATTGGACATGCAAATCATGAAAGTCACATCTACCCGCCTAGCTCTCTGTGGTGGTCAATGGGTCATTTAATTAATTAACTTGGTTTCACCCCCACTACGCAATGCCTCCCCCTTTTCTACTTTAGCCGGCGACATCTGGCTTAACTGTGGACACTGGTCTTGTAAATTAGCTGGATCAGTCTGGCACAGACGTAGCGATCCGTCTGGCCAGACCTATTGGGACGTCGGTCAGCCACTCAGTCTGTCTGCCGTCTCCGCAAGAACTAAAAATAGCCTTTAATTGGATGAGGTGACGCATGAAGTCGTCTGCCTGGCGCCAGGATGTTTGAGTTCGGGGCTTAAGTCCGATTGAACTGGCTGGCGACTGACCACGATTTCGGTTCTTCTTTTTTTTTGCCCGTGACAATTTCCCCCTTGCAAAAGACTATGCTCAGCATTGTCTCAAAACAACGGTAAAAAAAACAATAACTGAATTTGCTGACACCACAGCTACACGTGCAAGGTTTTGCAAAATAATTTACAACAACCCGTTTACAAATTATAAGCATTATATCACTAGTGAATATCACCCCAATGGGTCTTCATTGACGTGCGCTTTTGCCTTATTTCAACTCATTTTCTGATAACCTCTGTGCGCACCTATGCAATTCCCCTACTTGCGGATTTGCCATCTCTTCTCTTCACAACTACTTTGAAGAGCACCATCTAATATGACCACGATCCGTGACACCTCACTGAGGAATTTCCATCCTCACTTATCGCAAACAGTGCATTACTACACAAGCGACTGTATGCTCCAAACATAACTACATTCACATGAACAAGTCTCACAAAGAAAATATGAACCATAGCCAAATGGGAATGAACCCATATCCACTCAATCTCACTGAAATCAACACATATTATTATCAAAGTGGCTGTGACGGGTCTCCGACGCTCCCCTCGTTAATAAAATATGATTTTCATATTCAGGGATGCAGGGGGTTATAGACAGAAGTATTACGCTTTCACAACCAAAATGCGCTCTCGCATAGGCACACGCACTCTGTCACTCACATCGGGCCCGCACAAAGGTGACGGGAAACCAATAACATTTCATAGAAAATAATCAACTTTCATTCAACTGACTCCGAGCCCCCACCCGTCACTACACAACACAACTACTTGTATCATACAACAATGTAAACAGCATACAGACAATTTAATAAATCGCATCCCCTGTTCTTCAGTTATTCTTACTTAGCCAGGAAAGACAATATTCCACTATTCAGTTTGCGCACTTATAACCTTAAGAGCAAATAAAGCGTCCATAACTTGCCAGCATTCCTTGGTTGATCGTCAGTTTCTCTCTCATCCACTGTACGACCACGAGCTGAAGCTGCCACACCGTTGTGTCCTCCCGATTGGCCAAATCCCAGTTGGGGGACACTGGCAACGTAGCTTGAGTCGGCACCTCCACACCGAGTCTCCCGGACTCCACCGTACTTCGCCCTCTCCACTGAAAGGGCTCCTGTCGGCCTCTCCCACAGGTCTTCTCTGGCTGCAAACACCCCACCGTTGTCTGGCAGCTCCCTGTCTAGGCTCCAACAGGCTACACGTCTTGCTGTCGACCGTCCCCACACGGGAGACAATTCTTCTCGTCGTCGGCTCCGAGGCTACAGCAACCTCCACTGTCTTACGTCCCCACCCAGGAGACAACAAGGCAACAGCCAACCTCTGCTTCACGCTGTATTTTCTTGAGCCCTCAGCAAGACGGGCGAGTTCACTTTCCCTTAAGTGAGTCACACACTTCCTGGTTTTCCAAGCACCTTATATTCGTTCTCAAAGAAAGAGAGAACCCGAGTTTAACTGGCTCAACCAGTGGAATCACTGGCACACACACATCACAACGATTTGTACCATAAATCCCAAGTTATTTTTATTCCACCAATGGAATCACTAGTCACCTACACACACACACGCACATGCTGCTAGCGCCAACAAAGACTTGGGCACCCAGTGGTTAATGCATAACCTCCTATTCAAACTCATGTTCGATTCCCCCAAGCTACCATTGAACTAACAGCCTGGACCTCTCTTCCAGCCATGACTGATGCTTCAAGTATTTACTACCTCTATAGACAACAAGGCGCAAACCACTCGATAGGCCGCAGCCTTCCATTCATTCCTCAGAACAGGGACGACTGAATGGTCGCTGTACTCTGCCGGCAGGCTGACGGTCACCTACCCGTGACGGTCACCTGACACGATCGCCTTCCTTTCAGGCCCACGGGAGAGCCCAGTGAATAGCCAGTGCTCAAAGTGGACACTCTTCTCTACCCAGGACTGGCAGGTCGCCAACCCCTTGTCACTATCCCTCGGACATGCGAAACACTTCCCAGCACTCTCCCTCCTTCAGTATACGACTCGGGGTATTCCCCCCTGGTGATGCCTGAATTTGCACACTTGAAGACCCAAGGAACGTGCTCTCAACAACAGCAAAACTACCCTTAATTTGCCTAAATGCTCGAGAACATTCGGCCGACTCATTACACCCCCGTACCTAAGAATGTTTGTTCCAATCAACATTTCCTCCAGACGAATGTTCTCCAATTGGATAAAACAAACTCAGTTGCATGGGTCGATATAACAGTACTACCCCTATGCTTCAAGACATCATTCCATCAACATCTCTAACAGGGATAATGTACCCAATTAAAACCAATAGATCAATCAGATAATCCAAACATCACTCTTTGGTCAGTCATAACAACTGTGCACAACATTTAACTCTAACCTGGCTCACATATAATCAAGAACTCTGTCCATAGCGTTAGCTATCAGTATGTCCCATACATGTTAATTAATCATTCCATTCACTTCTTATATAGCACAACCCTGATTGACACAAGATCCAAATCCAAATCCTATTCTGCTAATCAAGATTCAAATTCAGGTGTGTGGCCCAGCCTACTTAACATCAAAATCAAATTCAGGCGTGTGCCACAAACGGCTCACACGGCCTCACCACACAATATGCAAATCAAACATTCATCCTGATGTCACAACTTAAGTACATTTACTGAGCTGAGACAAACACAACATGAGCAAACAAGTATCAATCAGAAAAATCATAAATCATAACACGTGAGCATGTACTGATCCCCGCTCCATAATGGGCAATGAACAAAAGCAACACATACTGAATAACCATTAATCAAAAAATTAAAACAACAAATGAACAAAGACTCAACCCATCCCACGACGGGCACGCCAATCCAATAACACAACCAGCCAGCTACATTATTTACACGGTAGCTGCCCGTAACAGACGACTGCTCACACCACCACCACAATCACAGCAGTCCGTAGGCATTGCTCCTACCATTGTCCTACTTCTGTTGTTCACACTACAACAGCAACACCCAGGAGGCATTACTCCAACCCTTGACCTACTCCTGCCCCTCTCAATCTTGACCGCCGTTTGTGGCTCGCCAATAGTACCTGGAGCAGATAGTTTGCGCATTCCAGCTTTACAAGAGAGTCAGCGCACCTTTCCACACATTTTAGTCCTTAAAGGAGCGCGTGAAAATCTGCGCGATCCTCTTTAGCCTGTCGCACCCATTCACTGCGATGACGATCATCTCCCTCTTTTCAAAGGTTATGAGATGATCCCTCACTCATCCTATCTGAACCGATTTTCCTTCTCTCTGAGGAAATTCCTTGGTTCGAATCCCGCTCATGGCCTATGCCCACTGATTTCTGGACCTTACTTCCTTCTCCTTTTTCCAACACTGGCTTGTCTGCCTCCTATGATCTGACTGTCTTTGGCATTTCTTAACGATAGCTGGTCACCTCGACCTTCTTGCCATGCGTTATTTACTGCCTCCCTGGTCCCAACCCAGCTGCTGGTTCCAGTCACTACTGTGGTCCATGTTGGCCCCGACCCTGAGGTCCGCCACCGGGCTCCTACATTTCTGACTGCCACGGCACGCAACAACTTTTTGAACCACCACTACGGCCACCATGGCCCACGGCACCGCCACTACGGCCACCTCCATGGCCTACGGCACCGCCACTACGCCAATTTCATGGTCCACTGCACCACCACCACGGCCACCTTCATGGCCCACGCTAGCTCCACTGCTAGCGGCGCTGTGCACTCCACTGCTTTCTGTTTACTTTCTACCCTGCACTAGCCTTGCGTTCCCTACTTGACTGGCAGCCTGGTTAGGCTTCAGGAGGATATACCTTCCCCCTAACAAATGCTGGATAGGGAAGATTGTTTTGCACTGCTGCAGTGAGAGTACTCCTGACAAACTCTGACTCTACTTTGACACGGGCCAAAGGTAGCCGATTAATTCTTCCATCTGCATATCGCACGCAGGTGGTTTCCCCGGTATAGTCTGTCTCTCTCACAAAACCGGGCTCTACCATGCCGCTAGAGTCAGTCCTGTGTCTAATAAGCAGGTCACCCGGTTTCCCGTTTACTACTGCCCTAGTAGTTGGCGGTGGCACCCTGCCTTCCTGTTGAATTGTATCAACAGCAACAACGGAATGTATTCGCAGTCCGCTACATTCCTTGGCGATATGACCCTCCGCCCACATTTGAAACATGTGTGTTTCACTCTAACATTCTCTTGAGTCCCACTGTTGCCACGGGACTTAGAATCCGCTTCTAACTGCGGTCTCGCCTCCTGTTTGTAGCGAGTCAGCGAATCACTCCCTGACTGTGTGGTCTGGGCATTACGGGTCGACTGGTTCGATCCCTTCATCCCATTACGCTGATCATGGGCAGATTCATACCTGTCTGCAACTTTCACTAACTCCTCTAAACTCCTAATTCTCTTTCCGCCAAGAACACTGTGAGATCCTTCCGACAAGTGGAGAGAATTTGCTCCTTAACGATCTCCTCCCTCAAAGACTCCAAAAGTTTGTTCGATGCTCCCTAACCTTATCCATTGTCAAAGAGAGCCCTAAGCCGATAAAAAGGAACTGTACGTGCGTCTCGCCTATTTACGAACGGTTTCTCTGAACAATTTCCTATATCTATCGGCGGTTACCTGGTACCTCTGAAACAAAGCATCGCGCACCGACTCATAATCTGTCTGTTTTTCCGGTGGTAAGCAGAAAAAAGCATCCCTAGCTTTGGGTGTCAGCAGCGCAGACAAATTTGTGCCCACCGTCTTCTGGGTAAGCCCTGATCTTTGGAATCCTTTCAAATTGCGAAATGAAATCCTCTAAATGGTCCGGATTATCATCGAACCTTGGCATATTGATCAAGGGACTGACATGTGGTGCAAAGTTCACTTGAGGTTTTGCGTCCCCGTCCCGTTCTTTCTCCAATTTTAATTTTTCTAACTCAAACTGCCTTATCTCCCTTCTTTCTCTTTCCTCTCTTTCCCGTTCTCTTTCTCCTCCTCTCCCGTTTCTCTCTCCTCTTTTTTCCCGTTCTCTTTCTCTCGTCCTCCTTTTCCCGTTCTCTTTCCTCCTTTCTCCCGTTCTCTTTCTCTCTCCTCTTTTTTCCCGTTCCCTTTCTCTCTCCTCTTTTCCCGTTCCCTTTCTCTCTCCTCTTTTTCCCGTTCTCTTTCTCTCTCCTCTTTTTTCCCGTTCTCTTTCTCTCTCCTCTTTTTCCCGTTCTCTTTCTCTCTCCTCTTTTTTCTTTCCTTCTTCCCCGTTCCCTTTGTATTTTCTGGGCCTCGATTACACGGGGCCAGTTCTCATCTACATATGCCTTCAGTTCCGGACCCTTCAGTCCTAAAGCTTTTCCTTCTTCTATGAGGTCCATCTTTTTCAGCGGACCCATTGTCTCAGCACCCTCTTCAGTCGACATTTTGAAGCTATCTAACCCTCGATCAGCTAGTTAATACAACCACAGTAACAAGCGAGATATCCACACGATCACTTGTAAATAAGCGATCAAATAGTTGTGCTACACACAATCAACCTCAACAGCAACCAAATCAAGCAAGTTCAAATACAAGGCCCAGTCATGAAAAAAAAGATCAAAACAATCAACACATGACTAACGTCTTTCCAGGTAAGAAAAAAAAATCTAGGTTTCCACAATTACGACAAAATTTCAAGTTCCCTTGCAATTGAACAAAACCCAGAATCAAAATCACTTATGGCTCATTTGTGTTCATCCCGGACGACAGTCCCCCAATTTGTGACGGGTCTCCGACGCTCCCCCTCGTTAATAAAATGATTTTCATATTCAGGGATGCAGGGGGTTATAGACAGAAGTATTTACGCTTTCACAACCAAAATGCGCTCTCGCATAGGCACACGCACTCTGTCACTCACATCGGGCCCGCACAAAGGTGACGGGAAACCAATAACATTTCATAGAAAATAACCAACTTTTATTCAACTTGACTCCGAGCCCCCACCCGTCACTACACAACACAACTATCTGTATCATACAACAATGTAAACAGCATACAGACAATTTAATAAATCGCATCCCCTGTTCTTCAGTTATTCTTACTTAGCCAGGAAAGACAGTATTCCACTATTCAGTTTGCGCACTTATAACCTTAAGAGCAAATAAAGCGTCCATAACTTGCCAGCATTCCTTGGTTGATCGTCAGTTTCTCTCATCCACTGTACGACCACGAGCTGAAGCTGCCACACCCGTTGTGTCCTCCCGATTGGCCAAATCCCAGTTGGGGGACACTGGCAACGTAGCTTGAGTCGCACCCTCACACCGAGTCTCCGGACTCCACCGTACTTCGCCCTCTCCACTGAAAGGGCTCCTGTCGGCCTCTCCCACAGGTCTTCTCTGGCTGCAAACACACCCCACCGTTGTCTGGCAGCTCCCTGTCTAGGCTCCAACAGGCTACACGTCTTGCTGTCGACCGTCCCCACACGGGAGAACAATTCTCTCGTCGTCGGCTCCGAGGCTACAGCAACCTCCACTGTCTTACGTCCCCACCCAGGAGACAACAAGGCGACAGCCAACCTCTGCTTCACGCTGTATTTTCTTGAGCCCTCAGCAAGACGGGCGAGTTCACTTTCCCTTAAGTGAGTCACACACTTCCTGGTTTTCCAAGCACCTTATATTCGTTCTCAAAGAAAGAGAGAACCCGAGTTTAACTGGCTCAACCAATGGAATCACTGGCACACACACATCACACGATTTGTACCAATAAATCCCCAAGTTATTTTTATTCCACCAATGGAATCACTAGTCACCTACACACGCACTACACCACAGCTGCTAGCGCCAACAAAGACTTGGGCACCCAGTGGTTAATGCATAACCTCCTATTCAAACTCATGTTCGATTCCCCCAAGCTACCCATTGAACTAACAGCCTGGACCTCTCTTCCAGCCATGACTGATGCTTCAAGTATTTACTACCTCTATAGACAACAAGGCGCAAACCACTCGATAAGGCCGCAGCCTTCCATTCATTCCTCAGAACAGGACGACTGAATGGTCGCTGTACTCTGCCGGCAGGCTGACGGTCACCTACCCGTGACGGTCACCTGACACGATCGCTTCCTTTCAGGCCACGGGAGAGCCCAGTGAATAGCCAGTGCTCAAAGTGGACACTCTTCTCTACCCAGGACTGGCAGGTCGCCAACCCCTTGTCACTATCCCTCGGACATGCGAAACACTTCCCAGCACTCTCCCTCCTTCAGTATACGACTCGGGGTATCCCCCCCTGGTGATGCCTGAATTCGCACACTTGAAGACCCAAGGAACGTGCTCTCAACAACAGCAAAACTACCCTTAATTTGCCTAAATGCTCGAGAACATTCGGCCGACTCATTACAGTGGCTATGCACCCCGGATATGACTGACTTCCTCTGAGTTGCAGCTTGCTAGACTACTCGGCTTAAATAGTCAGCTCCTACATTCTGTCGACCTGGGATGTACTGAACTCGATACCTGTAGGGCTGCAGTGCCATTGCCCAGCGCAGCACCCTGCTGTTTTTTCAGCTGCGTCTCCTGCAGGAACTTGAGTGGTTGATGATCAGTCTCTATCACGAACTCTTTCCCATACAAGTATTTGTGAAATTTCTGCACGTGCCACACAACAGCCAAACACTCCTTTCTTACTGTTGCGTACCCTTCTTCACACTTCGTCAACTTCCTGCTAGCATACTTCACAGGAAACTCGACCCTTCGTGGATCTCTGCAACAATACTGCACCTACTCCACCACCTGATGCATTCTGTACGCAACAGAAATGGTTTAGACATATCAGGTGCTTCAAGATGGGACGGGAACCTAGTCGTTCTAGCACTGTCTGCAGTGCTTGCTCTGCAGCGTCTGACACTCGACCACTGCCGGTTTTCCCTGCCTTGACCAAATCACTGAGAGGGCTCGTGATTGCTGCGAAATTTGGAACAAACTCCCTGTAGAAACCTATAAAACCTAGCAGACTCCTGACTTCTGTTTGGTCTTTGGTCTCTCTGAATCATCATCTTCTCCACCTTTCCCTTTCTGGCTGCTTTTGTTGTCGCCTCCGACAACAAAACCTGGGAAACTCCAGGCTTTGGAAACCAATCTGGCACTTTGTTGGTCTGGCTGTGAGATTGGCTTTGTCTCAACCTCTCTAAAACTGCTCCTAGCTGCCTCATATGCTCCTCCCATGTCTCAGATGCTATCAGAATGTCATCCATGAAATTCACTACGCCTTTCCCAAAAACCCGTCAATAACTTCCTCATCATCCGAGAGAAAACTGCAGGTGCGTTGACCATACCAAAAGGAAGTACTCGCCACTGGTATAGCCCCATAGGAGTGGAGAATGCTGTGACTTCCTTTGAGTCCTCACTCAAGGTATTTGCCAATAACCCTTGCTCAGACTATCCTGGTGAAATACTTGCTCTTGCTTGTGGCGACCTGAGCGAATAGGTCTTCCACGTTCGGTATGACTTCTGCACGACCTTGGTGCCCACTGTTCAGAGCCTAAAAGTCAACACAGAATCAAAGCCCCACCTGACTTTTTCCTCACTAGGACGACAGGTGCACTATACGATGATTTGGACGGCTCAATCACCCCAAGGTCCAAAATCTTTTCCACCTCCTCCTCGATCACTTGTCTGGTGGCATAACGGGACCGGGTAGGCTTTCACATGTACGGGTTTTTTGCGATGTTAAACTCCACCGTACAGGTTTTAGAGTTGTCCTGCCTGGTTTATCAGTCAGGGACGCACTATACTGTTTTAGGAGCCCCCTAACTTCCTCCTGTCTCCTACTGTCTAGCCCTTCATACAGGGGACACATCCCTGTATGACACTTCTCCTGGAAACTCAGGCAAACAAAATCTCCCCTTCTGCTGGGTTCCTTCACCTCCATCAGATGTTGCTGCTGCGCCAAAGTGCTGAGTCTCACGCTGAATATATTTGCAGAGCAATTTCGCAGGGAAAAGTTTGGTTCCCATTCACATCATTCGGTATCCTGATCTACCTTTTCAATGATGGTGAATGGTCCTTTCCAATGCATCAGCAGCTTGTTGGATCTGTGGGGAGCAGTAACAGGACTTGATCTCCCACCTTGAGGGATTGCTTCCTCCCCTTTTCCTGTCATATTGCTTCTTCTGAACGACCCTACCTCCTGCAAATTTTCCCCTTGCAACCTTACATGTCTCCTAGCCTATTGCGTAGGTCCACCACATACTGATAAGTGGTTTTAACCTCTTCTGACTCCTGTTCTCGGACCATAGCTCTTTGAGAATGCCCCACTGGTCCCCTGACTGTCCGCCCATACAGCAGCTCTAATGGCGAAAAGCCTGTGCTTTCCTGAGGGGCTTCCCTGTAGGCGAACAATGCCGCTGGAATATAAAAGATCCCAATCTGCGGTCTTTCCTCACAGAGCTTCTTTAAGATGCCCTTCAGCACACCATTGAATCTTTCCACCAAGCCATTACATTGTGGGTGGTATGGGGTAGTGAGAAGCTGTGTGATCCCTAGCAGCCTGTTGAAACCCCCCTCATCACGCCCGAGG
Organism: Conus ventricosus; assembly: GCA_018398815.1. NCBI lineage: Eukaryota > Metazoa > Mollusca > Gastropoda > Neogastropoda > Conidae > Conus > Conus ventricosus. The sequence continues at coordinate 72,787,129 of CM031604.1, forward strand.
TGAACTGTGATCCCTGTCACTGAGAATTTGTGATGGCACACCCACGCGAGAAAAGAGTCTACCAGCCCTTCTGCGACCTGTTGCGTATCTACGCTTTCAATGCGACTGCTTCTGGATATCTGGTCGCGTAATCCACGAGCGTCAACACATACCTGTGCCCACCTTTGGAACAGGGCGAGATTGGGCCAATGAGATCGACGGCCACTCTCCTGAATGTGTGTCAATTAAAGGGGGCTGTTTAAGAGGGGGCTTTCCTTTCTTCACCCCCCTTGGCTGACCTTTGACACACATCACATGACATGCAGAACCGCTTTATGTCTGCCATTGCCCTGGCCAATGAAAATCATCAAAGATTTGGTCAGCGTTTTTGCCAGTACCCAGTGACCCACCATGAGCGACTCGTGACCACTGACATGACAGTGTCACGGTAACATGCTGGTACCTCTAACGAGTTGTCACCTTACCTTCTTTCCCCTTGGTGAACACTCGGTCAACAACCCCACCTTTCACCAGAAATTCTGTCTCACCTCCCCTAACCACCTGTTTCTCTCCACCTCTTGCCAACTCCCAAGACTTCACGAGTGAAGGGTCCCTTTTTCCTCCGCTGCCCTAAACTCATCAGGCCCACACATCTATGCCCGACTCCTTTCTGGAACGACTAACGGTTTATCACCTTTTCCTCCTTCTTGCTTCCGTGTTTGAAACTGCTGCCCCTGTAGCAGTCAACAACCAGGATCCCCTGGATCCCTCGCCCTGGAATATTTCCAATGAAACAAATCATAAAGGGGGTTTTTCCATCACCAGCGCAGACAACTCGCCTGAGAAGTAAGGGTACGTACTTCTATCTTAGCAACTGGGAACTTCTTCACAGTGCCATCGATTAGGGGTAAAAGGTCCCGGATTTGCCCTGTCAAATCCCCTTCCTCGACCAGCGTTGTTCTTACTACACCACATGAACAACCAGTGTCTCGTAACACTTTCACCCTCTGCTGGCCAATCCACCCTTCTTCCACGGGTAACGAACCACTCAGCCTAGTGCCCCCCCATCCCTGGCACTGACTGCTGTCCAGCACGAACCATAGGCCGCACTCCACCCTTTCAGATTGGATCCCTTTTGGTTCCACCCGCAGGGCGTTTCCCCTGGCGACCCTTATCAACCTCTTGCAAGGCTGCTGCCTTCTGGAACCTCATGCGACATTTCCCTCGCCCACATGTCCCTTCTTGTGACAAATGAAACACCTAAATTTTCTCTTTGTCCCTCCTTTCTGCCCCACCACTGGGTTTGCAGACTTTGCAGAAAACTCCCCTAGTTCTCCTTGCACTCTTTCACCTGTGCCTGGCACCGTTTCCCTGCACCTTAGTGTCAAACGTGCCTCCCTGTACCCCCTTGCAATTCAGCAACTCCCCGCGCTCAGGCTTCTCTCTTTAAAATGTATAGTTAACTCAGGGCTGAACCTGAAAAAAACTTTTCTTTCATAACCACTTTTTTAAAATTCACGAAATCCTTTTCGTCCCACTAAATCAACCCACTTCTCAAAAAGTGATCTAAACGTCACCAAAACTGAGTGTACTTTCCCCCTGCTTGTATCGTGATCAAATTTCTTTTAAACCCCCCCCTCTTGAGGTAAAAACCCTTTTCTCAAAGACCCTTCACGCACCAAAAATCAATTGTTGGTTGCTGGTAACGCAGTGAAAATCGCAATCCTTACCCGTAATAGCGCGACAAAATGACTCCCACTCTTCTAAAGGCAACCCTGACTATAGCAAACGTTTAAAAACGACTGATGTACGCATCAATCGATCTGATCTTCAGGTTTTTGGGCAATTTTGGTGGGGGGGGCAAAACTGCGCACAGGGTCACTGGAAATAAACTACCTTCCAGGGGTCTCCCTCTGTGTTCTCACTTTTTCAACTCTAATTGAATCCTTAATCTTTGGTTTCCTGCGTTTCCCTTATTCTTTCTTTTTCCTGTGTAACCGATTACTTTAGCCTGAATCCTTAACCCTTTCTGTTTCCTGCCTTTTCTTTCTTCTCCTGCGTAACTTGATTATCTTGCCTGAATCCTTTTCTTTCTTTTTCCCTCCCTTTTTTCTTTCTTTTTCCCTGCTTTTTCCCTAACCTTTTCCCGTTCTGCTATTTCTACTCGAAAGGGCGTCTTTCCCCCCGCTCGCTCATTCTTTCCTCTTTGGGGGTTTTTCAACGAAGCTCGCACTCTTCTCCCGATACCTAAATCACGAGCGCGTCCAAAAATTTTTCAATAGGGGTGTTCTTTTTCGTCACCATTTAAACTTTTTTTCTGAACAAGATTTTATTACTACGACAGCCAAACTGGTGGGTTTCCGACACGATGACGTAATAGCACAATCCTTTTAAAGATAATATTAGCTTTGGTTAACGTAATTAGTTTTTTTAAAACGCCCAGGGGCCCGACCCAACATGAAGCGAAATTTCAGCAATCTGGCGAAATAAGTACTCTGGGGCTGAAAAAGCCAAGCCTAGTGTTAACTACTTGGAAGCAATGCCAAGCCTATTTTTTAATGTCTTGGGAACATACAGAAAAACACTACTTTAACCATCCAGCTTCCTCTCTGAGAATTTAACAAATTATAATGAATGGGCCAGAATAACCTGGGAAGCTCGCCAATAAATTGTCAACCTGGGGATTCAGTGGGGGAAGGACTAGCGCCAGCCCAACACACTCACAGCTTGCTTCAATCTCATTCATTATAAAGCATCGTCAATCAAACCACTAAAAGTCTATAAATTTACTACACTTTAAAACATGGAAACAAACATCAAAGGCAGGAACAAACAAAAAAAAACATTCCTTTTTTTCCCTTAGCTTACAAAACCCTTTATCTAAATCATCTGACTAACCCGGGGATAAATAATTTTTACTTTACCCCGGCCAGGTGACTTAAAAAATTTTCGAAACACTGTCTTTCCTTTTTTCTTTTTTTTTCTTTTCACTGCCTTTACAAAACCAGCACAACCCAAAGCTGGCACTGTAGGTCGGACCCCCGCACTGGTCAGGTTGGAAATGCTGGCACTGGGCAGGTTAGACTGCGGATGGTCAGGCTAACGCTGGGACTGGGCAGGGTTTTGGCGTTGGCCGATGAAATGGCGCGCCAGGTTGAAGTCGAACCCCCGGTTCAAGTCGAACAGTGATCCATACAGACATTGATCTGTTCTCCTTTTTTCTTTCCCGCATTAACGCAAACACTCTCTCTCTCTTCAGTCTGCTCTATCAAATGGACATAGTTGCCTTTTATTTTTTTCTTTTTTTTTTTTTCTTCATCGATTAGCAACTCTCTTCTCTCTCTCACATCTCTCCTCAGTCCTTCCTCTGCAGACTCTATACGGGCTAATGCTTCCACTCGGTTCTCTTCACTCCTCCTCTCATCTCTCTGCTTTTCTCTTGAGCAGAGCCTACTCTCAGAACCTCTCTCTCTCTCTGTCTGTTCTGTTCTTCCCCTCACTTTCTTATCCTGTTCCTATGTGTCAAAGGGTGAGTACCATTGGTCAGAAATTTTCCCGCCTTGTACCGCGGTTACCTCCCTCTAATTTCATTGGACATGCAAATCATGAAGTCACATCTACCCGCCTAGCTCTCTGTGGTGGTCAATGGGTCATTTAATTAATTAACTTGGTTTCACCCCCACTACACAATGCCTCCCCTTTTCTACTTTAGCCGGCGACGTCTGGCTTAACTGTGGACACTGTCTTGTAAATTAGCTGGATCAGTCTGGCCCAGACGTAGCGATCCGTCTGGCCAGACCTATTGGGACGTCGGTCAGCCACTCAGTCTGTCTGCCGTCTCCACAAGAACTAAAAATAGCCTTAATTGGCTGAGGCGACGCATGAAGTCGTCTGCCTGGCGCCAGGATGTTTGAGTTCGGGGCTTAAGTCCGATTGAACTGGCTGGCGACTGACCACGATTTCGGTTCTTCTTTTTTTTTGCCCGTGACACTTCCCTCTCCTCTGCTCCGCCCCCCCCCCCCCCCCCCCCCCCCCCTCTTCTTCTTTTCTCTCTTCTTTCACCCCCCTTTCCCCCCGCCCCGTCCTTTTCCTTCTCTCCTTTCTTTTTTTCCTCTCTTCCTTCCCCCTCTCCCCCTCTCTCCCCCCCCCCTCTCTCTCTCTCCCTCTCTCTTTGTCCCCTTTTTTTCTTTTCTCTCTCCTTCCCTCTCCCTCCCCCCCCCCCCCCCCCCCCCCCCCCCCCCCCCTTTTTTATATATCTCTCTTCTTTTCTCGCTTTTCCCTCTTGCCTTTCTTATACCCCCCCCCCCCCCCCCTCTCTCCTCCTCTCTTCCGCGTCGTGTGGCGTGTGTGGTATGCGGTGTTGTGTGTGGGTGTGGGGGGGGGGGGGGGGGGGGGGGGGGGATCTTGTTGAAGAGTAATTTTTGTTGTCATCAGTTAGGCTACCAAGGCGAAAGGCATTGTGACGGGCTTAAAAAAAAAGATCAAAAAAACAAAACACAAACAAAAAAAGGGGGGGGGGGACGGAAGGAGGGGATGGGGGGGGGGGGGGGGGGGAGAAGCGTTACAAATTATTAAACCCCAAAGTTTTCGAGATCCCCCACACTTTGGTTCGGCTTTCATTTATCCCTTAGAGAAAGGGGGGATCGTGGTTTTAAAGCCCCCCATTTGAACAAGTTATTTTTGGGTTTTTTTATCGTCAGGGCAAAAGGGGGAAAAAAATCCCGACGTTTTCATCCCCAAATAAAGGGAAGTTCTATTTTTGGGGAAAGGGCAGGGGGAGGGAGGGGGAGGGAGGGAAAACTAACGGCTGAACGCCCTTGTTTTTCCTTTTCGCCCTCTCGCTCTCAACAATTTACCGGTTTGTACGGGGTTTAAAGTGGCTTTTCAACGGAAAAAACCGAATAGAAAACGAACTCCTCATTGTTTTTTCCCCGCGCGCGCGGGGTGTTGCGTGTATGTGTTTTGAGTGTGGTGTGTTTCCCTATCATCTCCTTGGTCTTTAATATAAAACGGAGGGGGCTACGTGATGGGCCAATTCCCTTTAGTGCTTGCCCTTGGGGAAACAGTCTCGAAATTCACTTTTTTAAAGTGGTAAATAGGGGGAGGATGAAGATGGAGTTTGGGGGTGGTGGTTTGAGCGCGGGAAAGAGTGGCGGAGGGTGGTGGAAGGGTTTCTGGTTTACAAACTTGGGTGTTTGTATATGTTGGTTTTAAACATATCAAAGGTTTTAACATTTTGGTCGGGGGTGTTGTAAGTGTTTGGGTTTAAACATACAAAAGGTGTACATTTTGGGTCAAACACCACGAGTTCACGAAACACAACACACACACACACACACACACACACACACACACACAAACACGCGCTCGCGCGCGCGAACGCATCCACATCGCGCACGCGCACACACACATACACAAGCGTGTACACGACCCCCTATGCACACTGCGTGCACTCACACGTCAGCGCCTGCGCACATGTAGATACTCACACACTACACGCGCGCGCAGCTCTCTCTCTCTCTCTCTCTCTCCTCTCCCCTCTTCTCTTGCTCTTCTCGAATCGATCAGTTTCTTCCTTCCGTATTCTGTCTCTGCCGGGCCCGTCTCTCTTTTCCTTCTTCTCGTTCCCTGCCCCTCTTTTACCTCTCAATACCCCGCCTCTTTCTATCTGTCTCTCTCCCCCTCTCCCCTCCCCCCTTTTTCTTCTTCTCTCCACCAAAGAACACTACACTACGGAAAGAAGGACTACACTACGGGCGTAGCGTACTATATTCTTTGTCTCCACTCCCACTCTTTCCACTCTCCTCTTATTCCCCCTCCCCCACTCTGTCTGTCTGTCTCTCTCTCTCTCTCTCCCTCCCTTCTTCCCTTCAGTGTTCAGCGGGAGTCAGCAACGGAAAATTGTTGCTCAAAGACCCCACTGGTGGTCTGTTAGTGAAGGCGGGGATGGAGATGGTCCTTTTTTTGAAGAAAAGAGGGAAATGGAATAAATTGGGGAGGGGTGGAGAGAGATAGAATAGAGAGAGGAGAGGGAGGAACGGGTGATTAATCTCTCCGTCTCTGTGGGCACTGTCTGTCTCACGTCTCTGTCTTCTCTGTCTGTCTAAAACACACACACACACACACACAGACACACACACACACACACAAACCACACACACACACACACACACACACCACACACAGCCCCCCCATCCAAGTTCCACCTTTCCCCTCACCCCCCCGCCCGACCTCCCACACACACACTATTTTTTTTTAACTACGCAGTTACCGATTAATTAATTACTGGGCATAGTTAAGCCCGTACACTCACTCTCCATTAGAACGGACGATGACGTCTTCGTTCACCAAGTAAAGCACTGGGGAAATACCTGTGTTGAGACTGCCAGTCGCCACGTACGTCTAGGGCTATTGCTGGAGGTCGTCCTTGGAGGACGAGATGAAGGGCTAAGGAGGACGGAGAACGTGGTGCGGTGGGGTGGGAGAAGATGGAAACTGTCGAAGGAGATGGGATGTAAAATGGTGGCGGTTGGGAATGGAAGGGCGAGTTGAGAGAGGGAGTGGGTGGGAGCTGGCATGGGAGAGCGTTGACCTATCTTGTCGTTTCCGTGTCTCGCGGCGTTTCCCCCTCCCACACTTCTTCCCCGTCCACCCTCCCTCCCTCTCTCTCTCTCTTTCTGTCTCTCCTCCGTCCATCCGTCCGTTTTCTTTTTCTTTTTTCTATTTCTTTTTCTTTTTCTTTCTTCTTTTCTTTTTTTTCTTTCTTTCTTCTTCTTCTTTCTTTCTTTCTTTTTTTTTTTGCCAGTGCCCTCTTTCACGCGTTGTTGAAATAAAAGTGAAGAAGTGAAGCCGTTTGTCTGCTGGCTCTGATCATGAGCAGCGATCATTGTCCATTCCATCGTCGACAGAGCTCTTAATCACAGCTACCACTAGCTCATACGAGTTGGGGAAGAGACAGAACGAACATCAAATTTTTCAGTAACGCTGATTTGTACAGGTGGAGCTGGTGTGTGATGTTGAGGAAGGAGTTGATGTTGGAAACTGTTGTTGTGGTGTGTGTGTGTGTGTGTGGTGTGTGTGTGTGTGTGTGTGTGTGTGTGGGTGTGTGTGTGGTTGTGCACGCGCGCGCGCACGCGCGTGTGTGTGTGTTGTGTGTGTGCGTGTGTGTGTGTGTGTGTGTGTGTGTGTGTGTGTGTGTGTGGTGTGTGTGTGAGAGAGAAAGAAAGAGAGGTGTGTGTGTGTGTGCGCGCGCGCGCGCTTACGTATGATTGCACACGTGCGTAATTACGTGTGCGTGAGCACCATGTGAATAATCGTTACAATTTCAAAGTACAGCTAAGTCGAGGAATCTATGTTTTTATTGACACCCTGATGTTAAAAACGTTAAAAACAGGGGAAATTTTCGGGGAAAAAAAACCCGCCCAAAACCCAAAAAAAATAAAGAAAATTTTTTAAACAAAACACCCCCTCCATCAGCTTTCCGTTTTACCTTCGTTCCCGGTCACCACCCACAACCCCACTCAAACCACCATCACACCCCCCCACCAACATAAACCCACCCCCAAACGCAGGGCTAAAAGAAAAAAAGAAGAACTCTTTCGCTTGTCACGAGTCGGCTTTCAACCAACCCTTTCTCAAAAAATCCCATCTAATTGAAGAGGGGGGAAAACCCGTTTACTAAATTTTTCCCCCCCCCATCCCGGGTGCGTAAAAACATGCGGGTGATGTGTGTGTGGGGGTTTTTAGTGTGTGTGTTGTTGGGGTGTGGGCTTTTGCAAATTGTGGGCCCTCTGTGTGGTGTGTGTGTGTGTGTGTGTGTGTGTGTGGGTGTTGTGATTTTTTTATTTTAATCCCCGTTTTTTTTGCTTTTATTTTTAAAAGGGAATTTGTCAATATAAAGTGCAAAGGCACTAAATTTTTCCTGACAAACCCCCCTTTAAAATTTTATATTTTTGATTTTTTATCATGTCTTTATTGTGATTATCTTTAATTTTTAATCGTTTTTTTTCGTGTATGAAAATTTTTTAAATTTTTATTTAAAAGAAATTTATTTTTGGGATAATATTTTTTGGGGTTGGGCTGAAAAATTTTTGTGGCAGATTTTTTTGGGGGTGGAAGCTGAAAAAGAGGAAAAAAAAAAAAAAATTAAAAGGAAATTTTGCCCTGTCCGGGACGGGGGGAAATCGTGATGGTATTGCAAAAGTCCCACAAAGGGTTATGTATTATTGTTAGGCTTAACCCCCCAATTTTTTATTTTTGCACTCATACACGCTTTCCAACACAGCGCACCCCAAAACCCATTCCCCTCTCTTGGGAATGGGATGTCACGCTTTCCCGTTTCTCTAAAAACACACGACCCCAAAAAGAAATACAATTTCTTGCTACTTATAATAAAACATGAAAAAAATCCAATTCCCACAGTTTGCACAAAAAACACTTTAAAACCCAATACTTCCTAACCCCGGGTTTTTATAAAAAATTGCCCTTCTTACCTGGCCGGTTTTTTCACACACACAACCCCGTTTTTCACCCCCCCTAACCACATTTCCCTTGAAAAATTCTCTTCACGCCCTTTTCAGCACGGCTTGATGGTAAACCCCTTTGGGTTGCCTGGCCCCCAGGTTTCGGGGACTGGGTCTTGGGGTCTCGGGGAATCCCCGCGAAGAATCTTCTTCTTCTTTCTTTTCACCCCACCTCTGGGTTAAAATTTCAGTTTGCCCTGTTTCACCCCACCTCGGGCTTAAAATTATTTTCCTTCTTTTTCCAGTTGTCTTTAACTCTAAGACCTTGCTGCCCTCTTCTACCCTCCCAGCCCAACTTTTTTCTGGGCCCCTTTCTCTGTCCTGCCACTCCTCTCCTCTTCTCTCTCCCTGCCTTCTCTTTTCCCCTCTCTTCTGGTGTTTTTTCCCTTCACTTTGTTCTCCCTCAGTTTATATGGGATGGAAAAAAAGGGATCCCCCTTGGGGGCCTTTGCCTTTTGCCATCGTTTCTAAAACCCCCCTAGTTCAAAAGAACCTAATTTTTTCCTTTAACTACTTTCTCCCACAACAGCTTTACACAACCCCACCTAATTGATTAGCAAACAAAATTTAGAACCCAGATGGACATGGGAAAAATTTCCCCCGCCGACTTCGGGGGGTCATTTAAAACACAGAAATTTTATCTTAAGGAGGGCTACTAAAAACCTCCACATGCTTTTCCAACCCCGCCGACAATAGAACCAACACAGGGGCCCCCAGGGCAATACCACCCGAACGAACCCAAAGACTCCTGCTTTTCACTAAACTGTTTAAAAAAGAACCTCAGTGACTGAGCTTTTAAACCTCACTTGGAGCCCGAGGTCGTATTTGGTTACACCCCTTCCCCCCTTTCCCCCAAACCGGGGCGGGCCCGAACCCCCCTAGGTGTCATCTGAAAAGGGGACCACTCTTTGGCCCCCTTCACACAGTTCTGGGGGTTGTGATGGGGGAAAGGGTTTCCCCGGGTTTAAAATTGGGGCCAAATTCCCTCTTTTTATACCCCTTACAACGTCCTTTGCCTCAAAGCGTTTAATGTTTTTGTGAGGGGTTCACGCCCCTTTTTAACAAATTCCCCCCACCCGAAAACAACCCCTGCTTTGGCTAAAAACACATTCAGGAGTGAAACTTCAAAATTTTTCCCCATATAAACAAATGCTAATTCGGCTCAAAAAGACAACTTACACCAAAAGAAGCACGCAAGATTTGTCTTCCCAAAAAAAAATTAAAAAAAAAATTTCAATACATAAAACACTAAAAGCAAATATCAACATAAATCTAAAATCTCCACCAGCTCTAAGTGGGTTTTGGCCATAAACATTATGTTTTTAAGGGAAATTTCCCTCCCCCTTTTCCCTTTTCATACTTTTTCCCCAAACTAGCCCCCGTCAGCATACACGACACTGCAAAAGAAAAACACGCACCCACTCCCCTGACTTCTCGACCCAAACCATTTTATTTTGGGCCAATTTTTTGGTAAGCCCATTTTTGATCCCCTTTCTTTTTAACACAAACCTTCCCAACCCCGCGGCTTTGTGCTGCATTGTGCACGGAAACCCCTGATATCCCCAAAGGGATAGGGGGCCAGAGTATTTCCCTGGGCGTCACTCCCTTTTGTGAGGCCTTTTAGGGGAAGATGGCCCGAGCGAGGTCACATGTTTTTCGACATCACCGTTTTTCTGCGCTTCGTAGGCACAACGATCTGTTTTTTTTTTGCCCTTCCCCGAACCTCAAGGAGTAAAATTTTCGGTAAAAAAAGCCGTTTTTTCTAACCCCAAACCGATTGTACCCCTTTAAAAATTTTTCCCCTTCCCTGCCCTCTGGAGAAAACCCAAACCCAGTTTTCAAAAGCGAGAAGTCGCCCTTTTTTTTTGCTTGTAATTGAGGGGGGGGTTAGTCTAAACCGGGACACGCCCAGGGGCTTTCTGGGGGTTTTGATTTGGCCTGGGCCTTTTTTCCTCAACGGGTTCCTTTCCCCAAATTCGAAAAAGGGAAGTCAGCGTCGGGTCTTCGTACCCACGGCTCCGGGAATGTTCCCAATTCCCAAAAACAACGGGGGCTTTGGGAACGGGCCCAAAGCCTGTACATTTTCCACAAAAACTGGGTAGAAAAAAAAACACCGGGGCCGTTTTTAAATTTCCCGGGGCAAACTTTTCCCATCTATTTGTCTACCCCTCGTGTTTTTACCTGTGAATTTTTCCCTTGTAAACCCAAAGGGACTCCTTCCCCATGACACAATGCCCCAGATTCTCTAATGCCCTTAACCAACATTTTTCCCCTTTTTTTTTTTCCCTTTTGTGAACACCCAGGGTTATCACCTAAATCTGTGAACAAAACAGCACAATCCAGACAAAAAACACGCTTTTTTTTAAATTTTTTTCCCCCTGCCTCTTCGGGCCTGATCCTAAATTGCTGCGCCTTCTTTTGGACTTAAAAATACAACCCCACCCCAAGGGGCCCCGCCCTTTATTGCACAGAAAACAGGAACGTCATTCCTAGCCACGTGGCAATTGGTTTTCACCCTTTTTGCCCCATTGGAGGGCCTGGGCCTTTGGGTGGGGTCCCAAGATCATTTTTGGGGAGTCATGTGCGGGCCCCTTCTATCCACTAAATATTTTTCCGGGCTTTCTTTTTTTGGGGAAAAACACGCCTCGTTTCCCGGTAATTCTCTTTTGCCGTTAAAAGTCCCTCAGCTATTGGGGTTCCCCCCCTTTTTTTCCTTAAGTGGTTTGTGGGGCCTTTTCCCAAAACCCCCAAACGAGTATTGTTCCTTATCCCCAGTGTTTGAGGCCTTCGAAATCACTGCCCAACTCCATTTAATTCTCCCCCACTTGTTAAGTAATGATTATCAAACCCTCCAAAAGTGTGTTGTCTCCCCCTGTTCGTTTCTCCCCTCGCGAAACTTACGCCAAAAAACCTTTTTCCCAGTCAAATCATTATCCTTTTAGACGGGCTTTTTTTTCACCTTGTCAAAATCTTTCGGGAATCCCCTTTTGGGGAAGGGGGAAAAACTGTGTGTAACGCACAAACCTTTTCAAAAAGGCAGACAGGTTTACCCGCCCATCATTTCGGGCCCCCCGTTTTTTGGGCCCAAAACCCGAATCAAACCGACGGGATAAAAGGCACCCGATCGAATCAGTTTTTCTCTGAACATTTGGGAGTTTGAGTCTCTGTTTGAAAATTTAAGTCTGGGGGCCCCTGACTCAGAAATTGGGGTCCCCTTTCCCCTGCGATTTTCAGATTTTATTCTTTCCAACTCAATTTGTTTCGCTAAATCTCTGAATTTCCCCTTTTGCTCCGCCCCCCGCTGCACTCTCGCATCTGCTCTTTCCCCTGGGAGCGGCCCCCCGCATCTGTCTTGCTCTGGCAGCCCGCACTTCTGATCTGCTCTCGTTTTAGCAGCTGCACTTTTTTGCATCTGCTGCATTTGCTTTAGCCTTCGACGCAGCAGTTTTTGCCTCTAAATTACTTTTGACAGCTGCGAGCTGTTCCTTTTCAAAAATCCATCTTTTTAGCCCCCTTTTATCTCCTCAGTCTTCTGCTGAGTTTTAATGAAATAAAGCAGTTTTATCTCCCGTATAACCCATTTCTTTTTCCCCCAAAATTACTAAAATTTTTCTATGGGGGGAAAAAATTTTTTCAGCCATTTTTTTTTGATATGTTTTAGCACTACTAAAAAAAGTTAAACTTATAAAAACCCCCCCGAAAGCAGTAAACAGTTTATCTACTAAACGTTAAGAGTACACCAAAACCCGTGGTGTTTTCCTAAAACAAAGGAAACCTCAATCTTTTAAAACCCCAAAACTTTGTGAAGTTTTACTTGAACCCGTTTTTTCGTTTTTTGAACGACCTTTTATTAATACAACCCCAAACCCACCACAAGTCAATATCAACACTCAAAGGGAAATAAAGGGAAAAAATTAAAGAGCAAAATTTAAAAATTTCCCTTTTGTGGACGCTTCGGCCCCCGTACTTCTCTAGTACTACTTTGTTTTTCCCCCCCCCAAATAATTTGGGGGCCCTGCAATCCGGCAAGGGCCCCCACTTGTCCAGGACGGGGGGAAAACGTGATGGTTAATTTCTTTTAAATGCACTAAGTTGATGTATTATTAGTCAGGCTTAACACACCAAAGGTTTTCTTTGGGACTTATACCTCAAATGCACATTCTTTCCACCCCAAAACACCTCCTCTGGGGGAAAGGGTTTCACGCATTCGTTTTTTCCTTTCCCAACAAAACTGAGCACCAAAAAATACAATTTCTATGCAAATTTAATTTAAAAATTTAAAAAAATCCAAAACCCCAGATGCACAAATCAACCCCTAAAATCAATACTTTCCCAACCCCGGGGTTTTAATAAAAGGGCTTTCTTACCCCGGCCAGGGTTTACACACACAACCCCCCGCTTTCCCCACCACACCACAGTTCTTTAAAAAGTTTTCTTCCCCGTTCCTTCTTTAGCACTTTCTTGATGGTGAATGCCCTTGGTTGATTTCTCCCGGGGTTTTAGGGGCTGGGGCTTTGGGTCGTCTCTGGGGGCCGACGTAAACCTTCTTCTTCGTTTCTTCCCCCCACCTCTGGGTTTTAATTTTAGTTTGGGCTGTCTTCACCCACCTCTGGGCTTCAAAAATTGTTTCCCTTTTCTTCCAGCTTTTCTTTAACTCTAAGACCTTTCTGTCTCTTCTATTCCCAAAACCCCGTTTCCCTGACCCCCTTTTTCTGTCCCGGGTCACTTTTCCCCCCTCTCCTCTCTCTCCTCTGCCTTCCCTCTCTCTCCTGGTGTTGTTCTCCTTCACGTGTTCCCCCTCAGTTTAAAAGGGGGTGGAAACAAAGGGCCCCCCTTTGGGCCCTTTCCTTTTTTTCCAAGCTGCTTCAAACCCCTAGTTTTACCAAATAAACCCCAATTCCCATTCCCTACATTCCCCCCACACAAACCCGCATTTACACACACCCCTACTTAATTGGATTAGGGAAAAAAAACACTTTGCCCCGATTGGGCATCGAAAAAATTTCCCCCCGACTTCGGTGGTCCTTAAAAACAGGAAAATTTTTCTTAAGGAGGGCTTTCAAAAACCTCCCCCAGGGTTCCCAACCCCCGCCCCCGACAATAGAACCAAAAACCCGTGAAAACCCCGGCAATACCATCCGAACGAAATCCAAGACTCCTGCTCTTCAAGAAGTTTACAAAAGAACCTTTAGCGACTAGGGATTTTGCGCTCACTTGGAGCCCAGGTCCCTAGTGGGGTTCAAACCCTTCCCCCCCTTTTGGGCCCCCGGGCAGGTCCCAACTCTCTCCAAGGGGTCATCGTTTATCTGGGCCCCTTTTGGCCTCCTTTACACGTTCGGCCGGGGTGCGTTTGGGGAAGGACCCTGGGTTTAAAAAGGGCCCAAAACCTATTTGTATACAAATAAAAACGTCCCTTTGCCTTAAGCGTTTAAGGGCCTTTTTTGAGAGGTTTTTACGCCCCTTTACGTGTCACGAATCCTTTTTCTCCAAACAAAATTCCAGAAAGCGACGTTTTGGGGCAGGCGACTGCTCTTTTTCGACCCCCCAGATTTTGAAAGTCGGGAAAAGCTGACCCCCAAGGTATTGTTTTTTGTTTTGTCCGATCTGTTCGATGGTGTGTTTTGCCCCTTCAGACTAGCAAAAAACAATAGGGAGGCCCCGTTTTTAAAACCCAAAAATCAGTACATTTTGCCCGGTTTTTTTGGGTTAAAAACGGAAACAGAAAACGCACTGCATGGGGATAAAAGTAATTTTTATTTTTTTTTATGGATCAGGGCCTCGACCCCACAGCTTTTTGGCTTTTAAATTTAAATGTTTTTTTGATTTAACGGTCTTGGGTAGAAAGGGGAAATACAGTGATTGGTCATAACCTTGGCTATAGAGGACGTGCTTCAGGGATGGGATGGAAGTGAAAGTGGAGGAAGATAATCAGCATGAAAGTGTTTGAGGACTGGTAATACAACTGGACAGTGATTGGCAGTTAGACCAAACAAGAGGAGACCATAATAGTGCAGGTTTAGAGGTTACAGTGTTTGCTTAAAACATTTGGGACTTGAAACGTTTGTTTGGACAGTGGCTGGCATTTACTAACCGAGAAACAGTACTGATAATTTGATAAACTATAGTAGTTTTTAGAACATACACGTTGTTGGTTTAAATCGTTAGGGACCTGATACACACGTAACAGGCAGTGATTTGCAGTCAAACCAAACGAGAAACTAATGATTTGATAAACCATAGAATTTACAGTTTTAGAAAACGCGCGCGCGCGTGTGTGTAAGTAGTCTTTGCAAATTTTTTGTTTGCATAGAAAACAATGGTGTTCAAAGACATTGGAACATCGGTGATTTTTATCCAAATTTTTCCCCCTTCGCGTGATTTTGAATTAAAATTGTCGTGTGTATTTATATTGACGACAGAACTGGGGAACGTTGAAAATAGTTGGATCATCTTAACTGTTGACAGAGTGGATTCGCCTCGGAAGCCAAAAGAAGACGCACCCATCTGTTTCATGTGACCAAAACCATTCGTGGGTTGTATCCGCCTATTGAAATATGCATAACAAAATGGTTTTACGATCGAGTTCGTGGGAAAGTGTAGAACTAACAACTCCATTATATTCAGCAAAAAATGTGTTTATCATAATTCTGTAAACAGATGTAAAGAATTCGGTTTCATCCATGAATACCTGTTTGTCACTGTTGCGTTATGATTTGGGAGTGGGCACTCGTTATTTGTTTATTATGGAAACCACTGTTCCACTCCCGAAAAACCAAATCCGGGGTAAATACATACATAAAACGCGCGCGCACGCCACGCATACTCACACAAACGAGCAAATGTGTGTGTGTGTGTGCGCGCGCACAACACACACCACACACACACACACACACAGACACACACACACACACACACACACACACCTTCGTTTATCTATTTACTTGCTTATGATAGTGGTGGTAGAGGGAATGTTAATAAATAATGATTATTGTTAGTGTTGTTATCATGATTGTGTTTTCATTGTCTCTCCCCCTCCCAGCTCATTTCACCACCATCCCACCACTTCTCACTCTTTGCTTTCCACCCTTCACACCCTCCCCCTCCCCCTTTTCCTCTCCCTTTTCTCTCCATGCTTTCATGCAATTTCCCTCCATCCCCCCCCCCCCTCAGTGAACTCTTTTACCAGTGAACTCTTTTCAGTTTCACAACCACAGATTTCTAGGCTGTTTGTTTGTCAGTTGGCCAGTGTTGGTGCTTGAAAAAAGGTTTTTATGATAAATCGACGACGTGTTGCAACTTATTCACGGGTATTGCGTGGCTTCAACTTTTTAATCTTCCTCACACTCCTCTTCCCCTTCTGCCACCCCCAACCCACTCCCCATCCCTCCAACAACACAACACACACACACGCACGCGCGCACACACACACACACACACACACCCCTCCGATCCCCAATGCCCTTCCTCCCCCAGTTTACAACCCCATTCATGCAACCCGTCACTATGCTATACCCTCCACCCCTCACCCCCCCCCGCCATTCCGGCGTCCTCCCTCCCTTTCCGCTGCTCCCTCTCCACCATGTCGATTTCATTGACATTCGCCACCGTTGGTCGTTTCTTTCCACCATAACACGCTGTAAGTGGGATCGAAGGTTTTCAGTTCAGTGTGAACAAAACAGTGATGACGTCAGTGTGTTGGTGATCTCTGTTCCTCTTTCAAAAGAGGGGAAACTGGAGCAAGAGAGTAGGGCGTTGGCGGTTGTTCTTTGGACTGTTTTGACGCATTGAAACTACCTCAGAAGTCCTTGAGGCACGCTGCGCTAGGCCCATTAAGTTTGCAGTGAATATTTATGCTGTAAATTAACTCCTCACTGTTTGACTACGTGTGTGGATGGTGTGAATCGTCGTGTTCGTGCATGTCTGTGTGCGTGAACCGTAATCACGTTCTGGTTTGATACTGAATACGCATTCTCCGCCGGCGCAACCCTCGTAACCCTGGCTCCTTTTCTCTATTCTTCTCCCTTCTCCCCTCCTAACTCACCCTTTCTCTCTCTGGTAGTATGGTTGTTTGTGTGTGTGTGTGTGTGTGTGTGTGCTACATTGTACTTGTGTATACATTTTAAAGAGTTGCGCGTGCACATGCGTGAAAAAAATGTTCCAGTGTGCCAAGTACTTTTTTTCATGTGGGAAAAAAGTTGAATGTGGTCCAAAGCCTTTAGGTTTCACACCCATGTGCATCTTTACCAGTATGTCTACTGAGCTAGTTCACCAAAATGACATGTCTTTATGAAGTGAGTGTGTGTGTGTGTGTGTGTGTGAGAGAGAGGGAGAGAGAGAGATCGAACCAGTTGCTGTGGAAAAAGGAAATGTTCCTAACAGGTATGCCACATAGTCTAACATTTCAGTAACGTGATATTTTCATCATAGCAGGAAACAGTGCTAAGATTCACTCTCGCACGCACGCTCATAGCACCCGCGCACATGAGCGCGCCCTCTCTCTCTCTCTCTCTCTCTCTCCTGTCCGTCTTGCGCGCGCGCGCAATAATTTGGTGACATTCATATTCTCATATCATGATGTAAGTAATAAATAACAAGATCGCATGTCAACATTTGCGAATATGTGGCGTGTATTTAAGAAAGAAAGAAACACAGTGTAAAATGTATTGCTCGTGCTCATTTTGTAACATTACTTGCTCCAAATGGAATAGGTTGTGGCGAACAGAGAGACGGAGAGAGAGGTAGGGGGGGAGGGGGGGGGGGGGGGGGGGGGGGGGGGCGGAAGACAGACCTTGAGGTTGGGTGGGCGGGGCTCGGCATGCAGAAAAGATTCGAGGGATTGGATAGAATCGAATGTGAAAGTAGGCGCTTATGGAATGAAATGTTACGAAATTCTGTCACTGAACATAGTAATGTGAACCAATGGTGTTTCATCAAAGCTGGATTCAGAGCCAGGTTTTCTGGAAAGTGTACGTGTGTGTCTGTATCTGTGTGTGTGTGTGTGTGTGTGTGTGTGTGTGTGTGTGTGTGTGTGTTGTGTTGTGTGTGTCCCTCTCTCTCTCTCTCTCTCCCCTCTCTCTCTCTCATCCTCTCTCTCTCTCTCTCCTCTCTCTCTCGTGTGTTGTGTGTGTGTGTGTGTGTAGTCAGAGAGAGAAAATGCCAGAACATGGGTGTGAAACGGTGTGCCTGGTGCACCTGTCGATATCCTGATCGTCGTTCTGGCGTGCGCTTCAAACCAAATGTTTGACTCTCTAGGCCTGTTTGTTTGACCCATAAATTAAGAAAAAGTAACTCTGTTTGAAACGGAAAGACAGAAGTTATCTTCCCCTGACTTTTTTTTTCTTTTGGAACAGGTCTGTTCATCGGTGCCTGAATTAATGTCAGCACCCACAGCCGTTGATGCCGAATTTTGAGATAAATCAGGCAGCAGGGTCTCCTGACGATGTCACAGTCGGGCGTGCGATGCGATGGCGATGGCGGGTTTTTGTTTTGTTTTTTTTTGGGGTTTTTTTTTTTTTTTTTCC
>CM031604.1:72805250-72907750 GCA_018398815.1 Conus ventricosus
ACGTGTAGCGAGTCCTGCGGGGCGCACTACAAAATCAGGCAAACCCTAAAACGTGCCGCGGTCAGTGATCAAAGCTGAGCACACCACAAGTTTCGCGCGCGATTGCCTGCCGTCAAATTCAGGACAGCGTGTGCCCGCGAAAGTACAGTAAGCCGAGAAGCTGCGTAAACACTGATAGGCTCGCCTTGTGGCCCACGTCACTGAACGGTTACTCAGTCGACCGGCTGACTTATTCAGACTGTGGCGCCCGCCGCCACTAATTAACCAATTCGATGACTCGCAAGTTGTAACAATCGCGTGCACAAGCCTAGGCGAACGAAGCAGAAGGGAAGTTCACGGCTATCGCATCTCGCAAATGTGTCGTTGCGTCAGTGGTTGGGCGCTCCTAAAAAAACGCAAAGAAACATCTTCTGAAGATGCTACAGACAGTGAATCGTCGATTCCTAAAGAAATATCTACAGCAACACCACCTCACAAGAAATGTTTTTTTAAAGAAATGTTTTCAGAGAGAGAGAGATTGATTTACTCTAAAATGTTCAGATTATCAAGCCGATAATTAAAAAAGCAAGAAATACTACATTTTCTGTATTGGTTAATTTTGTTCATGGGGACTCTCTATACCCCCTCTGGGACCCTCTATAGCATCAGTGAAGGAGTCCCTGGGACCCCCTGTCTGTCAGTACAAATGGTAGCCCTGTCAAAGTATCCTCCTTTATGACCACACTTGTGCAAGGTAGTATCTTGGTCATGTTCATGGTTTTGTCAGGCTCCTCCATTAGCTTTGCTTTGAATAGTAATGTAAAATCTGGCAGAATCTGTTTCCACGATTCCCTGGAGGACACATGATGTACGTCTAATGAATGACAAGTTGATGTTCATGAATTTTCAGAAGCCTAAATTAAAGCATTGGGCGTTTATTGCTGGAAATAAGAGATGTCCAGTCACCAGATTCCTAGCAAGCACTTTGCTCAGCACGAACAGGGAATGGGATGTTGAGTGAAGGCCATGGATTAAGCTGTAATGGTTTGTGTGAGTGCAGACAGCTGGACACTGCAAGATTCTTTCACACAACCTGTGCACATATTTTGCAGGTATCCTGCAATGTAGCAGCAACAGTGTATCTATGTATATAACCATTTGTATCAGATATTCACAAATCCTTTCAGTTAATTTCATCATCTTATCCAGAACTATTTAGTGCAGACTGGCCATGCACAAACTCACACCAACATGCTGCCCAACCACTAAACAAATGTTTACAATGAGAAACATGATGGAGAGAAAAAAAAAGGAAAAAAAAGAAAAATGCTTGGGTTTGAAAAACCAGAACAGATCATTATCTGGAATCCTGAAGAAGAGCAAAAATACCTGAAATTCTTGGAGGGCCCAGTGTATGTCTCTGTCCTCACCCCCACCTCATCCTCTTTCTCCCTGCCCATGGAAAAAAAAAAAGGAAACTTGCATTTAAATTGTCCAGTTTGATGCAAATCCGAGTACGGAGTGGTGTATTGTATGTCTCTGTCCTCACCCCCACCCCAAGCTCATCCTCTTTCTCCCTGCCCATGGAAAAAATGGAAACTTGCATTTAAATTGTCCAGTTTGATGCAAATCCAAGTACTGAGTGGTGTATTGTTTACTTTTCAGTGTTTGACATGTCCACTTTTTACAACTTCTGTCATTTTAATTCACTTTTGCAGTGTCCTGTCCAAGCACAGTGTCTTGTTCTCACAATGAAGCTCAAACGCAGGGGTGGGAGCAGAAAATCATAGCGATACTGAAAAGGCTGGGGGTTCAGGGGGCCGCTTTAGGCCCCTGGTGGGGTGCAGGGACAACAGCCTGCTGGGGGTCTGAAGAAAATTTGTCTGGCCAAGACACTTTTGTGGCCTCTCCTTGAAAACAAAGTTAACTCACTTAGGACGGACAGTTCTGTCCCTTGTTTTTCCATGTGGACGGGCCATTTGTTATGGTTAGTAAAAAATCACCAAAAATACAAAACAAGAGATAACTCAACGAAACTTTCAGAAAGTGTTATTCATAAACTGTGTTAGTAGAATACAAAAGAATAAACTTCCCACTTTCATACGATTTCTTACGCTTGAGGCTGAAAAAATGTCCAGGTTTTTTTCAGGTGCATCACAACACTCTTGCACAGAGTCAGTGGGTCCATGGCTTCACATTCAGCAGAAAAAGTCAGTAAATACACTAAATGAGTTGAAAAAAAGGCAGACACACTCCAGGAAACTAAATAAGATAGATAAATCACATGCCTGCTATGCACAAGGTAACTTGGAATAATGCAAAAATGGGGGCGTGGCACTCAGCTGACACACGAAGGCCAGAAGTACCAGAAAAAGGAGGCACTGTCGGAAAAAACTCGAATCTTCGCGCCAGTCGCATAAAGGAAAGCCAATGAACTCTTGCTCACTCAAATCCCCAGTCTTTCGTGGCACGCAAACGCTCTGCTCGTGTGGTGAATTGGCCCACCCTCACCTTCATCATCACTGAGCTCCGCAGACGAGTCAGTGTCAATTTCCTCTTCTCCTCTTAATTCTTCACTGGAATCACTTTCATCAGCTTCATCATCCTCATTTTCAATGTCTGAACCTTCTGTTTGTAGCATTTCAATAACTTCAGGAATGCTAAAACGTTGCCGACGGGCTCGACTTTGCTCCGACACATTCGCAGAAAAACTTGTTTGAGACGCCATGTTTCTATGCAGATTAGTGAGTCATGTGGGTTGGTCTGGTCAATCAGCCACTGAGGCGAAGTGGGTGACTGTGTGCTGCAAAACTGCTGTGCAGGCGAACGAAGGAATGCTGACGATACTATCTATATCTTGTTGCCGTGTACTGATCACGCTGCCACGGCATAAAAAATCGGTGAATGCCGAAACCGTGATAGCGTTCGTTCGTACGAAAGCGTAAAGTCATCGCGAAACGCTATAGCGTCTGTTCGTGACGAGAGAGTTAATAATTAACTTCTATACAAAAACACTCTAAATATGACAAAATATGACTTGTGGCTTAAATATCAAACTGAAAATGTTATGCCAAGTACTTAGAATACATTTTAAATTCAGTAAACCATCAAAACAAAATAGGATGCAATGTATAAATATTACTCGCCAGTGATGTTAATAGAAGACAGTGGCCAAATTTCAATCGCTTAATTCATAAGTTCAAGGATGAGGATTCCTGTTTTGGGGTGTTTTTTTAGTCTTACATGGCTTAAATTCAGCAGAGAGTCCATGTCTGCACTAGCACTGGATTGGAACAAACACTGAGCAAAATCAAAAGCTGCAGTGGGCCAAGTCTTACAATAGGAATCAGTGGCTGGTGGCACTGGGGCATCTGAAAAATCAAAGTCAATGGTTAGAGTGGATGAACCTGGAAGCAATAAACCAGTAACCCCAACTGAACAAGTCTTGAGAAGAAAACCAGTGGCTGCAATGAGTGAACTTGAAAACGTCTCTCAGTTAAAGGAGCAAGGTGAGTATGGAACTGGAAATTAGTGGCTGCAGTGAGGCGAATCATGGTAATAGAAGTCAGTAATAGCAGTGGGGTCATGCAGCAGGGAATCAACTTTAGACACCGGAGCCATTACTGGAGCAGCAGCAGGAAGAGTTAATATATCAGGCATGAAAGTGACCAGCAGTAAAAAAGGCTGAAAAATCGGCGGGGGTCTGGGGGCTACCGTAGGCCCCCAGTGGGGCCCAGGGGCAACGGCCCAGCGCGGGTCAGGGGGCACAGCCCCCTGAAGCTGAAGCTTTTTTATGAAATAAAAGGCCTAAAACTGCAAATAACCCCCTATTTCAGCGCTGTTAAGAAGGGCAAATAAGCCACATTTTCATGTTTTCAGTAATGAAAATAATACTTCAAAAGATCATATAATATACTTTTATATGTGCATACTGACTCATTCACTCGCACTATTTTGTGTTATTTTATTTTTACTTTTTAACATGCGCGCTGGTGACCTACTCGTTTTTGAGTGAACCAGTATTTTAGGAAGAAGAAGAAGAAAACAATGAGGCAGCCTTCATCACAACATTGATTCAGTCGGTCAATCTTTCCACATGGAACACAAAATGCAGCGCCTTTTTCGTCTAATTTGCGAAACACATCACCAACTCGAACATCGTCCACTTCCTGGTCTAGCGAGTCCCACCGTGACCTCCAATCGTTTCTCATCCCTTTTTTTTGGCGTGAAATCGAGACGCGCTTGACAAACTTCGGCAATTTAACGATGTCCGACGTCTCGTTTCTTTAAGAAATTGAAACTACATCCTAATTCAGAAAGATTACTGGTTAGGTATAAACATATTAAGAGAAGGTGTCAAAGAGAATGTAGACTTGCTCACTCCAATTATGTTAATTCGATGATTTCGGAAGGTGATCATCAAAACAAGAAATTATGGTCTTACATAAGGAGTAAGAGACAGGACAACATTGGGATTCCAGACCTGAGAAACAACCAGAATAACCTAATACAGGACCCTGAAGGGAAAGCAAACTTACTAAACAAGCAGTTTTGTTCAGTTTTCTCAAATCCCAAACCTTTAATTAACGTTAGACTAAAGGATGATGATAAACTCCCTGAAATACAAAACATCAAAGTAAACAAAGCAGGAGTATTTAAGTTACTGACTAATATCAATGAAAACAAAGCTACTGGTCCCGATGGCGTTCCTGGCAAGCTCTTAAAATTATGTGCCAATGAATTGAGTGAGGTATACCAATTACTTTACCAAGCTTCACTGGACCAGGGAGTAATACCTGATGAGTGGCGAGATGCGAGCATTGTTCCCTTATTTAAAAAGGGTGACAAAACAAAAGCAGAGAACTATAGACCTGTATCTCTTACATCCATATCAGCTAAACTACTTGAACACATAATATATAGTAGCATAATGGACCATCTTGACAAATATGATTTCTTAAATAACGCCCAGCATGGTTTTAGACAGCGAAGGAGTTGTGAGACTCAACTTATAACAACTCTCAATGATGTTAGTAACTGTCTTAACAACAGACAGCAAATGGATGCAATTTTATTAGATTTTTCTAAAGCCTTTGATAAGGTTGACCATGAGGGCCTGCTGCTTAAATTAGAACACATTGGCATTGGCGGTTCTTTGCTAAAATGGGCTAGATCATTCCTCGTTGGGAGAACGCAGAAAGTTGTTGTGGAAGGGTCGTCATCCCATTGTAAACCAGTCTTGTCGGGCGTACCACAGGGAACTGTTCTGGGGCCCTTGTTTTTCTTAATTTATATAAAATGACATAAGTAGAAATCTCTCTCCTGGAACTACTATAAGGCTTTTTGCAGATGACAGTTTAGTATATAGAACAATCAGAAGCAAGAATGATACACGCATTCTACAAGAAGATCTAAACGCTTTACAAGAGTGGGAAAGAACTTGGAAAATGGAATTTCATCCTCAAAAGTGCCAAGTGTTGCGTATATGTAACAAACGCTCACTAATTAGATCAGATTATTCTATCCATAATACTATTCTTAAAGAAACTAATGCTGCAAAATATTTAGGCGTGATTACAGATAGTCGTCTCAAATGGAAAGAACATTACAATTTAGTATGTAAGAAAGCAAATAACATCTTAGCTTTCTTACACAGGAATATCAATGACTGCCCCCAAAGGTTAAAGACGACTGCTACAAAACACTGGTTATACCAGTACTGGAATATGGTTGCTCAGTTTGGGATCCTTACCATCTAAAGGACATTGATAACCTTGAAAAGATTCAGAAGAGAGCAGCACGGTTCGTAACAGGGAACCACATCAGAGAAAAGGGGAATACTAGGAAGAACATGAGGAAATTAGAATGGAAACCCTTAGAAGAGAGAAGAGCTTTTATTAAACTTAACACCTTTTTCAAAGGCAGAGCTAAAGTAATTGATATTCCAATGGAACAACTAGTATTGAATAAAAGTAGCACCAGGAGTGGCGGTCAATGTTATACCATACCTGCATCAAATATTGACAGCCACTTACATTCTTTTTATCCCAGTTCTGTACGGCTGTGGAACTCACTGCCGGGTGCCATCAAGATTGCCACGGGTGCGGTCTCATTCAAGAGACAAATTGATTCGACAGTTTTGAGATCTGCATATTGACGATTTTCTATTTTTACTTCCCCTGATATTTTACTATTACCTGGGCCTGAATTTGGCCATTGCTTTATCTTCTTGAATACTGAGTGCGACCCCTTGTTGCTAAATTTGCTCAAGGGGCCAACAGTCTGAGTCGCACTGTTTTATGTTATTTTATTTTACTTTTTAACATGCGCGCTGGTGACCTACTCGTTTTTGAGTGAACCAGTATTTTAGGAAGAAGAAGAAGAAGTTCGACAGGCGCGAAAAGACCGGATGTTGATTGACGGCGGAAGTGACCGGTTGACTCTTTTGAGAATAACAAATTGTCCAAATGGGAATAGCATCGAACGAAAGTTTATTTCAGGATTTTTTTTTTTTTTTTTTGAGGGGGGGGGGGGGGGGGGGGGGGGGGCGGCACATTTTTTGGGGGGGGCGGCGCAGATGAAAAAAATGGGCGGAAAATCCGCCTTAGGCGGACGAATTTCATGCCCGATACAGTGTTGATTCTAGGATTTCAAAAAAGGGGGCCCAAGGGCCCCTCACATAAAAAAAGGGGGCCCATAGGGTGAAAATGGGAGGCCCTCAAAACGCGTGAAAATTCAGATTTTAAAGCTTAATCACAATGATTACATTGTGGCCAAAGTAAACTAAAACAACAAAAAGAAACAAGAAACGAGTTACATTTTATTACAGAAATGCACACACACACACACACACACACACACACACAGAGTACACACACATTCTGACATACCTTAGAAGACTTGTCTTTTTCTGGTGGTGCATGTACTCAGCTGAGCTCCCTTCTTGGCAGTCATACAGCAAGTGAGCAAGTCTGTTGTCACCTCATCATAGAATCCAGCAACTCTAAGCCTACCCCACAATTAATTCAGTCTCTTTATATGAAGTGACCATCACTATTGTCAAGATTTATATACCATCAGTATCACCTTAAGAAAACCCTTTAACTGTGAAAAGTCACCGTGTACACCTTCACCATACACAACTGAAAAGCTTTATACATATGTACAGCCCACAGAACTCCATTCATTTCTTGTAGATCCTCCTATCCTTCTGTTGCTTCCACTCTGCTGCAGCAGCTGTGAAGTCATGGTCATTGATGGGAGGACCTTCACATTTGATGGTCATCAGCACATTGAGGCTGTCTTCTTTCAGCCTGTTTCTCCTGGCTGTCTTGATGGCATTTTGGGCACTGAAACCACGCTCACAGAGTTTCTTCTGCTCCTCCGTTTTCGAACTGGAGGGATCGGCTTCGTTTTCACCATCTTCAGTATCTTGCTGATCTTCGGGTTCACTGGCACTTTCAACCGTTTCGCCTCCGGCGTCGATCGGCTGAGACACGCTATCGCTTGACTGAGTAGCCGTAACGGTGGCTGTAGACTCATTATCGGCTTCCAGCTGATGATCTTTAGATATATTAGTGCGTTTTTTTCTTCGTGAAGGCGAAAGAAAACAGAGTGTTTGGCTTCGCGCGCTTCATCGTTGAAGCCGACATGAGGACTGTTGAACTGCCAGTACCGCTGATTGGCTCAACTGCTGCTTCTCGGCCAATGAAAAAATTTGGTAGAACGCGCGTTCGGCTAAAGGAATTGCTCAGGAGGCTATACACACGGCAGCGGCGAAGCCGCGCTGGTTGTGCAAAAACGCGTTCGTTTTCTTTTTTTTGCGGCTTTTGGGCCGCGTCTTTCGCGATTTTTTGCGGCCTTCAGAAAAATATTGCGGGAATCCCGCAAGGGTGCGCTCTAGAATCAACACTGCCGATATATGTTTCAGCGCATTCAATCTCTCCATGTGTTTCGTCTCCTGGGAATGCACTTCGATCAAGCTTTTTCTGTTTGACTTGTATACAAGCTTCCGACCGCACAGTATACACCAAGCAGCGCCCACTTCATTTGTTTTCCACAGCCATTTTCGGAACGGACGATTCAATTCGTCCATCTCATCCATCCACTCATTTCTCCACTTGTTTTTCTTCAGGTCATTGTCGATCTTCCATGCCTCTGCTTCATCGTTAATCAGCTCCATTTTTTGACAAATATAAAGCACGATGATAATATGGTCTTCGCCCATTGAAATCAACATGGCGGATTTCGAATACGAGTGGCAGGACAAGCTGAATCGGAGCACAGAATGCACACACGGGAAAAACAAATTTGCTATACGGAATTCCGTATCAATATGGAAGGTCTCCCACCCCTGCAAACAAAATCTCATAAAGCCAGTATCCTCTGCTAACATGCCCCACACACAACCAGCACACCGCAGATTCCGCTGCTGTTCCCCCCTTCCCAACACCCTCCCTCAATCTCCATTCTCCCATACCATTTAAGTTTACGTAAACTGCTTGGGCAGTTTCTTCTTTTTGCATTTTCTTTAATCTGCCAAATGATGGAAAGCAGGACAGTCAAAGACATCTCTTCAGTTTAACAGTCAGAGCCGGATTTTTATTCTTGTTCTCTAGTCACAAAACAGACAAAACATCTTTTAAAAAAAAGAAGAAAAAACAAACATATAACTGATTTTAGGTCTGACTTATCTACTTTCAGTCTAAATCATCAACTTAAGGTCTATTTCAGCAGACAGTTCTTAATTCCATTGTTTACAATGTCAATCGTTAAAAATTTGTATGAATCATTTAAAAATGAATTTTAAGAGAAATATTCACAACCATCACATCAGACATACAATGCACATGTAAATGTATGCTTCAATGAAATACGTTTTCTTTATTTATTTACAAATATTACATCCTTTTTCAAAATTTTATTCATGTTTTCAGAATGACCATCATTAAAAAAAAAGAAAAAAAAAAAGAAAAAGCAGATGATAACATGCATCAGTCACTATCGGCCAACATGAAATGAATCTGGTCCTCTCATATTCGTAACTGATGTTGTGCAAAACATCTGAATAAAGTCAAACATTTAGTTCACCAAAGTGTAAACAGTACTCTGTGAAGAATACAAGGTCCTGTCCTAGCACTAGTTTATTTAACAGCTATGAAACTTTCCTCCATCTGATTCTTTGATGCAAAACATCAGATGAAAACACAGAGGTATTCATGCAATGTATTGGTGTGCACTAAATCACATGCATACAAAGACACAGATTCTTTCACACACACACACCGCACAAACGTAGATACAGCACTTCTACTTTCAAACACAGGCACATAAACATATGTACACACAGCCACAACAGAGTACACATTAGCTGCCCCTGAAGATTTGGTGAATAAGCTAAAAGCACCAAAACACTTTGCCAGACGACATGCCAATCTCAAACGATAATCACTGACTACACTGTGGAAATATCCCCCACCTGCCCACTTTTTTTTTTTTTCTACAAAAACAGACACCACAACTAGCATGAAGATACACCAAAAATCTAGCAACAGCTGCCACGACTATTTGAACCAAACCATAAGTCCAATCTTAACTCTGCTCCCAGAATTATGGACACACAAAAATGGAAATGGAATGGGAGAAATGAAACACAGGGAGCTTTTTTTTGCGTCTCATTCTGTCTGATGGTCTTCCCGTTCTGTGTCTTCTCCTTTCTCCACACTCATTTGCTTACTTTTAATCATGGGAAAAAATCAAGGCAGTTACACAAATGTTACAAATGCAAGACTATTCAGGATAAAGACAAAATGTTGCATATTAGAGGAAAATACAGTTAAAAGGAGCACTGCCATGTTTGTAAGTCTAAAGAGCACTCTAGATGTATAGGATCTCCTTGTCCTCCGCCACCACTCCTCAACTCCCTATTCCTCCTTTTCCTTCTTTAATTGATTCTATTCACTCATAAGATGTGTTGGTTTCTCAGGTGTATGCATCAAATTAGACCTCAAAAGGATTGTCTGTTTACAGGATAAGTCCAGAATTGATCCTTTTTGTTTCCTCCATTTCCAAACTATGGAATGTTTCATTTCCATCTCAAAACAGCTCTTCAGTTCCCTGGTTTCTTTCACTTCTGTAACTGCCTAGAACTTGAATTCTTCACTGTACTTACAGCAACTGCAACTGATGATGTTCGAAAAATGCAAGAGAGCTAATCTGTTTTAGAACTTGTGTTCAACAAGTGACCCCACCAATTTCTTGGGATATGTGGCACTAGTGGGCATGGCCAAAGCAATTCTGTCCTATCAGTCAGCAGTTCAATTAGAGAAAATGCTAAAACATGGGCGTGAAACGGTGCATCTGTAATGCACACAATCCATATTCTGATCATTAGACTGGTGAGTTGATTGTAACGTGGTGACAGCCCTGATGTGGCCCTTTGTGGTCGGCTGGGCTATAAGCAACATTATCTTATCTTATCTTCTGATCATTATCCTAACATGCGCTTCAGTCAAATATCTAACTCTCCAGATCTATTTGGTTGAACAACAAACTGAAAACGAGTGACTACTTGTAATGGACAGGCGTTATCTTCCCCTAATTTTTTTTCCAGAACAGGTCTATTCATCATTAGTAGTGTATCCATCATATCTGAAATGCTGTATGGACCTTCCAAGAATTATCATTATAAGAAAAAATGGTTAAAGACTCTGAATTGGTTGATCAACTGGCAAAAATTAAATTGAAATATTCATCAAGAAATGCAGTCTGTATGTGGTACAAACCTCACAGAACATGTGATCATGATGAAACTTGAGCACACTACATCAAAATACAACATATGCTGCAATACATGCACAAACTAAACATTAAAACTGCATACAAACAAAACCAGTATCTAAGCAATGTTGTGAGGGCCTGTGTTACATTACAGCATATGTTTGTGGCAAACATGATTTATGTTTCACACATGACCTATTCATAATTTGAGGGGAAAAGTACTGATCTGCACTTGTCAGCTGTTGCCAGATAATTACAGTACTTTTCTGTAGACTGTTATTCCCTATCTGCCACACAAATAGAATGTTAAACATGCAAGCTGTTCATAATATGTAGTTCATGAAGTAATAAGGAATTTTCTTTAAAGGTTAATCATTTGTACATACACTGGGGGACATTCTCTAATAAACATCTCAAGAGAATACCGAAGTCTGGTCACATGAAAGCATTTCACAAAGTGCGAAGGTTGAATACAGGGCCATTTTCTGATATCTCACCACATTAGCAGCTACACTCTGACCTTGGAGTAAAATATTCTCTTGACATAAAGTGTTAAGATCTTGGCTTTTGAGTTGGATTGTTGCCTATCCTCAAATACCACAGAACGGGCATGTATGCAAGACAATTGATTGTGTTTGATTAGACAGGCCTGTACCTTAGCATGCTCGGAACCCTTCCACACAAACATAATCTCGACAAAGCAGTCTGCAGTCAAAGCACACTTATGCATGGTAAACAACTACTGCCGATGTGCATTCCTGGACTTGAATTAAAAAAAAAAAAAATTTTAATTCCTATACCACCAGACAAAAAAAAACAACAACAAAACATGCATATGTATATGTCCTTTCATCTGGCAATACAGTAATTTCTTTCCCACCTGCAGTCATCTCACTTTCAAACCTTTTCTTTTGATTGTTATTTAGAGGATAACAATGTTGTATTACATATTGCTGGGAAGCACACTTTCAACAAACTAATTCATTTTGATAATTTAACTGGAACATGACTTCAATGTGAAGGATTATTGAAGAAAAAGATCACAACTTGAGAACTATTCCATTCCAAACCAATTTCTAACTCAGAAAAAGAGGGCAATTAGACAGTGCTTGAGAGGACAATTAGACAGTGCTTGAGAAGTATCCAATCTCAATGCATTTACTTAGGAAAAAAGGGACTAAAATTGTTTTAAAAACAAAAAAACTTTTCTTCCAAG
Source organism: Conus ventricosus (assembly GCA_018398815.1). NCBI lineage: Eukaryota > Metazoa > Mollusca > Gastropoda > Neogastropoda > Conidae > Conus > Conus ventricosus. The sequence continues at coordinate 72,817,225 of CM031604.1, forward strand.
CAACAACTACCAAGAGGAAAATGAACAAATTTGTAAAATAACAATTGGAAAATGTGCATCTTTTGAAAATCAAATAATACATCCTATGTATCTATGTCCGACCAACATTTTAATGGCACCAAAAACTCAGCTATACACAGTAATAAAAGTGTACTCAGTTAGGTCTGTTCCAGTCAATCAAAGTCACTCACTGATTTTCAGTATCATCTAGGTTCTACAAGTTACAAAAATATACCAACTACCAGAGGTTATGTCCCTTTGATGAATGACTAGCTTGGTGAAGGTCATTTTTTTCTTTCTCTCTCTCTCTCTTTTCTTCTAACTTGATAATTCATTGCTTGGTGGAATGGGGAGTGGGGTTACAGCCCGTCGTGTCTGCTGAAAAGAGACAACTTTCTCCACAGCAGGCGCAATCAAAGGTTTCGTAGTGAAAGCAGGTCATTAGGATCCATACTACCAAGAGGAAAATGAACAAATTTGTAAAATAACAATTAGAAAATGTACATTCTTACCTTAAAACATTGAGGCATCATCTGATACTCCTTTTGAAAATCAAATAATACATCCTATGTATCTATGTCTGACCAACATTTTAATGGCACCAAAAACTCAGCTATACACAGTAATAAAAGTGTACTCAGGTCTGTTCCAGTCTATCAAAGTCACACACTGATTTTCAGTAACGTCTAGGTTCTACAAGTTACAAAAATACACCAAAGCAGTGTTTCCAGAAAAAAAAAAAGTCTACAAGGCACCCAGGAAAGAACTTTCCACCAGGATAAACATAAAAGGAGCCGTAAGTACAACAAAAAAAAACAAAATAAAACAAACAAAAAGATTAAAAACAAAACAAAACAAAAAATCATATGAAAAATGGGTAGGCCTGGCCTGCCAGCGACAGCTCCTCAGAAATGCTAGGAGAGAGAGAGACAAAGGACTTGTCAGCTACCCTACCTCAGCAATCTTTATGGTCAAGGAACTGAACTCTGTTGGAGCATAAAATGCTGACAAATTAAAAGAAAGTGGTCAGGCAGGGATAGGGAAGGAGGGATGAGGGAGAGGGAAGAATCAGACAGTATTTAGCAATAGAAATAATCACCCAAATCTCATATTAAACCTGTTCAATTAACAAGAGATCAACAAACCAATGGAACCTGCTACACCTGCTAGTTCTACATGAACAAATAAATGTCACTCCGCAAGTTCCCTCACACAGCCTTAGTCTCCTTCTCTTGGTTCTCATCCACACTTTTTGACAAGCTGTCTTCGTCTGCGTCTTTATCCTTGCTGCCGATGCTGTCCTCGTCTTTGGACTTGTCAATCTCCTCCACGCATTCTTCTTCATCTTCCAGACCTTCAGCCACCACATCCTCTTCCTCAATCACTTCCACATCGCCTGACACACAAAGAAACAAACAAAAACGAGCATACATATTTTTATAAGAAATCATAAATTCTTATTCAGATTTATTGCTGAAAACTAAGCAATTCAAGGCAGTAAAGAAAAGAGAGAAGAAAATAAGAAAAAGTAAACTAAAGTCCTGTTTGGGAAAAAAATCTAACAATACATAAATAAGCTTAACTAGCGGCATTTTTAAGATTAACGCAATGCTCCACAGTTAAAGGATTGCCAGAGGAACAACAGACAGCGAAAATCAAAAGTAACTGGTGAATGGGGGATGGGTGGGAGGGAGGGATAAGATTGACCACTGTCTACATTACATCTATAATGTTTCTAGTTTTGACCCAACACTACATGTCTTGATTTGACTTAGCCTTTTTTCCCCTCTGTTCTCAAAACCACTTATGTCTGGTCGAGACCTACAATGGAATCTCAAGCTTAAATCTAATCAGAGTGTCACGGACAAAAAATGAAACAACCCAACTCGTGGAGTCGCCAGCCAATTTGTTCGGACATAAGCTTCAACTCAAACATTCTAGGCGCCAGATAGACGGGCCCATGGGTCGGGTCCAGCCAATTAAGCTTAGCGGAGAGGCTCCACAGAGACGGTCGGTCCACCCAGACAGACTAAGCCGTTTGACCGACGCCTCGATGTCTGCCCCGGACGCATCTCAATGCCTGGGCCGGACTCATCTAGCCAATTTACACTGACCAGTGCCCACACGTTAAGCCACACGGCGCCAGTTAAGTAGGAAAGGGGGGAAGGTAGTGCGTGGTGGGGGGTGAAATCTAGCTAATCAATTAAATGACCAATTGACCACCACAGAGAGTAAGGCGTGTAGGCGTGACTGTCATGATTTGAATATCCAATGGAATTAGAGGGAGATAACTTCGGGTATCAGGCGGTAAAAATACTGACCAATGGTACTGGCCCTTGGACACGGAGTGAGGGCATAAAGTAATGCGTGAGTGAGAGAGAGGGGGGAACGAAGAAAACGAACAGACAGAGAGAGAGAGGAAGAAGTTCGGGGGAGTAGGCTCTCGCCTACAGGAAGGCAGGGAGATGAGAACGAACACAGAGACAGAGAGAGAGAGAGGTTCTGGGGTGTAGTCTCTGCAGGAGAAAGGCAGAGAGATGAGAGGAGTGAAGTTTAAGCATTAGCACCAGATAGTCTGCACAGAACGAACAGAGAGAGACAGAGGAAGAGGCTCTGTGTAAGCTCTGACGAGAGAGAAGCAGAGAGATGAGGGGAGAACGAACAGAGAGGGAGAGAGAGGTTCTGGGGTGTAGACTCTGCAGGAGAAAGGCAGAGAGATGAGAGGAGTGAAGTTTGAGCATTAGCACCAGATATAGTCTGCAAAGGGAGGACTAAAGAGAGATGTGGAAAGAGAGAGTTGCTAACTAATGAAGAGAAAAAGAAAGAAAAGAAAAGGAAAAGAAAAGCAACCATGTCCATTTAATAGAGCAGACTAGGAGAGAGAGAGAGAGAGTGCAATGCGTTAATGCAGGAAGGAAGAAAGGAGAACAGATCGATGTTGACAGTCACTGTTCCATCCTAACCGGGGTTCGACCTCATACCTGGCAGCGTCACTTCGTCAAGCAGTTCCACAGACCAACGCCGGTGCAAGCAGACCAACACCAGTGCCAGCAGTTGTGTCGTGTTGTGAAAGTGACAATGAAAAGAAAAAAAAAGGAAAAGAAAAGACAGTGATTCGTGAATAGTTAAGATCACCTGGCCAGGTAAAGTAGAAATCTATTTATACCCGGGTTAGTTAATGATGTTTAGATAAATGATTTTGTGAAGTTCAGGAAAGAGAGAATGTTTTATTTCATTTGATTCCATATGCATTGATGTTTCGTTCTATGATCATGTGTAGTAAAGTTATAGACTTTACTAGTGGTTTGATGTGACGAATGCATGATATATGAATGAGATTGTAAGCAAGCTGTGAGTGTGTTTGGGCTGTGCGCTAGTCCTTCCTCCATCGACATCACCCGAGGTTGACAATTTATTGGCGAGCTTGCCAGGATATTCTGGCCCATTTATTATAATTGTTCAACTTCTCAGAGAGGAAGCTGGGTGGGATTCAAGTATTGTAATCCTAAGACAAGGGGTTGTCTTACTGTATGTTCCCAAGATAGTTAAACACTAGGCTTGGCATTGCTTCCAAGATAGTTAATACTAGGCTTGGCATTTCAGCCCCAGAGTACTTATTTCGCACAGATTGCCTATAATTCGCTCTCATAGTTGGGTCAGGCGCTGGGCGTCTTATAAAAACTAACTACGTTGTCCCAAGCTAATATTATCATTCATAGGATTGTGCTATTACGTCACTCGTGTCGGTAACCACCAGTTTGGCTGTCGTAGTAATAAAATCTTGTTCAAAAAAAAAAAAAAGAAGAGATAATGGCGGAAGAAAAGAACACCCCTATTGAACAACTTGTGAGCGTCGCTCGTGATTTAGGTTACTCAGGAGATGAGTTGCGTGCATTCGTTGAAAACCAACAAAAGATGGAAAGAGATGAACGCGCGGAAAGACGACGCGTTGCAGTAGAAATAGCAGAGCAGGAAAGAATGAAAGCTAGCGCAACGCAGGAAACAGAAAGATTAACGCAGGAAACAGAGAGATTAAGGATTCAGGCTGACAGTAATCAGGCTAATGCAGCGCAGGAAACAGAAAGAATAAGGGAAACGCAGGAAACAGAAAGAATGAAGCAGGAAACGGAAAGATTAAAGGTTCAATTAGAGTTAGAGAAAGTGAGAATACAAAGGGAGACCACCGAGGATGGTAGTTCCCTTTCCAGTGACTCTGTGCGCAGTTACGCCCCCCGACCAAAGTTACCCAAATTCTCCGAAGGAACCGATTCGATTGATGCATACATCAGTCGTTTCGAAACGTTTGCGACCAGTCAGGGTTGGCCTTCAGAAGAGTGGGCAGTCATTTTGTCAGCGTTATTGACGGGTAAGGCATTACAGATTTTCACTGCGTTACCAGCAGAACAACAGTCTGATTTCGGCGCTGTGAAGGAATCGTTGATGAAAGGATTTGACCTCACAGAGGAGGGGTTCAGGAAGAAATTTCGTTCAGCTAAATTACAAGCAGGTGAGACGTACACTCAGTTTGGTGCACGTTTAGATCACTATTTTGAGAAGTGGTTAGAATTGAGTGGTACGAAAAAGGAGTTCGCTGAATTGAAAGAGCTAGTTATGAAAGAACAGATTTTGTCAGGTTGCGGCCCTGAGTTAACTATACATTTGAAAGAGAGACAGCCAGAGACAGCAGGAGAGTTGTTGAAGTTCGCAGAGGTGTATAGAGAGGCACGTTTGGGCACTAAGGTGCAGGAGAAACAGGCGCTAGGCACAGGTGAGAAGAGTGCAAGGAGACCAGGGGAGTTTTCTGCACAGTCTGCAAACCCAGTGGTGGGGCAGAAGGAAGGGCAAAGGGACATTAGGTGTTTCATTTGTCACAAGAAGGGACATGTGGCGAGGGATTGTCGCATGAGGTTCCAGAAGGCAGCAGCCTTGCAAGAGGTGGATAAGGGTCGTCAAGGGAAACGACCTGCAGTGGAACCAAAAGGGATCCAATCTGAAGAGGGTGGAGTGCAGCCTATGGCTAGCACTGGACAGCAGTCAGTGTCAGGGATGGAGGGCACTAGGCTGAGTGGTTCGTTACCAGTGGAAGAAGGGTGGATTGGCCAGCAGAGGGTGAAAGTGTTACGAGACACTGGTTGTTCATGCGGGGTAGTACGAACAACGCTGGTCGAGAAAGGGGATTTGACAGGGCAAATCCAGACCTGTACTCTAATCGATGGCACTGTGAGGGAGTTTCCAGTTCAGGGTTCCCAGGTGGTGGGCATGAAGCCAAAAAAGGACCTTTAAAGGACTTTATAAGGACCTCAAATCAGTTTAAAAGGACCTTTGCCAACATGACTTTACAGTACACCCCAAACCTTTTGACATGCAGAACAGCAGACACTTACCTCTCATAAACAGAGGAACAGCTAATCCCATTTGAATGTTAATTCAGTCTTTGCAATTCACCGTCACTGTGGGTTTCTTTGGCTGAATGTTATTGTCACAAAGTTGTATTTCACAAATATGTAGATTACTGAGTTTTCACTGTGAGTCACAAACTATTATAGACACATAGGGGCCTAATGATGAATCACTTTCATTCCTTTGTTTTTACTGTCAGACCCACTACACTACTATTACACATTCTACTGTCACGTCCACTACACTACTATTTACACATTTTTCTTCACACACATCACAGTTTCTTAAGTTCCGTGTTTTCACAACAGAATCTTGCCAGATACGTATCATAAAGTCCATTTGCTTCATGTGGTTTTGCTTGTTCAAAGACTCGTCAAAGAGCAAAACATATCCTAGTTCAGAGGAAGCCTTGACATTCTTTTGTAGCAGCTCAGAAAATCGGGGTTCAAGCCCAAATGTTGTCAGGTATCGGCATCTTGTTTCCCCACATTGAAATCTGGCAGCAATGTCACTGTCTGAGAACATAGATCTGAACAATTCTCCGCTCTGCTCTGATGATCTGTAACTGTAGTGGCAGTCCACAACTTTCATTGCCCACAACACTTCAGCCTTCAATCGACCGCTGTCAAGATCAAAACTAGATCTAGGCCTAGTACTAGTAGTAGATTTCTGTGGTTGGACTTGTACTGACGCACTTTCATTGCTGGCAGTGGCATGACTAGTACTGCTAGTTGAACTGGAAGCGACTGTGCTTGACACACTGCTGTTTGTTGAAAAGAAATCAGTCATGTTACATCTGGTGTCTGCCTTGAATTTTCATTCATTTTTCACATGTCTGTCGGTCTTGGCATGCTGCTTAAGGACACTCTCTCCCATTGATGCAAGTTTCAACGAAACCCCACAAAAAAGGCACCGAGCAGAATGCTTGTCCACAGTATCCCTTCTCACCCACTCGCAATAAACTTTATCAGATAACCATCTAGATCTATCCTGAAAGGAACATTTCCCTGGCATTTTGAACGTTTAGCTTGCAAACAAAACTTTTTTAAAACTTTCCAAACTAGGCCTCCGTCAGAATTAGCTAGCGCAGGGAAAAAGGAGGAAGGAGGAGAAGAGACGGGAGAAGGCATCTATCTTGTACATGCTGCTCAAGAACGCAGCATATAGCTGTTCTCCAAGGCAGTTTGTTATGTTCGCATGTTCGCAAACCGTGATGTTATGTCCCTACATTTATTTGGGTAATATGTTTTCATCTTTATTGCCTCACTCTTTTAATTAATTTCTATACAGGGAACCTTTTAACATAGATCGTTTGACCGAAAATATTGAGTCAGCTATATGCCGCAAACATTAGCACCGCGTCTGCTCTTTGGAACCCATGACGTCAAAGCTAAGCAAAGCAGCAGGCGTGACTCATAGCCACTGCGCGCGGCTTCACGTCGTCTGCCACTGAGCAGAAAGCGCACTAATGTTATAGGCCTAGTAGTAGGTATCCTTGACGTTGTACAGTACTGAGTTTCAGACGATATCGCGTCGGCATCTTTCAACTCTTTGCAACTTGCAAAAGTACGGTTTTGGTTGTCGAAGGTGTTTCAGTTTCGTTCTCAAGTCTCTTTCTCTTGATAAAACAGGACTTAACAGTACCTTTCAAAACTTAAAAGGACCTCCTGATGAGTTAAAAGGACCAACTTGCTGAATCAAAGCACTTAAAAGGCCTTTTAACCAAAATCCAATTCATAAGGACTTAAAAGGACTTGAAAGGACCCTACGAACCCTGCAGTTGCTAAGATAGAAGTACGTACCCCTTACTTCTCAGGCGAGTTGTCTGCGCTGGTGATGGAGAAACCCCTTCATGATTTGATCATTGGAAATATTCCAGGGGCAAGGGATCCAGGGGATCCTGAGTTGTTGACTGCTACAGGGGCAGCAGTTCAGACACGGAGCAAGAAGGAGGAAAAGGTTGATAAACCGTTAGTCGTTCCGGCAAGGAAGTCAGGCATAGATGTGTCGCCTGATGAGTTTAGAGCAGCGCAGGAACAAGACCCTTCGCTCGTGAAGTCTTGGGAGTTGGCAAGAGGTGGAGAGAAACAGGAGGTTAGAGGAGGTGAGACAGAATTTCTTGTGAAAGGCGGGCTGTTGTACCGAGTGTTCACCAAGGGGAAGACAGGTAAGGTGACCACTCAGTTAGAGGTACCAGCAGGTTATCGTGACACTGTCATGTCAGTGGGTCACGAGTCGCTCATGGCGGGTCATCTCGGCACCAGCAAAACAGCTGACCGAATCTTTGATGACTTTCATTGGCCAGGAGCAATGGCAGACATAAAGCGTTTCTGCATGTCATGTGACGTGTGTCAAAGGTCAGCCACAAGAGGGGTGAAGAGGAAGGCGCCTCTTAAACATCCCCCTTTAATTGACACACCATTCAGGAGAGTGGCTATTGATCTGATTGGCCCAATCTCGCCCTGTTCCAAAGGTGGGCACAGGTATGAGACATGTAAGGTTGCAAGGGAAGGTTTGCAGGAGGCTAGGGTCGGTCAGAAGAAGCAATATGACAGGAAGGTGAGGAAGCAATCCCTCAAGGTGGGAGATCAAGTCCTGGTACTGCTTCCCACGGGTCACAACAAGCTGCTGATGCATTGGAAAGGACCATTCACCATCACTGAAAAGGTCGGTCGGGATTACCGAATTGATGTGAATGGGAAACTAAAACTTTTCCATGCGAATTTTCTCCGCAAATATATTCAGCGTGAGACCCAGCACATAGGCACAGCAGCAATCATTGATGAGGTGAAAGAGACCCAGCAGAAGAAGGGGAGATTTTGTTGCCTGAGTTTCCAGGAGAAGAGTCATACAGGGATGTGTCACTGTATGAAGGGCTAGACAGTAGGAGACAGGAGGAAGTTAGGGGGCTCCTAGAACAGTATAGGGCGTCCCTGACTGATAAACCAGGCAGGACAACTCTAGAGACATGTACGGTGGAGTTAACATCGCAAAAACCCGTACATGTGAAAGCCTACCCGATCCCATATGCCACCAAGCAAGTGATCGAGGAGGAGGTAGAAAAGATGTTGGACCTTGGGGTGATTGAACCGTCCAAATCATCGTATAGTGCACCCGTCGTCTTAGTGAGGAAAAAGTCAGGTGAGCATCGATTCTGTGTCGACTATAGACGTCTGAACAGTGTCACCAAGGTCGATGCAGAGGTCATACCAAACATGGAAGACCTGTTCGCTCAGATCGCCACAAGCAAGAGCCAGTATTTCACCAGGATAGATCTGAGCAAGGGTTACTGGCAAATAGCCCTGAGTGAGGACTCAAAGGAAGTCACAGCATTCTCCACTCCTATGGGGCTATACCAGTGGCGAGTACTCCCTTTTGGGATGGTCAACGCACCTGCAGTCTTCTCTCGGATGATGAGGAAGTTATTGACGGGATTGGAAGGCGTTGTGAATTTCATGGATGACATTCTGATAGCATCCGAGACATGGGAGGAGCATATGAGGCAGCTAGGAGCAGTTTTAGAGAGGTTGAGACAAGCCAATCTCACAGCCAGACCAACAAAGTGCCAGGTTGGTTTTCCAAGCCTGGAGTTCCTAGGTTTTGTTGTCGGAAGCGACACAAAGCAGCCAGAAAGGGGAAAGGTGGAGAAGATGATGAATTCAGAGAGACCAAAGACCAAAACAGAAGTCAGGAGTCTGCTAGGTTTTATTGGTTTCTATAGGGAGTTTGTTCCAAATTTCGCAGCAATCACGAGTCCTCTCAGTGATTTGGTCAAGACAGGGAAACCGGCAGTGGTCGAGTGGTCAGACGCTGCGGAGCAAGCACTGCAGACGGTGTTGGAAAGACTAGGTTCCCGTCCCATCTTGAAGCTACCTGATATGTCTAAACCATTTCTGTTGCGTACAGATGCATCAGGTGGTGGGATAGGTGCAGTATTGTTGCAGGAGCATGAAGAGGTCGAGTTCCCTGTGAGATATGCTAGCAGGAAGTTGACAAAGTGTGAAGAAGGGTACGCAACGGTGGAGAAGGAGTGTTTAGCTGTCGTGTGGGCCGTGCAGAAGTTCCACAAATACTTGTATGGGAAAGAGTTCGTGATAGAGACAGATCACCAACCACTCAAATTCCTGCAGGAGGCACAGCTGAAAAACAGCAGGGTTCTGCGTTGGGCAATGGCATTGCAGCCCTACAGGTATCGAGTGCAGTACATCCCAGGTCGACAGAATGTCGGAGCTGACTATTTAAGTCGTGTAGTCTAGCAAGCTGCAACTCAGAGGAAGTCAGTCATATCCAGGGTGCTTTGTTGATAACATGTGTTGATTACAGTTATGTTGATTGGATATGGGTTCATCCCCAGTTGGCTATGGTTCATATTTTTTTTTTTGGTGTGAGACTTGTTCATATTTTCTTTGTGAGACTTGTTCATGTGGATGTAGTTATGCTTGGAGCATACAGTCGCTTGTGTAGTGATGCATTATTTGCAATAAGTGAGGATGGAGATTCCTCAGTGAAGTGTCATGGATCGTGATCATATTATATTGTGCTTTTCATAAGAATTGTGAAGAGAAGATATGGCAAATCCGCAGGTAGGGGGATTGCATAGGTGCGCACAGAGGTCGTTATAAAATGAGTCGAAATAACGCAAGAGCGCACGTCAATTATAACTCATTGGAGTGGTATTCACTAATGATATATTTTATAATTTGTAAACCGGTTGGTGTAAAGTATTTTTCAAACTTTGCACGTGTAGCTGTGTGTCAGCAAATTCGGTTGTTGTCCTTTTTTGTACCGTTGTTTTGAGACAATGCGGAGCATGGTCTTTTGCAAGGGGGAAATTGTCACGGACAAAAAATGAAACAACCCAACTCGTGGAGTCGCCAGCCAATTTGTTCGGACATAAGCTTCAACTCAAACATTCTAGGCGCCAGATAGACGGGCCCATGGGTCGGGTCCAGCCAATTAAGCTTAGCGGAGAGGCTCCACAGAGACGGTCGGTCCACCCAGACAGACTAAGCCGTTTGACCGACGCCTCGATGTCTGCCCCGGACGCATCTCAATGCCTGGGCCGGACTCATCTAGCCAATTTACACTGACCAGTGCCCACACGTTAAGCCACACGGCGCCAGTTAAGTAGGAAAGGGGGGAAGGTAGTGCGTGGTGGGGGGTGAAATCTAGCTAATCAATTAAATGACCAATTGACCACCACAGAGAGTAAGGCGTGTAGGCGTGACTGTCATGATTTGAATATCCAATGGAATTAGAGGGAGATAACTTCGGGTATCAGGCGGTAAAAATACTGACCAATGGTACTGGCCCTTGGACACGGAGTGAGGGCATAAAGTAATGCGTGAGTGAGAGAGAGGGGGGAACGAAGAAAACGAACAGACAGAGAGAGAGAGGCAGAAGTTCGGGGGAGTAGGCTCTCGCCTACAGGAAGGCAGGGAGATGAGAACGAACACAGAGACAGAGAGAGAGAGAGGTTCTGGGGTGTAGTCTCTGCAGGAGAAAGGCAGAGAGATGAGAGGAGTGAAGTTTAAGCATTAGCACCAGATAGTCTGCACAGAACGAACAGAGAGAGACAGAGGAAGAGGCTCTGTGTAAGCTCTGACGAGAGAGAAGCAGAGAGATGAGGGGAGAACGAACAGAGAGGGAGAGAGAGGTTCTGGGGTGTAGACTCTGCAGGAGAAAGGCAGAGAGATGAGAGGAGTGAAGTTTGAGCATTAGCACCAGATATAGTCTGCAAAGGGAGGACTAAAGAGAGATGTGGAAAGAGAGAGTTGCTAACTAATGAAGAGAAAAAGAAAGAAAAGAAAAGGAAAAGAAAAGCAACCATGTCCATTTAATAGAGCAGACTAGGAGAGAGAGAGAGAGAGTGCAATGCGTTAATGCAGGAAGGAAGAAAGGAGAACAGATCGATGTTGACAGTCACTGTTCCATCCTAACCGGGGTTCGACCTCATACCTGGCAGCGTCACTTCGTCAAGCAGTTCCACAGACCAACGCCGGTGCAAGCAGACCAACACCAGTGCCAGCAGTTGTGTCGTGTTGTGAAAGTGACAATGAAAAGAAAAAAAAAGGAAAAGAAAAAGACAGTGATTCGTGAATAGTTAAGATCACCTGGCCAGGTAAAGTAGAAATCTATTTATACCCGGGTTAGTTAATGATGTTTTAGATAAATGATTTTGTGAAGTTCAGGAAAGAGAGAATGTTTTATTTCATTTGATTCCATATGCATTGATGTTTCGTTCTATGATCATGTGTAGTAAAGTTATAGACTTTACTAGTGGTTTGATGTGACGAATGCATGATATATGAATGAGATTGTAAGCAAGCTGTGAGTGTGTTTGGGCTGTGCGCTAGTCCTTCCTCCATCGACATCACCCGAGGTTGACACAGAGATTTCACATTGTTGCTGAACACAGCCAGAAAATTTTTTGTAGTGCAAGTTACTTCCTTCCTCTTTGACATTTCACAACCTCAAGTTACACCCTCTGAGGTCTCACAGCGTTTTGATTAATTTTACACTGTCTATATGGCACACATATGTACTTCAGGAACCCTTGGTCAGAAAACTGTGCTATGCTGAGGGTATCAGCCATTCTGCTTGGTTTGTCTATATGTAACAGTGTTGTTGGGATGGATGAGTGGGGTTTGTGTCTGATGTGAGTACACAGCTGCCAAGGCCTCAAAGGCATGAGGTGTAGCATTTTGACATTTTAAAAACAGCATTCCAAATTTAAAAGCATAGCACCTGAATGTGATATCACAAGAGCTTTCTCAGTCGAACTTTGCTTCGCACACAACATGACTGCTAAACAAGAGAGAAATCTCACTAATTATCATGCGGTTTTGACTTAAACTACAGAAAAAAATAATCAAAATAGCCAACAACAAACGATGATATCACAATCGTCTTTACCTTTTTTTCTTCTTCTGATTTTTCTTCCTCTCTTCATGGAACTTGGCCATTTAAGACAAAGTAAGTTTACAGTCTAAAGGTCTACGTTGCCTCACTTCCATTTAAGCTGCTGCTAAGTGTGTGAAGGTTTTTTTTTGTTTTTTTTTTTAACTTTTTTTTGTCCTTTTTACTTCTTTTTTTGGCAAAGCACGCTCAAACTTCACCTGAAAAATTATAAAACTTGCTTTCAATCTGACACAAATCTGTGCATTGACTGCCAGGGCATCGTCCACTTTTTGATCTGATCACAATAAGGACTTTTTCTTCGCACACATTTTGACAATCTCTTGTACAAGCACTTTTGCAGCACACTGCTGATGCATGACATCAGACTAATTCATTGGTTTTGTCTTCAACTGGGTAGACAAAATGGCTACTGCCCACTCTCGTGAAGAAGGTTACACGGGACTCCATGTCATCAGCTAACACATCAAAAATGCACCCAGCGTTCCGCAGATTATAAAGTCACTATCTTCTTCTACCTTGATTTTTTTTTTTCACCGAGACACTTTCTTCAGATTTTGATCTTTCTATTTCACTTAATTCCACAACTGTGCAGGGAAATGGTTGCCCTCAGGTGGCATTTTGTAAAATGCACTGACAGAAAAAATTCTCACCTTTAAAATTTACACAATAGACTCCTCTCTCTTTCTCCCACCTCTCTTAAACAAGCCCATGGCACTATGTTAATAAAGTTAATCTAGTGGAATACATGTGACTAACGAACGAAACATAGGTTTCCATTCATAATAAACTGCATACATACCAGTAGTATCCAATTCTTCATCATCCTCATCTTCAACTTCATAAATTTCCTCATCTTCATCTGAAACAAAAATTCAAATATGAAATACATCATTTTGTTCGCAAAATGCATTTATTTACTTGAAACTTTCACACACACACACACACACACACACACACACACACACACACACACACACACACAGTGTTGTATGATAGAAAAAAATAGATGTTTGATGCTAGTTCTATGGTCAGTTATTTAAGTAGGGGAGGTGATGATTGTCAGTTCATCTGCTAAAAACCTTGCAAGCTTCCAGCATCTCCGATTTCTACAGTTCACTGTGCAGATGCATGCATATACATACGTGTGTGTGTGTGTGTGTGTGTGTGTGTGTGTGTGTGTGTGTGTGTGTGTGTGTGTGTGTGTGTGTTTGTGTGTGTGCGCATGTAGTCATGCGCATGCATGTGTAAAATGGGAGGTGGTTGGGAGAGTGTGATCTATCGTGTGTGTAGACATGATGAAGAATGCAGAGTATGCAGGAGGCTAGGCATAACAAAAACATGAGAAAAGAAAATGCAGGAGTCTAAGCATAACAAAAACACGAGAAAAAATAAAAGTAACTAAACTCTTCCAAAAACAGTCCATTGAACCGAATATCAAAGAATGAACAAGCCTTTGACCGGCTGAAACATTCTGAAAAATTAACACCGTCCGGTTGAGTAAGAAGAAAGATTAACACTGTCCCATTTAGTAAGAAGTGTAAACTTGTAAATTTGTGTGTGTATGTGTGTGTGCGCATACTTGCGTGCATGCATGCGTGCGTGTGTGTGTGTGTGTGTGTGTGTGTATGTGTGAGTGTGAATGAACATGCGAAAGAGATTACATAAGTGTGCATGGGTGTTATCCTGATGGGTTTAATCTCTGTAGCATTTGCTTGTTATGCAGAGGATCCCAAGGTCAAAATTCATTACCTGAGACACACACACAACCACAATGTATTTATTCTTTATCAGATGATTATTTGTTTACACACATGAGTTCAATACATATTGGCTGGAAAAGCATTTTTAAAAATCGAACAGAAAGTAAGTTCTTTTCCTTTCTATCATCCTATTTCTGCAATGATCAAATGGTCTTCATGACTGGTGTACACACATGATTTTTAAAAGATTATGAATAGTCAATGTGATTATTTCTTTTAAAGCATATGAACAGACAATACGATTACAATGAAAAATACATTTTTATATAATTATTATTTATACTTATGCAATCATGAAGACACACTGATCTAGCACTCTATTTATCAATAGTCAAGAAATCTTCCTTTCATTATGTTGGCATGAATGTGTGTGCGCATTTAATAAATTTGCAACTTAATAACTTATAAGCATGTCTGAGTATTAGCAGATATGACGGTGAATATCCAAAACTTACCCTCCTCATCATCATCTTCCACCACAACCACAGATTCATCAAGCCCGTCTTCATCATCACTGTCTCTGTCCAAAAGAAACAAAATCTATCAACACAATCATAGCAGTTGCCTACAGCAGCAACATCTCCCAAACAGAGAATATGGCATGGAGGGAGGGGGCCAGAGACTGCCAAGCCTCAGGTGGAGTAAATGGGCAACACCTCCAGGGGCCTGTGGGACTTTGGTCCCCAGAAGCTAAAGAAAAACATTTGAATCTCTTCCGAGGACTCTCTGATGCCACCAAAGTGCTTCAAACAAGTTCTCCAAAGACGTACGAGGATTTGCGCTTGAAATTTTTTTTTTCCCTCTAAATATGTTGATGTTATTACAGATGGTTGAAACAGTATTTAATTCAAATGACTTCAACAAAGTCATGAACATTTACCTTTATATTTCTTTTCTTGAATCGTTAGTCTCCATCTCCAAAATATCAAACACACACCCACAAGTAACAAAAACAGAAGATAACAAAACAACGAAAATTAAATATTCACCCATTCAGAAACACACAAATTAAACAACATTCAACATTTTCAGGACTTTTTCCAAAACAGGTAATTCCGGATCTGGCCTTTTCTGAATGGTCTATTTCTTTCCCAAGGTAGAAAACCTTCACCCATACGCTCATAGATGTCTATCACAAGAAGACCAGAATGAATGACTTCTCCCAATCTTCATTCTTAGAGACTGGAAAGCCCAACAATGAGGAGGGTTTTTAAATTTTTTTTTTAATTTTTATTTTTTTAAAAGATATTTCCTGTTTGGCTAAGGAAACTTACCATGTAAAAACTCTTGCAAATTCTGGTAATTAGAAAGCCCGGTCCCACAGGGCCAAAAATTTTGTGGCTAACAAAGCAGCAAGACATCTGCTCACTGTCTTGTGTCTAGCACACAACATGCGGTTGTCTCCCCTTCATTTTATGGTCAACACAAAGTAACCCATGGACTATAGTTATGCTAAAGGGGAAGATCGCAGGACTGAGTTTAACATGGTATACTAGACAGCTATCCAATTTTGATCCAATAAGGCTTCCAACTGCTGGAGCTTGCTACAGTTAGACACGGTACAGTGCATGACACCAAATTCAACAACTGGTTCGAAGTCATGATTTCCACTGACATGGTGCAAGTCATTCTATGTTGGTTCAGTGACTGACACACACGTTTCTGAGGTGACAACCTTCGTGCAAACATGACGAGTTAACAGAGCACTCCACACTCATCGCGGGGTTTCACTCCAGCAAGTTATTCAGCAAGACTGATGGGCAATTTATCACTGATAGTGATTCCTTTACTGAGAAAAGCATTCATGAATTTGTACTTTACAACTTCAAAAAAGGATAAGTGAATGAATGACACTAGTGCACAAAAATGAACAACAAACAAAAATATTTGAAACTGGGGATACAGCGCTTTTTTTCCGTGCTTCTGCTTGGTGAGTAGATATTTTTTCTTCTTGTCTTTTTTTTTTGTCCTTTATTTCTTTCTTTGTTTCATTGCTTGTAGAGTACTTAAGTAACACTTTCATGAATGTTTCTTTTAAGAAAAACAGTACAAGTCCCATCATCCAGGAAGACAAAGACAAGCAAGTGAAAAAAACAACACTTACTTCTAAGTCATGAATAAAAAAAATCCGTGAAAACACTGCAAAAAATAATGAAGTTCTCCCTCATCTTAAGCAATCTCAGATGAAAGTACCATTTTTGCTTGAAATGACCCCGCACTGAGTCTCGTTTCAAACTCTTATATGTGAGGTTAGAATTCCACACACATATTTGCACAGAACAGAGCGGAAAACTTTAAGATGTGTTTTGATCCGAGTCAATTCAATGCATGTTGCTCATAGCCCAGCCGACGACGAAAAGCCATATAAGGGCTATAGTCCTTTACAGACATCTGATTTCCTAGAAGAACTGTCTATGTTATTTTCCCCCAACGTTATCTTTTTCAACTCTAACATTTTTTCACATAATCTGATTTTAGATATATAATTGCTCTAGCATCACAACAACAGTGAATGACTCAGGATCCATTTTGAATGGAAAAGATCTTTAAAAAAATGTTATGGGTCAAAATTGCTGAATGCATTTTTTGTGAAATACTAAGAGAATTGAAGCAAGCACAAGAATCAAAGCAGCACTCTTACCCCATGCCGTTTTCGTCAACATCTCTTTCTGACACCAGGTAGTACTGAAGGGGGTTTGGCCACATGTCATCTTTGATCACCTGGGGAAAAAAATGTCAAAATGACAGATTATACACACCTTGTTTACCCCACCCTCTCTCTCACAATGTGTGTGTGTGTGTGTGTGTGTGTGTGTGTGTGTGTGTGTGTGTGTGTGTGTGTGTGTAGAATAACAGAACACCAGTCTTTTCATGTCTTAAAACTTAAGCATTTAACCTTCCCTTAGCTGCATGATTCAGTGGTCAAATTCATAAATGTTTGGTATCATTACTCACTGCAGCACTTAAAAGTTACGGTTTTATCGCTTCTTGTTCCAGATCAGCCAACTACTCATGGTCGTATCACTATCAGGACTGTCACCATGTAAGTAAAAAAAAAAAAAGTTGCAGTACTGTCATGAAAAAAACCCAACACAAACACTTCTACATGAGACATGATTCATAACACTGCACTATCTGCCTCTGTCACGTAAGAGAAATCTGTGCTGAGCGTACCAGCCATTTTGCTTGAATTTATTTTCATCATGAAGTTTGTTTTATATAAAAATCAACCAAAAACTAGTCTGTGCCACAAAGACTTAAGATATTCCCACGTGGACAGCTTAAGCACATTTCAGCATTCAAAATCTTACTATCCTGTGTTCCCCATGGTGTAAACTATTCTTTTTTTTTTCTTTAGAGACATCTCAAAGTGATTCTGTCAAATGTTCTGAGTCATCTATCAAACTTTAGGAATTGGAACTTTGTGTAAAATGCAAGCAGATGCAGGGCAAATCAAGCACTGAGCCAGCGTTGAGCCAATAAAGCCAATTCTATCACCTGCAGATGTGGCCAAAGACACATTGTGAAGTCCTTTCCATTCCCGACCTTCACCTAGCTTTATGAACGAACACTGTCTTGGGGAGTGAATTCCAGCAATTCAAAAGAAACTGTAATAATTGTATGGCTGTTGCTTAATAAAAAAAATTGGCAGCAGTTGGATAGGCAAGATAATGTTGCTTATAGCCCAGCCGACCGCAAAGCAGCAGTTGGATGAAAGCAGCATGACAACCATGCTTTCATACTGCAATACTGACAGAAATATTTGTGTCGTAAATTCAATATTCAACCCTGCTGACACAAGTGTGCCGCAATGGATGGGTCAGAACTCGGCAACACACATGCCGCATGCGCAACAAAAACCGGGTTTGACCGCCTCTTCTGCTCAACTGATTTTGTACAGTCAAATGCATTTCAGCTTGGCTCATTCATGTGTAATTTACTGTGTTAATTGCTCTACGAGTTTTGAACTAATAAATACTCTGTCGTTCAAATTTACCATTGAACTGGCATCTGCAAAAAAAAAGTGGTTATTTATAAAGAGAGGTACGCCGCAGACAGTCTACATGGTTTATGATCCTGATCTTGAGAAGCAATTCTAACTGGACAATTGCAATACATTGGAAAAGATAACATGAAAAGATCATGATTCTCATCTGTCAATACTCTGTTCTCAATGTGCTGCAGACACGCTTAACTGACATTGAGCAAGACTTGGTCAAGGCCTCAAGCCTTAAAAGTTGCAATGTGTGCAGGCACTATAAGCCTGTTTGCATTTTGTGTGTCAGCCATAGTCAGAACATTTGAAGACAGGTTGCTTTGCGAGTTCTCTTAAAACTATAGAAAAATTTTGCCTGCATGTTTTAATGACCTTTTTGACACACAGTTTACATGCTGATCATTCAATGAACTGATTTTCATCGAGGCCTTCACAAAAATATATTGTTAGAAAAACACATACATAAATCCTTTGTACAAATGGTGCACTACATTGTGCAATAGGGAACCTAGTCACCAGACTACAACAATGTATATTTTAAGAATGTAAAAAGAGGAATAAACGGATAAAACTTAAAATATGGACAACCGAATGGGTCACAAAGCCAGGACAGAAAAAAGAGGACATCAAAGAAAGACTAAAATGACAGCCGAAGAGACTGACAGAAAATGACACATTTCAAGCACAGAAATTTCATGCAGGAATTAAATATGTTGTAAGGGCCCTTCATAAGTATTAGCTCTAACAAATACACCCCAATTCAAAGCAAACCTGAAAATTGTCATTACTTTGCTTATAATATGTATTACCTTGTGCATCATCAACACATCCTATGAACATACAACTATTTACAATCTGTTCCACAAATTCAACATACATTAATAAGAGCTGATTAAAAATGATTTCCGACTTCAGCAGAATTTGTCAAATTTCAAGTATCACACATTGCAACTGATAATCCATTATAAACATTCAGCAACACAACACCAATTGTACCGATTTACTGATGCTGTCACACTTGGAGACAAGCTTGAAAATGCACAATACTCGCCCATAAGCTATCCTAATACAACTGGATTCAATATACTTCAGTACCACTATAACATTATATTACACTAATCCCTCTAAACAAACAATGTTATTTCTAAACTTTTCACTTTCACTGCCTACAGTAAGGGGCCAGAATAGCTCAGTGGTAGAGCGCCGGACTCATTATCTTGGTGATCCTGGGGTTGCGGAATCGAATCTCTGCCGAGCCGTTTCGATACAGGGAGTTTTTCCCTCAGAGTTCTTTTCTTTTTCTTTTTTTCCCCCTCAGACTTAACATTGGTTCTGACTCCATTTCCCATACAGTCCTTCGAATGAGACAATAAACCGAGGTTCTGTGTATGGACACACACATAACATCTCGCACACACGTAAAATCCCATCACCAACTTTAGGAAAGGAAGGCCAGCTTGGCCGTTGGTATGGATGACACATTACACAGAGCATGCACCTTCCTCGAAGTTGGAGTATGGCTGCCTTAATGGTGGGATAAAAAAACAGTCATATACACAAAACTCCACTCCCTTTGTTGAGTAGATGGGATTAATCCTTGCCTGACTATACAGGAAGTGTCCGCAGGAGTATCGGCAGGCGTACGCAGAAGAAGAAAAAACAACAACTGCCTACCGCAATTTTTGTTTCAAAACATCAAAACTAAGACATACAAGATGGCCAGCAGGCAAAATTGGAAAGGCAAGCAAATAAATGAAATGCTTTAAGATGAACATGGTAGAGCTCTCTGAACCAGGATACTCAGTCTTGCTGGCTCCACAAATAAACAGTTGCGGTCATCAACTGAGGGCTATATCAGTCGTGTCCTGTGTAGCTAGCTCAGAACAGACATCACTGAACACGACTGAAATGACTCAACAAAAGTTCAGAGTCTCTTCCAGTGGGTTGACTCATGACAACCTGACAGTGATTGTTCCATTAGACTGTTGATGCCGACGCTGTGGCATGATGACCCTGATCGTGACTGTGTATGGGAGACCCGGAATGAGCAGCTTTGGAGGAATGCAAATACTGAAGCATCGAAGATGAGAGCACAACATATGGGAAGCAACTCTTAACCTTTACTGAGTTTCCTGGATTGCCGTTGATCCACAGACACAATAAAATCATAATACCTAGAACTTCAAAAACTGAACATTTTCGGGTGAAATTTCAATACATATATTCAAATAATTTGAAATGTATTTCAAAATCCTGTTTAGCTATCTGCAACTGATTTTGGTGTATGTGCTTCAAAAGGAAAAATAATTAGTTTCATTAACTGAACTATCGGATTTATCGGATTTGACAGGTATTGTGTATGGGTCATTGGTGACCCACACAGCCAATTAAGATTTAAACTCTTCCGCATTCTTTCACTAATATGAGTCTTATATGATTTGCATCATTTTAAAAGAGGGATAAACACTGTAAATACACACAGTAAACTCTATGCAAACTGTATGAGTGTAGGCAATGAGCATCAACCAAAGTGTGTTGTCAAAAGGAATATCCGGCATAGGTTAACATACTAACTCATTTACTAATAACTGCATTTATTTCCAATGTTGGATGAGACTGATCTGGACACACTATTGTCTGGCTTTCAGCAAAGGGGTAATAATACTCACTTCTGCAATACTATCCAAAACAGGGTTGTCATTGTTAAGAAACCAGGTGAAGAAACTGCACTGCAAACCTCGTCTCCTGTTGGCCATCCCAATGAGAGTTTTGGGGAGTTTAGTGAGATCCATCCCATCTTTCCACTTTATTTCTGTCGACTTCGATTCAGGGTGACCTGCAAACCAGCATGAAGCAACACACAGCAGAACGTAATGTAATCTGGGTGATGTACATATCAATAGAAAAAAAAATCTAGTACACAGATACTATATAATTACAGTATACTTATCATCTTTAAGCTTACGTCAAGGAATGGGACAGAATCTTTTTTTTTTTAACGCAACAAACATAATTATCATACCGATAAAACATCAAAGACCACAAAATGTGACAAGCAGAGCTGCCAACCTGCTCGTGCGGCTTACAGTAGCATTTCACAATTTTCACAGTAGCATTTCCAATTTGACAGTAGCAACTTAATTTTGCGCGCGTTCTAAAAAGAAATCAGGCCTATAACCAGTTTTACGGACCACATTAAAGCTACAGTACTCTTAGTATATCTATAAATGTTATTATACAGAGATGAAGCAGAGGAAGAGGGCAAATTGTAAAAAAAAATCTACGTGCTACAGTAAAACCGAAAGCGGAAATGCAGTTCCGACAGACCGATAGAGACGTTACTTAGCGCTGTCCAAACAAAACGAAAGTATCTTCAAATTTTTTTGTTTCGCCGTAGCAATTTAATGATCGTAGTAGCATCGTAGCAAGCATCCTCTTGGCGTAGCAAACTACGGCGATCTCGTAGCAGTTGGCAGCTATGGACAAGATACAGAAAATTCTAGTTGTTTTGTTTGACGTACATCTGTTTCGTTTCTTATTACTGGTTCTTTCACACAGCATGATACTGATGAAAGAATGAACAGTACTAACAACACTGGTCACCCATTGCATGTGCATTAAATATTGCCAATGTCACTATGATGGCTTGTTAGCTAAACTGATTTTATTATTATCGATGATTGGCTTGTAGACTTTATCAGCCTTTTGCCTGGATGTTCAGAGTTGATATGTTGTTGATTTGTGTTCAGTCTTCAATGAGACTGCAGCTGCTTATGTAATGTCCAGCTTCCTATAGAGAAATTCATCTGGAAGCCATAATCTTTCCAGTATTTCATTTTCTGTAACAAGTTCTTGAAATGTTAAATTTTTTGCGGTGACGATGTGATCAGGCAGACTGCTCTACATGTTAACAGTTTGAACATGGGTAAACGTCCCATGATTTTTCAGGATTTTGTCTGCACAGCAACCTGATAAGCAGACAGAAGAATGATTCAAATGCACAGCCTAAAGTCTCGACTCTCATTGTAGTCAGTCTTTCCATACGAAGTGCATGGTTCTTTTTAGTACATTTTCATATGGAATTCCTGGAAATCAAAACAGGTCCTTGATGCTTTATCTGTTGTACATTCGTAATAAAAAATCTGCCTTTTTCTGTATTTAAAACCCGTAGAGTGCCTTTAAGCCGTCAGTTGACGCTGCATTAAAAATGCTTTCCCAGTGCCTATGGGCCGTCCACTGACGTCATGCATTTTTCTTGAATTTTCATTCGTTACTATTTCTATCAACGGACTCAAATAGAGTGTGCGTAGAAAGCCTTATATGTCTGTAGTCTTAAAATAATATGTAAATGACCACACGTGAAGTGAAAGCCCATTTATTCTCATCACTGACTGGATGACCAGCCAGCACTTTGTCTCGCTTGCAAAGATGGCGGTGCAACCTTCGACAAGCGCAGCGACCAAATCAACGTATTTACACAGCTGAGCAGGCTCTGCTGATGATTTTTGACAAAGACAATAATCTTTTATTCAACGACTCACTCGAGCATGAAGGTGAGATGATGATAGTGGTGGAATTGCCGACCATATTCGTCAGTTATTGAGTCGGGCTGTGTGACCTCAGTGTGTGTTCAGCTGACTGCGTCGAACGAGCTAGCCTAGTGTGTACTCTGCACTGTGTGCCAGAGGCCAGTGATGTGAAAGTCAGCGCGAGAGGGGAGCGTGGCCTGCTCGCGGCGTGACACAGGGCAGACGGAAAGGTAGGGGAAGATGAGGGTGAAAGAGAGGGTTGAAGTCGAGCAAGGGGGCATGGTGGGGAGAGGGGGATAAGATAATGTTGCTTATAGCCCAGCCGACCGCAGAGGGCCACATCAGGGCTGGGGAGAGGGGGGGCGTGGTCATGGACTGGTCAGTCTGCATAGAGTGTGAGCGTCTTGATAGACTTCTAAACTGTTTTACTTTCATTTACAGGTGTAGTGTGACAATACAAACTTTATTTTCAACTTTTTTGCTTTGTGTTCTTGTTTGGATGTGAAGATGTAGTGGTAAATACACATGACAAAAAAGCAGAAGAGCACACAAAACAAAGTGTGAAGTAACGACGATTTATTGCACGACACAAAACAGGACAAGAAATTTTCGGCAAAATGCCTTCCTCAGCGACAAACAAAAAAAAAGTACAGACATAAACATGCACAATACTCCCTTGTGAAGTCAAAGTGGTGAGTGACTTCACAAGGGGAGTATTGTGCATGTTTATGTCTGTACTTTTTTTTGTTTGTCGCTGAGGAAGGCATTTTGCCGAAAATTTCTTGTCCTGTTTTGTGTCGTGCAATAAATCGTCGTTACTTCACACTTTGTTTTGTGTGCTCTTCTGCTTTTTTGTCGTGTTTCAGTAACGCCGCAGTTTGTTTCATTTGCCGGTAAATACATATGTTTTTGATCATGCAAAAAAATCTATCCAAATCTAAATGCCTAAATACTTTTTTATTAACAAAATTAAAACAAAAGAAGCCCAGATTCAAAATCTTCATTCAATTTCCTTCAAAAATTATATAGATTTCATTTTTATATCTTTTGTAGTTTCTGAGCTATAATTTTTTTGTTAATTATTACCCCCAAATAATTAGATTTCCCTGGCACTGGGAAAGCCTTTGTACTATTTTTAGGCAGTGAACGGCTTAATAAGGCTTTTCTCACACAAGTTATGATTCTCTTTTGTTTTACCCTTCCCCTACTTTGTTCCAACAATTAGTGATAAAATGAACACTTTCAATGAAAAAAAAACCACCTCACTTTACGATTACGAGCTAGTAGTAGTTGCAGCATCTAGTTATCAAAAATATATCTGCCAATTCCCGATGGTCTGGTCTGGAGTTGTTTTTCCTCATTTGTTTGCAATCATGCATAGTATTTACCTGATAGGATTTCATATGTTTCAGCATTAAGTTTTCAGTTCCATGACCATGGATAATCCCAAACTGGATGAAAAAGTTATTTTCTCATTGTGTATTCATATAAAATCACAAATGTATTTTAATCAGTTTAAATTAAAATAATTTACCAAATAGCCAGAAAATGACATTAGGACCTCAAAACTACTGGTACATGAATAGCCGGAATAGCTCAGTGATACAGCGCCGGACTCGCAATCTTGGTGATCCTGGGGTTGCGGGATCGAATCTCCGCCAGGCCGTTTTGGTACAGGGGGATTTTTCCCTCCGAGTTCACATTGGTTCTGACTCCATTTCCCATACAGTCCTTCGAATGAGACTATAAACTGGGGTTCTGTGTGTGAATGCACGCATAACATCTTGCACACATGTAAAATCCCATCACCAACTTTGGAAAGAGAAGGCCAGTTTGGCTGTTGGTATGGATGACACGTTACACACAGCATGCACCCTGCGTGAGAAATGGAAAGAATGAAGAAAGCAAGGAAAATGAGTGAACGATACTGACTGGATGACACGGGAAACAACTGAATGAAGCACCAGCTGGCAGCTCTTCAGTCGGCACTATCCAGGTAGGCAGCTCGTTGTGTAAACGAGTGTGGATCGTAAAACCGCTTAGAGCCTGGTCTTGAGCTGAGGATAGGCACTACATAAGTATTCATAATAATTATAATAAATGATGAATTTAGTGTCTTTTACCTGTTTGAGCCATGTGGAACTCCTTGCACAAAATCTCATTGGTGAAGAATGGATTTGTCTTGAAGCCAAAGGTCAGTTTGTAACCTGACTTGATGTCCTCAAATTCTTCCACTTCCAACTGCAACCACAACCAAACAACTTTCTGGAGTTCAGAGTCAAGCCACTGCTTTTCAATCACTGGTATGTCAAATGTGTTTAGGACAAAAATCAGGGACCTCCATAAACTGATTTAAATTGTACCAAATGTCCCCACTTTTCAGGGTCAGACCATATTCCAAATATTGTGAACTTCATTTGTACTAAGAAGAAATCATTCTGCTAGAACTGAATATATTCACCCCCAAGCACAAAGGCCAATATCATTTTCTTCCAGTAACAGTCGCACCTTAACCTTTCCTCTGTTTAGAGACATAGAAGTGAAAATGCTTGGGAAAAAAAGTAAAATGTACAGGAACATATTCCAATGCACTACAAAGAAGCCCAAATGCGCTGGAATTAAGAGAACCTACTAAAATATCATAATCAAAGTTTTCTACATAATGCTGCCGGAGAAGGCAAGAAAAGAAAGGATACCTTGCAAATCTGGAGCTCAGGTGCCCAAGTTTCTAACACTCATGGATCTTTAATCATATTAATGTATTCTTTCCATGAAAGATTAAGTGAGTTGTTAGTAGGAAATATCCAAACAGTTTTAAAATTAAGAAGCTAATCACAATTAAGTACTTCCAACTATATAAGTTATATCTGCAATACTTAACAGAAAAAGGGACATCTTGTGGATTATGAGAATAGTGCCCATATATCTTACCCAACACTGTTTCAAGTCTCACCTTGCTGAGATACTGGAGACATTCTTTTTCCTTCTGGTTTATAACAGTCGCAATCTGCGGATGGTTCAGCAGCTGACAAGTCAAGGGACATAACTGCCACCAGTGCATCATTGGAGGAGAAAGTATTGTAAACTATCTAATCATGTTCTTGATCAACATAATCAAATGAATACAACACTTTGGCTCAATGAAAGACAAAGCGTCACACGTCCTGGCTGGGAGGTTGTGGGTTTGATTCCTACCAAAGCCTTTTATTTGTGAGAATTTTTCTACACAGACTGTCTCCTACCTGCTAAAATTTGCTGTCCAGCACTGCAGGTGTCTGAAGTAAGTTATTATGAAAGTAAGTGTGGAGTATAGCCCTGTCATGCAGTCTCAGACCAGAATGGAAATCTGTAACATCATCTTCATCCTCATCAATCAGCATAAAAAATGCTCAAATTCTGTGACCCTTCATGCCCTGGTGACCTCAGTTTGGTTGCCTCATCATGTCAATACCATTGATTTGACTCTGTTCGAGTCACCCATATTGGCAAACTCATGGTGATTGCCAACAGACATACGTAGTGGTGCCTTCTGCAGGGACAGGTCATCCTGGCTCCATGGTCCACGACTAAGTAATCATTGTCATCAATAGGGGGTTTAGTAGTTGGTGTCTTGCGTATGTTAGACCAGAACAGGCACCCACTGCACATCACCAAAGTGACTTGCCAGCAGTTCTGCGTCCCCTCTGGTGGCCTGTCTCATACTGACTTGTCGTTGCTGGAGCTCTGACGGAATGGGACTGTGGACTAGGAGCTGGAATGATCAGCCTGGATGCAATGCCGCTAAGGTGGCACAGAGGATGAGGGGAAACAATCCCACAAGCAGAACCATTTTTTCTACTGGCTCTTGATACAATAACTGATTCTGTCATATCAGACAAGACATTTCAGACATAAATGCATGTGTAATAAATTGTCATTTTTAATCATCACTCACAAAGGATGGATTCGCTTGTGCGCTCACATGGTCTCATGTCAGAGCACATGGGACTGAAACTGTCACTTTTAACACATAATGATTAATCATTTATCAGCAGGACATTAACCATACACAAACTGAAAAAAATCAGAACAGCAATAATAACAAGATTTTTGAGAGTCCAGATGGTTCCAAGGTACATTAACCCCTTTAATGCTGTTTACAAGAGCATCCTACACGCCGAGAAATAGATTGCTACACAGTCACTTGCTATGTTTACTTCACCGTATCTTATAAACTACTTGGAATACAACCTTGATATGGTCCACTGACTTCACTGGATATTGCAGATTGTTATCAAACAATCTCAAAGTGTTTATTTGCCATCACTTGTTACCTAGGAAGTTGGTTTGTTTACATCGTGTTATGATCCCAAATATTCTCCAGGTTACAGAATGCATATTTTGGCCACAAAAATTTCCCGACTGGGGCAGTAAGGTTAAAAAGTCATCTATATTGCTGCCAACTTCCCCGCCTTGAAATGTGATTTGGACCAACACCAACTCTCACTGTGGTATTCACTGCAAAGCCACTAACATTGCCATTAGCTACAGCGAATCTTGTCTCTGACCAACAATTGCACTGAAGAAGGCTGCAGGAAGGCGACTGAAAGCTGGGCTTGTAAGAAGCCCTTTAAGACTTTATCCTTTCTGTAGTGTCCAAGCCAATGACAATCCGTGTTATATATTTACAGTCGATGTCATGGAGACTGGTTCGGAAATAAGCATGTGAATTGTAGAGTAACAGTTCTACCAGAGATCTGCCATTAGTCAAGTAAATGGCGCTCTGCGGGCTCAAACACACGGGCTGTGTTTCTCATCTGTTTGTGTGTGTTATTGTATTAGTTAAACAGACACACAGATAGTACACTTTCTGGGATAACTAATTAGTATGCATCAATGCAATCCAGGAGTCTTAAACTGATGGACATGACAGATGGATAAAGGCAGCGCTCTACGGAAATGCATACCACGGATAAATCAAGGAACTGAAATCAGCTTTTGCTAAATTTCTGCACACGTTTTATCTACCTTTTACAAGTTTTTACTCTGTGATAATGAAATCAAACATCAATACACATCACCTTTTTTTTCCATTTAAGAGAGATCTTTTAATTTTAAACATGATCATTTTGTTCCCTCATGAAATTATACAGTATCAGCCAATGCTCAAATTAATCAACGTACAAGACAGAGGCTGAGAAAGTCTGATAAAGCAACACTCACACACACTACTGATAGAGAGAGAGAGAGAGAGAGAGAGAGAGAGAGAGAGAGAGAGAGAGAGAGAGAGAGAGAGAATGGTAATGCATACATGTGGCAGACTGAGTCAACGATTTGTGTGACAGTATAGCATCATGAACATGACTAGGGTTTGTTTTTTTCTTTTTTTTTCTTTCTTAAACGCTCGTTTTCTCAGAAAGGATACAGATGCAACCCAAAAATTAGGAATATGTTCAATGATTCCGTTTCGTTTATCAAAATGCGGCTGCCTAAGTTTTTTATATTTCTTTTCGACTTCCAGAATCTCTTCGCTGGCTTTTTCGTTGAGCCTGTCTATTTCGTTCTGGATGGTATCAATTGCTTCAAGAGCTTTCTGCGTTTCCATGTCATTTCCAATTTCGCTATCGCCGACATCACCGCCATCGGTGAGCGGGTCAAGCTTTTGTTTCTTCGATTCTGTTGGCCCTTCTGCTGACATTGTGAATGAAGTGAATTCCGATCGATCAGATACAACTTGACTGCCTATGTGTTAACTTGCACGTTTCAAATGGCTTTTCAAAAGACCTTCCTCAGATGCACAATTCCCTCTCTGCACACGCTGTAGCTTCCGCCCAATTCATATTGTAGACCCCCTGTCATTGGTCAAAAGCGGGAAATTCAATGACGTCAATCACATTGGATCCAATCAAATTGCATCTCTTACTTTGTTTCTAGTGTTTGTTATTGACTGAAATAGAATCAAGATGGCAGACGAGGATACGATTGAACCACGTTCCGACGAAAACATTTTCGAAATTCTGCAAACACAACCGCCTTTGACTCCTAAGGCTGGAAATTCAAAAATTGCAACAGAAAGTGATGACGTTTGTTCTTATAAAAGTGCTGTCGATGTAAAGACAGAAAACCAGAATTTACCCGGATTGCAGTTTCGTGTTGTGCAGCAGACGAACATGGAGATGGATACGCCAGAGTCAGATCGAAGGTCCTCCGACTCACACGGTGAAAATACTGGGAGTGATACGTCGCCATCCGAACCAAAAAGGCCAAAATTGTTAATGCCAACACCTAACGTGCATACTGGCAGTAATAATGATGCCTGTCAGAGTCCAGAATCAGGGAAACGAAGAAGAATTCAACATGACTATAGACGTCTCTCCAGTTCGGGTTATGTGGACGACTATGAAAAAGGCAAAGATAGTAGATTTTCACTTTCAGGTGACGGCGATACGTCCCCGTTGACACCAAAGCCAAGGAGCAACAATTCATCACCAAAGACAAAGTCACCAAATCCATTTGTGGGGCTGAAACTACCTATGGTGGAAAAACAATATTCAGGTGGGTAATGGCAATTCTATTACAGATTTCATCCATGCACTTTTTTCAGATTTCCTTCTCCACAAGTACCTTGAACTTGAACTTGAGGTGTTTGAGGCCTCGTTGGAGGCCTGTTCACCTTCGAAATTAGTATGTAAGTCTACGCCTATGCCACTTGCATGCGTGGGGTTTCTGATAGTACTGGCACTACCACCACCTATTCTTCTTCTTCTTCTTCCTAAAATACTGGTTCACTCAAAAACGAGTAGGTCACCAGCGCGCATGTTAAAAAGTAAAATAAAATAACATAAAACAGTGCGACTCAGACTGTTGGCCCCTGGAGCAAATTTAGCAACAAGGGGTCGCACTCGATATTCAAGAAGATAAAAGCAATGGCCAAATTCAGGCCCAGGTAATAGTAAAATATCAGGGGAAGTAAAATAGAAAATCGTCAATATGCAGATCTCAAAACTGTCGAATCAATATGTTTTTTGAATGAGATTGCATTTGTGGCAATCTTGATGGCACCCGGCAGTGAGTTCCACAGCCGTACAGAACTGGGATAAAAAGAATGTAAGTGGCTGTCAATATTTGATGCAGGTATGGTATAACATTGACCGCCACTCCTGGTGCTACTTTTATTCAATACTAGTTGTTCCATTGGAATATCAATTACTTTAGCTCTGCCTTTGAAAAAGATGTTAAGTTTAATAAAAGCTCTTCTCTCTTCTAAGGGTTTCCATTCTAATTTCCTCATGTTCTTCCTAGTATTCCCCTTTTCTCTGATGTGGTTCCCTGTTACGAACCGTGCTGCTCTCTTCTGAATCTTTTCAAGGTTATCAATGTCCTTTAGATGTAAGGATCCCAAACTGAGCAACCATATTCCAGTACTGTCTAACCAGTGTTTTGTAGCAGTCGTCTTTAACCTTTTGGGGCAGTCATTGATATTCCTGTGTGAGAAAGCTAAGATGTTATTTGCTTTCTTACATACTAAATTGTAATGTTCTTTCCATTTGAGACGACTATCTATAATCACGCCTAAATATTTTGCAGCATTAGTTTCTTTAAGAATGGTATTATGGATAGAATAATCTGATCTAATTAGTGAGCGTTTGTTACATATACGCAACACTTGGCACTTTTGAGGATGAAATTCCATTTTCCAAGTTCTTTCCCACTCTTGTAAAGCATTTAGATCTTCTTGTAGAATGCGTGTATCATTCTTGCTTCTGATTGTTCTATATACTAAACTGTCATCTGCAAAAAGCCTTATAGTAGTTCCAGGAGAGAGATTTCTACTTATGTCATTTATATAAATTAAGAAAAACAAGGGCCCCAGAACAGTTCCCTGTGGTACACCTGACAAGACTGGTTTACAATGGGATGATGACCCTTCCACAACAACTTTCTGCGTTCTCCCAACGAGGAATGATCTAGCCCATTTTAGCAAAGAACCGCCAATGCCAATGTGTTCTAATTTAAGCAGCAGGCCCTCATGGTCAACCTTATCAAAGGCTTTAGAAAAATCTAATAAAATTGCATCTATTTGCTGTCTGTTGTTAAGACAGTTACTAAAATCATTGAGAGTTGTTATAAGTTGAGTCTCACAACTCCTTCGCTGTCTAAAACCATGCTGGGCGTTATTTAAGAAGTCATATTTGTCAAGATGGTCCATTATGCTACTATATATTATGTGTTCAAGTAGTTTAGCTGATATGGATGTAAGAGATACAGGTCTATAGTTCTCTGCTTTTGTTTTGTCACCCTTTTTAAATAAGGGAACAATGCTCGCATCTCGCCACTCATCAGGTATTACTCCCTGGCCCAGTGAAGCTTGGTAAAGTAATTGGTATACC
Source organism: Conus ventricosus (assembly GCA_018398815.1). NCBI lineage: Eukaryota > Metazoa > Mollusca > Gastropoda > Neogastropoda > Conidae > Conus > Conus ventricosus. Next base: position 72,848,201 of record CM031604.1, read on the forward strand.
TCACTCAATTCATTGGCACATAATTTTAAGAGCTTGCCAGGAACGCCATCGGGACCAGTAGCTTTGTTTTCATTGATATTGGTCAGTAACTTAAATACTCCTGCTTTGTTTACTTTGATGTTTTGCATTTCAATTTCAGGAGTTTATCATCATCCTTTAGTCTAACGTTAATTAAAGGTTTGGATTTGAGAAAACTGAACAAAACTGCTTGTTTAGTAAGTTTGCTTTCCCTTCAGGGTCCTGTATTAGGTTATTCTGGTTGTTTCTCAGGTCTGGAATCCCAATGTTGTCCTGTCTCTTACTCCTTATGTAAGACCATAATTTCTTGTTTTGATGATCACCTTCCGAAATCATCGAATTAACATAATTGGAGTGAGCAAGTCTACATTCTCTCTGACACCTTCTCTTAATATGTTTATACCTAACCAGTAATCTTTCTGAATTAGGATGTAGTTTCAATTTCTTAAAGAAACGATGTTTCCTTCTCAACAAACGTTTAGTTTTTGTAGTAATCCATGGCTGGTGGTTCTTGCTTGAAGTTATTTTAGTAGGTATGTTGTCATCCATAATAAAACCCAAGTTAGTTTTTATACACTTCCAAAGGTCACTGACATTATCTTTAACACTATGGGACCTCAAAAAAGACGACTGAAATCATGAGTATCCCTGCGCAATTTTGGTAAATCTGCTTGGTTCCAGAGTCTGATGGTACGTTTAGGGGGTTTTCTTCGAAAGGGTTGCAAGTTGCTCTCTAAGAGAACTATGCCATGATCACCCAGGCCTGCAATTAATTCCTGATTGCCTAAAGCGCCTGGACAATTGGTAAAAAATAAATCCAGGAATGCCTTACCACGAGTTGGTGATTCAACTGACTGTACTAATCCAAGGTCTTTGGTGGCATCAAAAAACTGAGTATTAATATTTTTACTGTATTGATTACCAAGTATGGCATCTTCACCCCAATCAATATCTGGTAAGTTAAAGTCTCCACCAATCCATAATATTGCCTTCCTATTGGCCAAAACAATGTTAGAAATGTCTCTGCAGACAGACGAACATGTATACATTTTCATCTGAGTCTGGAGGTCCTGTAAACTGATCCAACAATGACAGGTCTCTTATTCTTGAAATTCGCAGCATACTGGATTGAACTTTGAGGGAAGGCTATTCCAATGGGCATCCAGTCTGGACTTGAAGGTATTCAATGTTGGAGCTGTAACTATGTGAGCTGGGAGGCTATTCCAACTCCAAGAGTTTATGACTCTCTCAGCAAAAAAGTTACTTCTGACTTGTAGCCTACAGTGTCCTTTGACTAACTTCAGACTGTTACCCTTTGTTTCTCTGCTGTCAAACAACTGAAACTGAGGGTTCTTCACCTTGTACATGCCATGAACATATTTGTACAAATCTATCATGTCGCCTCGAGCCTGTCGATGTTCAAGACTGGGAAGCTGTAATATGGCCAAGCGTTCTGGGTAGGGTTTGTCCTTTAGCAATGAAAGAAGCTTTGTTGCTCTGCGTTGGACATCCTCCACCTCAGCACACAAAGTCTTGTGTGAGGTTGCCAAGCTGAGTGTCCATACTCCAAGACCTGGTCTTACAAGTGACTTGTAAAGCTGGATAAAGGTCTCTTTTGTCAAGTGGTCGAAAGATCGTCTAATTATCCCGACAATTCGGTTTGCTTTAGATGTTGCCTGTGCCACATGTTCTTTGAAGGAAAGCTTGTTGTCTATATGGATCCCCAGGTCTTTCTCCACTTGGCTTTCAGACAGGTTGATGGTACCAGTGTAAAGAATTCAGTTACATTGAAATTGTCTTTTTTTAATTTGCAGTTCATCTATTCAGTAACTGGTGTTTAGTTTTCAGTCCTTACCATCTAAAAATGCAGAAAGGTAATGAAACATAAGAATGAATTGCGAGGGTGAACACTGTTAACCGGGTGAGTCGGACGTCTTTTTGACAGCTCTGCTCTTGATTAACTTATTTTAGTTAATTAAACAACCGATCGGTCACCAAGAATGCCACGAAGTTAACAGTGTATCTACTGCCCACCTCCATCCGAGTTTTTGGAACTTTTGGTCAGCGTGATGTGAAGAAATCGTTGCTGAAATGACTGTCCGTGATGTTGTCAGTGTGCAATGTTATGGCCCGCCATAAGAAGAGAAAACAGCGTACGCAGACTGGTGAAGGTTCAGGCTCTAGTTCCTCCAACAACTCGAGTGTTAACAGTGACAAAGACACCCCAAAGAAACAAAAGGGTGGAAACTAGTACTCCACTGTCCGGGCCAGTGAAAGAGACTCTTCTAAATTTGTTTTTTCGACCGCGAGAGGACAAAATGGAGGACAAGGGAACGACTCGCTCCCAAACCAATCAAACGAGTTGGACATTGTTTCTCTCCCTGCTCGCGATTCTCACCGGCAAAAAGAACCCCAGCAATGTACGAATGCCGATCTGATGGCAAAGCTCTGTGCCAACGGAGCAGAACTTGCCAGGCTGGCTCTTGCGGTGGAGGAGCTGAGGGCTGCCCTGTTCTCAGTCCAGACTGAGAACGAGAAGCTTCGTCGAGAGCTGACCGATGCCCGGAAGCGAGAGGAGCAGACAGCCACCCAGCTTGCCGAGGTTCGGCACCTTGCAGAGCTGGCCGATCGTCGTACCGAGGACGTTTCCGCCTACGTACGGAGGAACAACCTTCGTATCTACGGGATGCAGGAAGCGGAGAGTGGGGGCGTCGAGACGGGGGTACAGTGTGAGGAGAAGGTGCTTTCTCTGTTCAACCGTAAACTGAACATTGAGGTGAAGAGAGAAGACCTTGAGGCAGTGCATAGGGTCGGTTCCAAACAGGGTTCCAATGCGTCTAAAAACTCTTGCCGCGGGATTATTGTTCGTTTTGTTTCCCGTCGAGTCAGGGACTCTGTGCTCTACGCGCGCAAGAAATTGAAAGGAACCGGGGTCACTATGGTGGAAGATCTGACCCCACGGGCCTATCAGCTGCTATGTTCAGTGCGGAACGAGAGGGACATTTGCCAGCAGGCGTGGACGAAGAACGGTGCAGTGGTGGTGAAGACGGTGTCCGGACGAATCTCGACAGTAAAATCTCTTGCCGATTTTAGGCAACTGCGTTAGTTTTGTTTCTTTCCTCTTTTATGTGTCACGCCGTTACTTCCACCTTTGCTTTGACATTGTGTCGTCTGCTCGAACTGTAAGTAGACCAAATTATTTTAACCAGCTGCGATTATTTTCTGTTCAAAATCGTGAAAGTTCGTGAATTCTTAAAGGTTTGTAATTTGGAATCTACTTGATGTAATTTCTGTATCTGTGCGCATTTTTTTTTTTTTTTTATACATATAACGACTTTGGCGATTTCTTTTGTTGTTGTTATTGTTATTGTTTTGTTTGGGTTTGTTTCCCCCCCACTGGACGTTGTTTACATCTGGGGGTGAAGGTCTTTTGGGATTGGCAAGTTGGGGGAGCAGTCCTTGCGTCGAAGGTAGTAGTGTACAAAAGTAATGAAAGAAAACCGAGCCTTGTGGTACTATTCTTGTTTTTTCCATATATTTCTTCTTCTTCTTCTTTCCTTTGGTGCCCACGATCATGAGGATGATCATTCTGGCACATATTTGTATTTGGTCTTTGCCCACAGACAATGTGATTGTATGGAGGGATAGTAAATTTTTGATCACGTATAAGACAGTCATACAAGATGACCATGACACGAGTTGTTTGAAGGTGTTTTCTTTTCTTTTCTTTTTTTTTTTTCTTTTTTTTTTTTTTCTTCTTCCATATCATTGCGCTAGATTTTGTAGTAGTAGTTGTAATAGTTGTAATCAATGCTCGTTTGGAGCAGGGCGGTGGGTCCTTATATAACAGGTTGGTGTGTGTATGTATGTGTAGTTTTATGTCATTGCTTTGTAAGCTGGTCTTTATGTTATACATTACTTTTTCATTTTCTTCATATCAAGGTGATAGGCTTGTGTGTGAGAGTGAGATTGTAACTGGGTCATGTGCACTTTATTTGTGCATTTATAAGATGTTGATATTAATGATGGGTGTGAAATCTTGCCTACTATTACATTGGAAGGTTGAGGCTGAGGTAGCTTCTGTTAAACTTTGGGGATGTGCAACATCACTGTATTTCAAAAAGTGTGTCTCTAGTGTTAGCAACACTTTTGAGTATTTCTTACTTTTTTCTTTTGTAGACCTTTTTATATATATGTGTGTGATGTATATATATGTATGTATGTGTATATATGTATGTATATATGTATATATGTGTGTATATATATATATGTATATATATATATATATATATATATTTTTTTTTTTTTTTTTTTATTGCTATTATCTGTTAACTACTTTAACCTTTCTTGCCAGAACTCAACATGGCACAGGATAGTTCATTTAAAATTTGTTCTTTGAATTGTAATGGTCTAAATAATAATAAAAAAAGAAAAGATGTATTTGATTTTCTTAGAAAAAAAGCAGCTCATATTTATTGTCTTCAAGAGACACACTTAAAGGAAGACTCTGAGAATTTTATTCGAGCCAGCTGGGGATATAATGTATGGCTGTGTGGTACGGAAACTAATAAAAATGGTGTTGCTGTTCTGTTTAATAATAACTTTGAGTACAAGATACATGATGTTATAAGAGACCAGCATGGGTGTTACATTGTTATGAATATTCAATTCTTAAAAAAAAGGTTTACTTTGGTGACTTATACGGGCCTAGCAGTGGTGATAGCCCTGAATTTTTTGATAGTGTTTGTGAACTCATTGAGAGCTTTGGCAACCAACATGTAATTATAACTGGAGACTGGAATTGTGCCCTTAATTTAAAAATGGATGTTAGAAATTATACAAGTGTCACCAATCGGCCAAGAACCCGAGCAAAAATCAATGATATAATGACAAAATACAATCTGTTCGATGTTTTACAGAGAATTATACCCCGAGAAAAGAAACTATACATGGCGGAAATTTCACTCTTATAAACAAGCAAGACTTGACTACTTTATGATCACTGAAGGATTAATGATGGAAGTTAATGATGTTTGCATCGACCCTGGATATCGATCCGATCATTCTCTTGTCACATTGCTTTTAAAAAAAGATAATTTCAAACGCGACAGACCTTTTGGAAATTCAACAATAGTTTATTAAGAGATAAGCAATAGTTTCAAAAATTAGAGAGCTGATCAGCGATACCAAGAAACAGTATGCATTACCTGTATACAACTTAGATAATATACATAAAATTAGTAATGAAAACCTCTTTTTTCAAATTGATGATCGTCTCTTTTTTGAGACATTAATGATGGAAATAAGAGGCAAAACAATCTCTTATAGTACTTATAAGAAAAAAATGGATACTCAAAGAGAACATGACCTAGAAACAAAATAAAAAACATTGAACAGAATTTACAAGAGGAAACTATTCCTCATTTAGAAAACCTAAAAACAGAATTGCAAGAAATCAGGAATCACAGACTTGAAGGCATGGCAATGCGCTCGAGAGTTCACTGGCTAAGTCAAGGGGAAAAGGTGAATAAATATTTTTGCACTCTTGAAAATCGAAGTTTTATTGATAAATCTATCCCTTTTTTAGAAAAAGAGGATGGTTCAGTCATTTCTGAACAAAAAAGTATCCTCCTTGAGATAAAAATTTTTTATGAACAATTATACAGCTTTAGAGATGTAACTGATATGAATATTTCTGAAGAGCTTCCGGATGCTCCAGCATTATCTGAGGAGGAGAGCTCCTCACTAGAGGGTTTGATAACACTGGAAGAGGCTGCTACTGTTTTGAAACGGATGAAAAATTTGAAGAGTCCTGGGCCTGATGGGTTTACTGTTGAATTTTTAAGTTTTTCTTTGTAGATATTGGAACTTTCCTTGTACGTTCTATTAATGAAGGTTTTGCTAAAGGCCAGTTATCAACTACCCAGCGACAGGGAACCATAATATGTATCCCCAAGGAAGGGAAGCCGAAAAGATTTGTGAAAAACTGGCGCCCCATCTCTTTGTTGAATACTACATATAAGATAGCTTCTGCTTGTGTTGCTAATCGATTGAAAAATGTTCTTCCAAACATCATACATGAGAGTCAAAGAGGTTTTTTGAAGGGCAGATTTATTGGAGAAAATATAAGGTTGATGTATGACATGTTATTGTACACTGATAAGGAAAATGTTCCAGGTATGCTTTTTTTAGTTGACTTTGAGAAGGCGTTTGATAGCGTCTCATGGTCATTCTTACATAACTGCCTGAAATTTTTCAAGTTTGGACCTCACTTAATTAATTGGATAAGAACATTTTATTCACAAATTTCTACCAGTATTTATGTCAATGGCCAGTACTCCCCATGGTTTCCGATTGAGAGAGGGGTGAGACAGGGGGACCCATTATCTCCTTACCTATACCTAATTTGTGTGAGGTTCTGTCATTAATGATTCGTTCTAATGAGCATATTAAAGGAATTAAAGTTGTTAACAAGGAAACATTACTGTCACAATTTGCTGACGATACTAGTTTATGTCTAGATGGTTCAGAGAGATCTTTTAACCGAGGCGGTATCTGTCCTTACTAAATTTTTACAAATTTCAGGTTTAAAAATCAATTTTGACAAGTCACAAGTAATATGGTTGGGGAGTAGAAAGAATTGTGGAATTAGATTTATGAGGGACAAAAATTTTGTTTGGGATCCAGGTACTTTCAAAATTCTTGGTATCAAATTCTCCACTAACACAAATATTATTGTACAGATTAACTTTGAAGATAAACTTTTTGAAATAAAAAGAGTCCTAGCTTTTGGAAAAAAAGAAATTAACTCCTTTCGGAAAAATAACTATTATTAAAACTTTGGCATTTTCTAAAATTGTTCATTTATTGATTAATCTACCAGACCCCCCAGAGGATTTTATTGTTGCTTTGGAAAAAGAATTGTATAGTTTCTTATGGAACGGTAAAAAAAGTAAGATTAAAAAATCTGTGGTTCGAAAGCAGTACTGTGAAGGTGGATTAAAAATGTTAAATGTAAAAAATTTTATTTCTTCTATGAAGGTAAGTTGGCTGAGAAGATTAATGTATGAGTCGGGTTGGCGGGAATTTACCATTAATATGTTCCCTAAGCTGGACAATAAAAAAACTTTGGTGCTGAATTTTCTAATGTTATTATGCAAGATGTCAATAAACCCATTCTGGAATGATGTGATGAAACACTACAAGAAACTGTGTTCAAAGTGCTGTCCGACTACAGTACATGATTTCATGTCAGAGTGTATTCATTACAATATTAAAATTTTAAGAGATAAAAAAGTTATTTTTGTACAGGAATGGTGTAATTATGGCATTTTTTTCATTAAACACTTGATAAATAAAAATGGGCATTGGATGACCTTCCATGAATTTTTAATTAAATATCAAGGTATAAGAACAAACTTTCTCTTGTATGAAGGCATAATAAATGCTATTCGCAACTATTGCCAAAAGCTTAATATTATCACAACTAACCAATATAAACTCTTAGACCAAAAAGTCTGGTTTTGCATTAAAAGAGGCAACAAATATGTACAAAAAACTTTAAATGAAAATAATGCCTCTCCCGCTGCTATTAATAAATGGAATAATCTATTTGTAAATCTGAATTGGAAACAAATATTCCTTCATAGTTATAAAGTTTCTACTGACGTCCAGCTTAGATGGTTCCAATGTCGACTTCTACATAGATTGCTGCCAACCCAGAAATACCTGTTTCAGTGCAAAATTGTGGATTCACCATTATGTAACTTTTGTGATCAGGAACAACAGACGATTACACACATGCTTTTCGACTGTAATATTGTGCAGCGGTTTTGGAGAAATCTTCAAAACCTGCTAATGGAGAAATGTCAGCACTGCGCTAATCTGTTTTTTGAGAAAGAGTTAGTTCTGTTTGGAATGAAACAAAATGTGGAAACTGACAAAGTTCTTAACTTTATTTTGTTGTTTGCTAAGTTTTATGTTTACAAATGTAAACTACAAAATAACCACCCAGACCTTCATGTTTTCCTAACAATCTTAAGCTATAGATTTAAATTGGAAAAATACTTAGCCTTTCTGAACTATGATTCAGATCAATTTGACAAAACCTGGTTTCCCTATTCCTCTATCATTTCCTAGCATGATTGTGACTTTTTTTTTTTTTTTTTTTTTTTGACAATCTTATGTACACATGGTCCCAACTTGAGTATCCCAACCTAGATAATGCTACATAGTTGAGAATGGTAAACGCTGGTATCTTTTAACATAACTAGCCATCTCTTCTTTTGTTGTAATTACCCATCTTAAATTTTTTTTTTTTTTTTTCTCCCTCTCTCTCAGCCTCTCACCCATGCCACCCCTTGGTATTTTCCTAGTTTTTGAAGTTATTTGTATATATGTGTGTGCAAGTTTATATATCCTGCTTACAATTCATGTAATGATGGTTTTTTTTTTGTTTGTTTGTTGTTGTTGTTTTTTTTTTGGGGGGGGGGATATGCGTGTTTATTCTTTTATTGTGTCTGACTTCTTTTGGGTTCTTTGGTACAATTATTATGATACGTATGTCTTTTTTGTGTGTGTGCGTGCATGTTTGTTTAAAAACAAAAAACCTCTTTGCTAATACTTTAATAGCACAATTATACAATTCCAACATACATGGGTCAGTTATTTCAACTCATTCTCCCATTCATTCCTTCAAACACAAAGAACACCATGTCAAATGTCATAGGATATTTTGATTTGAACTCTTTATTGTAACACCTTTATATCTGTACATACATGAGTTTATAATTAATTTGTTTTAAGTAAGTACCTTGCCAGGTTTATGTTGAGGGATGAATGTGTGAGAAATGAAGGAATTGTTGAGTGGAGGGATGAGAGAGGTGACATTAAAAATGTGGAAAAAAAAAAAAAAAAAAAAAAAAAAAAGAATGAATTGCTAAAATGTTTTGTTTCGCATTTACTGAACGTCCCATAAGATTAAGGTTCTAGAGTTAGTTCAAGACAGTCCAGTGTAAAAGAAAAGAAATGTTTTATCTTTTAATGTTAGATTTGTCAATGGAATGTGCCACTTTTGGCATTGTTATATAGTATTTAACAACCTTATGTATTTTTCTTCTAATGTTCTTGAGTTGAACAAATTCTTTAAAAGTACCCCTCCATGACTCATGATGATAGAAATAGATTTTTGTAATAACAATTTTAGATTTTTGTAATAACAATTTTGGTTAGCTTCTTAAGTGAACAACTCAATGAGACAAATTAAAATGCAGTTCTTGTTACATAGTTTATCATATTGCATACCTGTAATTTCAACACACACAACAAATTCTTAGCAGAAGTAGCTGTGACATCACCAGAAGAGGATGTTCTAAGCTTGCCCCTCAGCCATGAAATCAAGCTTGTGTTTGTTTGATAATGTTCAAGATAAAAAAAAAGGTTTTGCCAGTTTTGAATGAATACAGTAGTAGTTGTACACATGTCAGGTATGAGGTACACACACACACACACACACACACACACACACACACACACACACACACACACACACTGTAATGGGCAAACTTGGAACATCCTTTTTGGAGGATACTTTTTTGCACTGTGTGCTCTGTGTCGTAAGCAGCATTCATTTTGGGTTAGGGCATGTGATTAATTTTATCATCAGACAGAGAGTTACCCTTTATTTATGTTAGGGTTTGTTTTTTTTTTTAATTTACTGTTCACTCTTCCTTGCCATATTTGAATTTTCATTTTAAACTAAAAAGTTACTTTGTTGCTTTTTGGTCAAGATGCTGGTACTGGCACACCAATCTTTTTCTCCCTTATTCTTTTTCTTTCTTTCTTTCTTTCCTTGTTTTCTTTCTTTCTTTTTTTTCTTTTTTTTTTCTTTTTTTTTTTTGGGGGGGGTGGGGTGGGGTGGAGGTTTAGCTATTTGTTAAGATTTCTTATTTTAAAGTATATGCGGTTGATAATGTTGGAGTGAAAAACATTGTGATTTTGCAGACGTGCAATTATCCATCAGATATAAAGGTTTGAACACAACTGTATTGTATTAGTTGCATCTTCTAGAGCATTCTCATTTTCTGCGGTAATGCTCTGGAATTCACTACCTTTCTATCTACGTCATGCCCCCTCCTTCCTGACATTCAAATCTGCACTTAAAACGTATCTGTTCAAACGCCAGTTGCAGGATACCACCTGAATTATTACTAAATTACTACATGTCACTTGCACACTTTGCTCGTGTACAAATGAGCTGTTCAACGGTCATATAGCATGTTTATGTATGCAACATTATGTTCCAGTGTGTGTGGGGCGCGTGCGTTTGTGTGTGTGTGTGTACGTGTGTGCGCACGTGAGTGTGCTGTATGCGTGTGTGTGTGTGTTTATGACTTATGAATGCATAATTTTGTGTGTGTGTGTGTTCTGCTTTATATATATATATATATATATATATATATATATATATATATATATATATATATATATATATATATATTTAGATGTTGAATTTTTAAAACTTGTAAATCACCCTGTAGCCTATAGAAATTGTCCTCATTATTATCATTATTATTGTTCTGTTAATCAGTAGAACAGGAGACGGAAATGGACAGCAATATCACAGAAAACAAAAGAAAGAAAAGACAAACTACAAAAACACCTCAAACAAGATGCAACATAATGCTTATTTTTATAAACAATATGAAATCTACAAGTTAATGTTTAAAAATATCATCTTCAGTTTGAACATGCCAAAGAACACACTCAAAATGTGCAAAAACTCTACTTCCTGAGATCTGTCACCAGCAGAAGACCAATGTAGAAGAGATGAATTGAAGAAGTGAGGACAGTTCAGAAAGATAGAGTACTGTAACACAGCATGATAAAAAGTGCAGGATGAGAAAGGGGGTGGGAGGGGGAAGGCAAAGCAGAGGAGAGGGAGTGGTGAAAAAGTGAGCTGAATCTCTTCAACCAGATGCAGTTCACTACTGAATCTTTTTAACAAAAGTTTTTAAAAAAACTACTCTTGTGTTACTCCTGTCTGGACGAAGATTCAGCTCACTTTTTTGCCACCCATCTACCCACCACATCTACTGTGTGAGTCACTTTTTGTCATCCACCCCCACCTTCCATCTCTGTCTTTCATTCTATGCTCCTGTTCCCCATCTCTGAAGTGTCCTCACACCTCCACTGCTGTTTTTTCTGTTTTTTTTTCTTTTTTTTTTCAATATTGCCTTCTGCTGTGCAGATACTTGAAAGTTGTCTAGGGAGTATTGTGAACTTGCATTTGTTTGTGTTTAATCACATTTTGGCTTGCTCAGCTGCAGGAAATGAAACTTTGTAGTAACGTATAATTATAAATGCACTCTTTCCCATTTAAAAAAAAAAACAAAACTGGTTGAAGTGTAAAGGGATAGTTGTTCACGCACAGTGCATTCCCTTGCTGGTTTCTGTAAGTTTCATTTTGGTTGGCCAGTTTTGACCAGTCTAGCTGTGCTGTATTCTGTCATTTGTGAACAACAAGAACCATACTGTAAGTTTTGTTTTCGACAGACCTTTCCACACATCCCTGAACAGTATACTGAGAACATGTAAGGGAAAAAAAAAAAGGGGGGGGGAGGGGGAGACATCTTTGTTCAGTGTTTTGCACATATTGTGAATCATTAGAAATGGATGGATACTTTTCCTAGTGTATGCTTATAATTTTTACAACTCGATACATACACCATCAGACACTGATTACAGAAAAGCCATCAAAGATCAAGTGATTTTCATACATCATAATTATATCACCAGTGAGCACAGGTTTACTAGTATGCATGCGAGTTAGTTTCTTTCATGGTTTATAATTATAGCATACTAATTACACATGTATGAAGAAAACCTAAATATGTTTTAATATTTTGAAATGTGTGTTTCTCTTGTTGGTTCTTGTGGTTTAGTCTCTCAGCTTTCACTTTCAGCATGATTTCTGTTATTATTATAATTGCTGACCACAACTACCTGACAATTTGCAGAAAACAGTTCTTCCTCACCAGAAACACCTGCAAGACAGAAAGTGGAAAGCGAGGACCAACAGTCTACCCTTGAAAGGAAAGACCTTGACACCCATCCCCAGGAAAAGCAACCAGGTGGTCAGCTTCACCACAAGCATCATACTGGCCCTCACCATCACTACCACAAACACAGTGGAGGTCATCACCATCATAAGCACACTGAACACTCAGCCAGATCTGAAAACACCCAATCTGACACGCTGCTTCTGCCCCAGCCTCAAGGTGTTGAAAATTCAGACACTCCTAAGGAGCTGCTTGTTCTCTCTCCAACCAAGATCGTGATTCGTGACCCCATGAAGTCTGCCGTGAAGAAAAGGTCTGTGGGCCACTGTGCTGTTCAGGTCAATCTGAAGCGGCGGACAGTTAGCAAAGAAATTCAGACATCATTGTCAACTATAATTGCATCAGAACAACAGGAAAAAATTCCTGTGAAAGTGGCAACTTCCAGTTCAGATACGGTGATGTCTTCAGATCACAAGGAGAAAAGTGGGATGAAAAATGTTGGAACGCAGGTCAGAATTAAAGAAAAATCTCATCCCTCCTACCATGCACAGTCAGATGCAACACACACCTTGAGGAATCCACCATCAGAGTCCCGTTTATTGTCAGAGAGTGAAGCAGTGCCTAACTCTGTGCGCCTTGCGCACTCTTCCTTCCGCAAGTATGTCCATCTTGAAAAGTACACCAACGGTGGGGCTGTTGTGGCCCATGCTTACCATCACGAGCTACAGAGTCTGTCAGACAAGGAGAAAGAAGAGTTTGCAGATCAGTTCCTAGAGCTGGTCTATGGTGAGGAAACTGAAGGCGTATCACACTGTGTGATGGGCATTGTTCATGGGGCTGCAGCACCCATGGATGATTTCATCGACTATCTCAGCAACCATCACAAGGGTATGACTGTCAAAATGGGTGTCCTGGGCAAGTCAGACATTCAGACAACGGCCATCGAGAAGTATCGTGAGTCGATGCTGAACAGCTATAAGAATGGAACTTTTCGATGGGGACCGCTGTTGCAGATCAGCCTTGTTGGTACAGTGCAGGAGGAGGTAAGCAAATGAGCTTTAATAGTCTTCCTTTCTGTGAGTTGCTACCTTTTCTTTTGAAATAGGTATCGTGTCATTGTATACAGTATAGTATTATATTTTCATGTATTTCTCATAAAGGGGTTGCTTTGATAGTGACATGGAGCTGAATATAAGTTACTTTACATGAATTATGAACAACTGAGAATTATCATCATCAGTTAGATGACAATAAAGTATCTGTTGTTCTTCTTGATTTGTCTGCTGTTTTTGACAGAACAAATCACAAAAATCTCCTTTCATGTCTAAGTACAAATTTTGGCATATGCGACATTGTACTAAATTTGTTTAGATCATATCTGTCAAACAGACAGCAGTTCGTCCTTATTAACGAGAAACAGTCTTCTGAATGTCATCAGATTTTGGCATTCCTCAGGGTTCTGTGCTAGGTCCAGTGCTTTTTATGATGTTCATGACGCTTCCAACTAAGATCATTTACAACCGTTCTGTTTATCATGAAATGTTCGCCGACACACTCGCCTCAAACATTCTGACACACAAGTAACTATAATAGTCTCATAAAAAATCTTCGAGGTTGTGTCTCTGATACCAAATAGTGGATGTCTAGTAATAAACTGAAATTAAATGATGATAAGACATAGAGGCTATCCGGTTTACAAAACTCTCTTGGGCTCAAAACCCCCATCTGTTTTCGTCAATACTCCTAGGCTCTACTGACATCTCGTTTATGCCATGTGATATGTTTGTGATCTTAGCTTCTATTTTGATTCTAGTCTCACCCTGAAACACCACATAGCCAAAATCTACCAAGTATCCTTTCTTGAACTTCATCGTATCAGCTCTGTCAGACCTTTCCTTACAGAACAGGCCATGAAAACAGTGTCTTCCTGCATCCTGTCGAGATTAGATTATTGTGATGCTCTTCTCCTTGGTGTACCTGCGGTCTTACTCCAGCCAATACAACATGTTCAAAATTCAGCTGCTCTTCTCATCTACATGGGCTCAAAATAAGATCATGCTTCATATCTCTTGAAGAAATTACACTGGCCCAAAATTGAACACAGGATTCAGTGTAAGTCTGCTTGTCCATGTTGTAAGATTATCACATGTGAAGCGCCTACCTGTCTCTGTTGTTGTTGTCGTACCCTGGCTAAAAGACTCCAGGGATCATCCGAACAGCCGAAGTATTTGAACACTATGGCACAAATGCATCAGCTGGGGATGAGAACATTACGTGTGTGACCGTTTTTGATTACCCCGCCACATGGGCAGCCACACTCCGACTTCGGGGATTTGGGAGACTGATAATGTTATGCTAGGAGCTTGTCACGACTGAAGACAATCCCCACATAACTATGCAGAGCATAACAACATTTTGCTGTAGCCTTGGTGTTCTGGCCTATGTCAATTGGTCTGACACAGCCTTAAGCCAAGGCGTTACCTGTCTCTGTGACCTCTTTGAAATTATAAATATATATTTTCCAACCCGTTCCAACTATTCTTCCTCTGATGACTGAATTTTTCAAATTCACCCATGCGACCGAAAGCGGCATGGTTCCAGGACATTCTCATTTTTTGTGGCAATACTCTTGAATTGGCTTCCTTTTCAACTACGTCATGCACCTTTCTTTGGAAATTTCAGGTCTCCACTTAAAACATGTGTTTAAACCCCAGTTGCAGTATGCCAGTTTTTTACCACCTGTCATTGCTAACTGTCACTTGCATACTTTGCTTGTGTACATGAGCTGTTCACTGTATCATATAGTCTATGTGTCTATATTATATGCGACATTGTTTTCCAGTGTGTGTGTATGTGTATATATATATGTGTGTGTGTTTGTGAGTGCACGTACAGTGTGTATGTGTGTGTGTGTGAGTGCGTACGTGCATGTGAATGCACGCATATGTCTATGACTCATGAATGTAGAAGTGTGTACAGTGTGTGTGTGTGTGAGAGTGTGTGTGTGTGTGTGTGTGTGGTGTGTGTGTGTGTGTGTGTGTGTGTGTTAGCATGCATTCATGCTTGCATGTGTGTGTC
Organism: Conus ventricosus; assembly: GCA_018398815.1. Classification (NCBI taxonomy): domain Eukaryota; kingdom Metazoa; phylum Mollusca; class Gastropoda; order Neogastropoda; family Conidae; genus Conus; species Conus ventricosus. Next base: position 72,863,356 of record CM031604.1, read on the forward strand.
TTGCATATATATATATTTTAGATATTGATTTGTTAAGATTTGTAAATCGCCCTGTAGCGTATGTTGTTAGGATGGGCGTTATAAAAATTGTCCTCATTATTATCATTATATCTGTTTCTACAGTCTCAACTCCCCCACCTTTCTTTCTGTCCACATTAATTTATCAGCTTGCCTTTCCAGCTCTCATTTCTTTACAGACAACAACAAACATTATTTGGAGGCTTGTTTTGAATTTTTCTTTGATTAACATTATTAAGCAGAATAATTGAAAATTCAAACTACTTTAAAGAATGGTTCTTTTAAATTATATTTTGCAGACACTAAGAAGTAAGATGGCAAGGCCATATAGATCTCAGATACATATTTGAAAAACTGTTTTTGATAACTAGTATAATATCAAATATGATGTTTAAAACACTGATTTCCCTCATCTGTTTATAAATGTTGTAGCGGATCATGTTAAGTTGGCAAACTTCATTCTTCTGTGTGTGTGTGTGTGTGTGTGTGTGTGTGTGTGTGTGTGTGTAAGCAGTTGCAAATGTATCAGATTCATGGGAAAAGTGTTGTACATAAGATTACAGAAGATGATTCATTTATTGTGACACCTTACCACACTTGAGAAGGAACACACAGTACTTTGGAAATTTATCTTCCAGAATGTGTATCATGCTTTATTAAATAACTGATGCTATGGAAAATGATCAGTGTACAAACATATTGGAATGAAATAATGTGTAATACATAAGATGTTTGCAATAAACCATGTGGTTAGGAGAAACATAAATAATATACATGTTACAAATGAATTAGATTACAATTTGTAATACTGCAAAATTAGGTATCATTGAATGATAAATCACGGTCAACTTCATTTCAACTGAGAGCATTGTTTGGTACACATATTTGACTAAAATTTGAATTAATTGTTGACAGTACACCTTACATTGGACATACTCAGTTTTTGAGTCAGATTGTTCAGGAAATAAGAAAGGAAGGTTCATGAAATTATTGAGAAATTATGAGACGATCTTTTTATATTGAACATAGGCATATCAGTAGGTGACCTTGTATCCTCTTTCAAAGGGAGTAAATTTGGTTGCTGCCACAACTAGAGAGAGAGAGAAAGAGATCATATTGAGTTTGGTCTGAATGTACAATTTTAGTTATATATAAATAGATAGATAGGTGGATACTAAGATGGATATTCGAGTTTGGTCTGAATGTACAATTTTAGTAACATTTCTGTTCTGTGTTCTTTCATGCATTCAGTCGGGTTTTTTTTAGACCAGATGTTTTTATCAGGATTTATCATCCAGAAATTGTCACTGTATATGAGGCAATTTTTGGCACAAGTTTAGTCAAATATGAAGTGCAAGTGTCTGTCCTTAACGAAAAGAATTAATGAATGAAACGAGTAAACTGTTATGTTTATGTGGAAAGATTTTCTGTAAGTTTACTGTTTCCACTATTCTTTTTTTCGCCAGTGAAACGTATGCATGCAAAATCCGTGTACATTCTGTTTTGGTACATTTTTAGGTTTAAAGCTCACTGATTTTGACTTCTTTCTTTGTTGCTCAAGACAAAGATGTCATGTTGTCCACTGCTGCACTAACAGCTGAGGTGCACAAATAATTAAATATAAAAAGCTAACAGAGAGAAGACTGAAGTATGTTGTATGGTTGATTATTTGGTGAATGGTTTATTACAAAAGTATACGTTGATGTGTTCTGTGTTCCTTAGTAATTTTACAGTGTGTTTCACTGTTTGTGTATGCGTTGAATGACAGCCTGGGATTTATCTGGTGTCGGGTGTAAGGTGTCAGTCAGTGATACTGTACAGGAATTTGAAACTGGTCATTGATTTTTCACAAAGTTGGTTAATGTAATGTTTTTAGTTTGTTTGTTTTTCCAGTTTTATTCCTTCCCAACAAAAATGTTACAGTAATAAATTGATATGATCTAGCAGGCTCTGTAATATGCCATGTTGGAATCTTTCAGCTAATGTATCACACTGAGAAAAACAAACAAACAAAGCTATTCCTTGTTGAGCCTTTAGTAATTTGTAAACTGTTGGCTTTGGTGGCATTTCATCTTTGTTTTTTTTTCTACATTTCGCTCTTTGTGTAGTCCATTGAAGGTTAGTGTTAGTTGCTTGCTTCATATTCAGAGGAGTTGGGTTTTTTTTTTCATTACATAGATTTTGCCACAGACATGAACAGGCCTTAGTGTGATTGAAGTGGTTCAGATGATTTTGGTCAAATCATTTCGCCCTTTAAAAACTACTAACTAGACTTGATTGATACATGTGCTTTGTGGAGAATACTGATTAGCACAATAGCAGCATCCACTTTCACTGGTTTCAGCACCACTTCACCCCATAGTGGGAGGTATTTTTTTACCATGGGTTAATAAATTTATGACTAAAAGTAAAACTGTAAGGTGGGGGGTGGGTGGAGAATGAGAATGAGAAGGCTAGGTTGGGTGATAGGATGGTTGGATGTAGTGCTAGCATTTGGTTGGGGCTTACTTTTTTTGTAATGCTGTTTGTTCATGTGTGTGTGTTTATGTCCCACCTCCCCATCCCAGCTCCCTGTTGACTGACAAAGCAATGACCTGTTCAGGCTTATTGATTTTCTAGTTAATTGGTCAAATGACTCATACTATAGGACATAGAAGTGAACTGTTGACAAGTATGCAATGTTTTTACCTATGTGTAATATTACGTGCTTGCACACATGATTCATGTACATGCTCCAGTAGTTGGTAACATGAATTTGTGTACAACATCCTGCTTAGAATCAAAATCATTATCTTTTTGCTGCACTCGGAACATCAATCAGCAACTGTTCCCTCACTACTCTCCACCATACCCCATAGGTCTCTGCTCTGTCCATATTATCAATCCACCCACCCTATCCCCACCCTCGCCCCCAAAGTGAATAAATGAAATGCGCCATAGAAATCATGATTTAAAAGAAAATTCCGCTGTGTGTTTCTATATATATCACCGTAGGTTTTAACTGTTTTTCGATGCAGGTAGGAAAGTATTTCCCAGACTTCCTTGACATGCTGGAGAAGGATCCTTTTCTGCGAGCGGCCATGCCATGGGCAGCCAGTCCACTCTGTGTGGAAAGATCACTCGGTCACAGAGCAATGATGGTCCTATTTTGTGGGCACGTCCTGGGGAGCAGATGGTGCCCACAGCAGACATGCCCAAGTCGCCTCTGAAGCAAAGAAAAAGGTGAGCAGATTGGCAGATCTATGAGAGTGTAGCAAGACTAGGTCTGGGAAATGTTTTAACTTTTATGACCAAGGTCTGTAGAATATGAAAAATTTTATTAAAGTACAAGCACAAAATAAATCTCTCTCTCTCTTCTCTCTCTCTCTCTCTCTCCTCTCTCCTCTCCTCCTCTCCTCACTTCTCGCTCTCTCTCTCCTCCTCTCTCTCTTCTTTTCCTTCTCCCTCTTTGTCGCTCAGTCTGTCCCTGTCCCCCCATCCTCCCTCAGACTCTTCGTCAGGCTCTCCCCCCCCTCTTTCTCTCTCTCTCTCTCTCTCTCTCTCTCTCTCTCTCTCTCTCTCTCTCTCTCTCTCTCTCTCTCTCTCTCTCTTCTCTCTTCCTCCTCCCTCATTTCTTCTGTTGTCTCATTGTCCTGTAGTCTTACCCATCCCCCTCCAACCTCCTCTCCGACTGTCTTCCTCAGTCTCTCTCTCTCTCTCTCTCTCTCTCTCTCTCTCTCTCTCTCTCTCTCTCTCTCACCTCTCTCTCTCTCTCTCTCTCTCTCTCTCTCTCCATACAAAATTCAAAATAATTAGAACTGTTGATCTGCTTTTATTGAGCACTGTAAAGTTGAATGTGAGAAATCTGGCTTTGTCATTCTCATGCTCTTTCAGTGGGTCTGTCTGTCTTGTCTCTTTCTCTCTCTCACTTTCTCTCTTTCTTCCCCTCTCTCTCTCTCTGTCTGTCTGTCTCTGTCTGTCTGTCTTTCGTTCTTTCTTACTCTCACTCTGGCTGACTGTCTGCCTGCCTATTTGTGTGTCTGTCTTTCTCTCTTGATAATGAAGGCAAGGCACTATCCTGCTAGCTGATGTAATGTTGATAACGGAAACAGCTTCAGGGCTTTAAGTGCAGCTGAACAGTTTACAGCATACACTATACAGCCACAGCTTTTCAGTTACATGGTTTTTATTCAGACAGGATAGTAGTGTAAGAACAAAATGATGGACCAGTAATAGTATCTGGGTACAGTTTTGTCCACTTGTTTCACTTTTTTGTTGCATGTTGGGATCTTGCTAGCATAGTAGCAATACAGTAGTAGAGCCAAGAATGATTTCTTCTGTCAGTCTGTGTTTTGAAAAAGTTTACTCTTAACACAAGGTCCATACAGGTGATGTTATAGAAATCACATGAAATCGTGGAATAAGTGAAATAATAATTTTCCAGAACGGGAAAATTATGGAAATAAGGTGCAGGCATGGAAAAGTCATGGACTTTAAAACACAAAAACTGTCAGAAACACAAATGCAGGGTGTTGGTGTGTATGTTGCTGTTTAAGAATTTTTTTGTTAAATCAAAAGAACATTCAACCTGTTACAGGTGTCACCAAAACAATCATTTGACAACAGTAAGAGTATATTTGTGTGAAAACAGGTAATTTGCGAGCATACACTTTTCTCAAAAAGGCTTGAAAAAGTCATGGAAAAGTAATTGGATTTTGAACTTCAGCCTGTATGGACCCTCTTGATATTTCCTTTGCTGTATTCATTGCATTATTAACTAGTTATCATTTATACAACCTACTGTCCAATAACATTGAGAGTACAGGGTCATGAAAAGACAGCCATTGACTTTGTTGGATATGAAAATACTTGCTGATGAATACGAAAACTAACATATCCAGCAAATGGTGCTGTTATGTGTATTCATTAAGGACACAAGTTGTTCCTTACAAGTAAAGCCATAATGTGCTACATTAGTGGTAAGGAAAAGTAGGTGTCAAAAATACGGCTGGCTTGTTTGAATATGGTTTTGGTGTTGTGTGGATGAATCACTTTATTGGAAGTATTAAGGAGCATATAAGAAATCTGTGCGAATGGTTGATTGAAAAAAGAAAATGACAGCATTCAGACAAGCAGGAGATTTGAAATATACTGAACTTTTGGGATATTCTTTCTTTAAAACCTAATCTGATGATAGACATAGACCAACATTTAAAACCTGTTACAAGATATAGATCTGGAATTTCTGATTTGATGATACATCATCCCAGGAATGAAACCTTTGACAGTGACAAGTGGATATGTCCATTATGTAGACAAGCAGACAAACATTGGGTCCATTTCATTTTATGCAGTCAAGCACTTTCTGTCCTTTCTTTTTTTTTTTCTTTTTTGTTGTTGAAGACATTCTTCTTTGGTTGTCTTTAAATCTGTTTTGGAAGTTGTGTGGATTTTTGGTTTTACTCGTAAAAAGCATTCAAATTTAGAGTAGTTGCAGTCTCATAATTAAGTCTGATTTGTGTATACTCATATACTTTATTTATTCCTAAGTGAATGATTGCATTTTTGTTTTTGACAGATACATGATGTTAACTCGCCCTTCATGCACTACATGATGTTGGGTCAAGGCCTGTGTGAATTAGCCATATCTAAATCTTTCTTACACTTTTTATCAAGCACTGTGTAAGTTCAATTTGGGTATAGCTGTTTTTCCCACATTTCTGTTGACCATCGGCATTTTGAATACATGTACTTTTTTGAGCTACCCTTTTCATTGAAAAAATAAAAGTTGCGAAGTGACCATTTCTCACAAGGTTGCTAATATCGTGCTGACCAATAATGATAAAAAAATGTAAGTTTTTATGGCAACCAACAGAAGCCTGTGCACAAGTTCATTTGGAAGCCTGTAGCAGCAGGTAAAAAGTCTCTGGTTGCTGAAGATGATATTACTTATTAGCATGTACCATGTCAAATTTTAGCTAGCTGTGACCAAAATGTTGCTATGTTTGGTTGTATTTATGGCCAGGATAGTAGTAAACAAAAACGCATACAAGTCTGTTCATTCTTATGATATGCACTGTATATTTTTGCAGAGGAGCAAATGAGGTACGGAACTTGCACTACTTACCACGAGCCTCAGGTCCGCGAGAAGTACTGGTGGAGGACCGAACTCGTTGTCATGCTGATCATGTTGGTCATGGCCCTGAACGTTTGACCACTGCTGCCGTGGGTGTGCTGAAGGGCATTAATGCTCCTGGAGAGTAAGTTATCTCAGGAACTGTATTGAAGAGTTTTATTGGCTTTGTAGTTTGTTGTTACATTAAACTTTGCAGACCTGCACATACTAGCATATTTTTACCTGTCACCCACGTGACCTGCTCTCTGGAATGCACATATGACCTGCTCTCTGGAATGCACATATCAATACACACATTGTCCTTCCTACAAATATATATATATATATATATATATATATATATATATATATATATATATATATATATATATATATATATATATATACCAGTTTAAAATAGGATTTAAAAATGGATTAAAAACTACCTTACAAACTTGTTTCGAGCAAGTGCTCTCCTCAGGGTATGTACAACATGGGCACTGTTGAGCACTGTTATGTCGCTCCCTATTTGGTGAGCATTTTTAGACTTCTGAGTGGTCTTTTGACTCTAATTTCATATATATATAATATATATATATATATATATATATAATATAATATAATATAATACAGTGCCAGCTTGTACTACATTATGTACACATATACACATCAGAGACTCAAGTATCCACTTTCTCAAATATGAATTTCTGGTCTCTTTGCAAAAAATAAAATTGTAGATTACATCTCAGTTCATTTTGACATGCACACACAAAATCTTGAAAGCATAAGGATTTCAGGCATGTGTATGAAATATTCTGAAGTGATGTCAAATAAAATTTTAATGCAGAGAGTGAATGCTAAAGAATCATAGCATGCACAGGCCGTGTGCTTGAGTGACAGACTAGCTGAGTGCAGAATTTTTTTTGTTTTTGGTCTTTTGATGAATTTGATCTTTCAGTTGATTCCAAAATTACTTTGTGAGTATCTTTAATAGTCAACAGTTTCTGTGTTTTTCACACTTTTTGAGCAATAACTAAGTGACAATACCCCGAACCTCTCATATATATATTTTTGTCTTTTGTAAATGTGTTTGCTTGATTTTGTTTGAGTGAACTTTTGCTTTAATAACAAACAAAAAAACGTTTTTAGATGTGATATTAAAAAAAAAAAAAAAAGTTTCGATCACCAGTGGTTAGAAACCAAGGGAAAGAATTGCAGGGAGTTAAGCAGCAGTACCAGTGACTGAATTTGGGAACTAGTAGGCTATTTTCTATCACCACTGAATAGTTTGGGATTTCTTCACTATTTTATGAACATTTTATAACATCTCACAAGTTGTGTTACATATTTCAGGTGCCAGTAATTTAAGATGCATTAGTATTAGGAATATAAAGGGTCGAAATAATGGGGATGAAATAGGATCTTGTCAGAATTTTACTACAGATTGACAATTGTGATTAGATGGCTCAAAAATGAAAACATTATTGCTGCCCCTCAGTGCTTCTTTGTGTTATTATGTTGTGTTGGTTTCTGTTTTGAATTTTTGGAATAGGAGATCTGAGTTTTAAACAAAAAAAAAGGTTTTATAAAGCCTTGAGCAAGGACAAGTGATAGGCCTTTAAGCTGAAGGGTAACATAATTTCAGACTTATCAGGTTATCGTTTTATCGTTTTTATGGCTAAGTCTGTTCATTGCGATTTAGTTTTCTTTCATTGCTTTTTTGTGTGTTTGTTTTTGTTTTGTTTCTTGACTTGTTTGTCTGCCTTGTCATTTTAGTTTTCATTTGCGTATTTGTTTATTTGATTTATTCACACATTAATTTTTGTTCCTCTTGTTGTTGTTGAAATAAGAGCCGGTGGTTTATTTAACAGTCATATGCCCAATAATTCAAATTGGATGGACATAAGATTATAATGAATGGAGAATGACAGATTGTTGCGTTTTGGTTCTTCTTGTAGGGATGAGCCGAATCGAGTGGTGAAGGATGTGATCTGTTTCCACGGTGGTGATTTTCCCGCTCTGGTGGAGAAGCTTCAGCTTGATTTGCACGAACCACCGGTGTCACAGGTACCGTGAAATTCAGATATGCTCCTTCCCCTCTGCAAGCCCGTCGATACTCTGGCCCTTTTCTGGTGACTTTTCTGTTAACCTTGTAACTACCCTGGTTTTCTTTTTTTTCCTGACATTAACATAACTATCAAATTTAATAGGGGAGTGGCCAGTTAGCCGATGTCCTTAAAATCGTGTGGATTGAGCGAGATCTGAAAAAATGATGGGCAGCTGGTTTCCTCTGCCTGCTGTGCCCCAGTGGGAAAAAGTACTGAGCCATGCAAAATATAAGGCTTGATATACTAGTGTGTTGGTGTATGTGAGCTTGCGAGCACACACGCATGTGTGTGTGTGTGTGCACACTATATGAGCAAGTGTGTCCATTTGTGTGTGTGTATGTCGCTATGTATATGTGTGGTAGTATGTTAGGTCTGTTACCTGTCCCTTCGCCTGTCCTGCAGGTATAGACCTGGGAGTAATTTCCGATTTTTCCAAGTTTCCGGATCAACCTCCATGGACCTTTTTCACACCAGAGATTCGTTTCGATCTTGCAGCTTTCCATAAGGAGTCTACCAGCTCTCTGGCGTACAAGGCTTTGTATGCTGAGCTCTGTTCCAAATTCCCATCCTATCAAAAAGTTTTCACTGACGGTTCCAAGTCTGAGGATGGAGTGGCCTGTGCAGCCTACTGCCCTGGGGCTCCTTCTCAGATATTGTTGGAACATATACATTCAGATGCTTCTGTCTATTCTGCTGAACTTACTGCTCTAGTACTGGCTTTGAAGATAATCTCCCATTCTTCGAAGAGGGACTTTCTGGTTCTGTCGGATTCGCTGTCAGCTTTGGAGGCCATAGCTGGCCGCAACCTTCAGCATCCAGAACTTTTACTTTTTTTGAACTTTTTAGCAAGTTGAAGGCGGACGGTTACAACATTACTCTTGCTTGGGTTCCTGGCCATGTTGGCATCGGCGGGAACGAAATGGTTGATCGTTTAGCCAAGAATGCCACAAGAGAGAAACTGTCCAACACTTATATCCCCTGCTCAGATGTGAAACCCAAAATTAACGATTATGTGAGAGACCTGTGGCAGGAGGATTGGAACACACAGACGAATAACAAACTCTTTCAGATCCGTCCAAACCTTAAAGACTTCCTCCCATCTACGTCGGGTGGTCGTAAAGAGGAAACGGTTCTGTGCCGGCTGCACACCGGCCATTCGTATTTTACCCATTCTTACCTTTTAAAGAGTGAAGAAGCTCCGTGGTGCATTCCATGTCATGCGCCACTCACAATGAAACATGTTCTTTTAGAGTGTTTGGGACTTGCACGATGTGAGACACAAACATTTTACGGCGGAGTCCATGAAGATCCTGTTCAGGGATGTCCCGCCTGACGTGATCCTTGAGTTTTTGAGAGAGATTAACATTTTTCATCTGATTTAAGATTTTACGGCAGAAAGATTTTTAACAAAGTTTCTGGTGCGTTTGTAGACGATGTCATTTAACGAGATGTGTGAAAGTTGGGTTTTTTTTTTTTTTTTTTTTTTTTTTTATGACTGGTGAGTTGATTTTAACGTGGTGACAGCCCTGATGTGGCCCTTTGCGGTCGGCTGGGCTATAAGCAACATTATCTTATCTTATCTTATCTTCGCCTGTCCTCATCTCTCCCCTTGTGCCTCCCCCTGCCCCCCACCCCCCACCCCACCCCACATCCCTACCGGTTCATCACAGAAATTCCCTTTATATTAGTCCTTACATACTGGATTGCTTTATCTTTTTACTTTTTTGTTGATGATGTTGTTTTCCACTAACTGATTGATTTATTTCATTCTGTTTATTTGTTAATCTATTTATTGACATTATTTCTTCAGTAAGATATTAAGGTAGTGCTTTATCCATGGTTTTAAGTTTTATTGTAATTGGATTTTTTAAGTATGTATACTTACACTATGTAGTAATAGTCACCTTTATTTATATTCAAAGGTATATATTCTTTTGATTGCATATGGCTGCTGTTTCATACATATGTTTTATTTCATTTATGTAGTTAGTGAGCTAGTTATTAGTTGCTCACATAAGTCATCTTTAGACAGTGTTTTGTTTTGTTTTTTAGTGTGCATATCTGTGATGTTGGAAACATAGAATCACTAATAGAAATTTTAGGGTCTGAGTTTCTACAACTTGAATAATTAATGCATAGCAGTTGGTTAATTGTATTCTGTTTAAATGTGAAATGTATTTTGTACACATGACTGTGATTTTCTGGGCGAATCTGTTTATTAACACACAGAAGACTCATTTACATTCGTTTTAGTTAACATGACATCTGTAACCATCCAAAGAAGATGGTGAAAACGCTTTTACAGTACATTGAGCATCCCTGCCCTTGTTGTGTGGGGGCCGGAATAGCTCAGTTGGTAGAGCACCTGACTCGTTATCTTGGTGATCCTGGGGTTGCGGGTTTGAATCTCCGCTGGGCCATTTTAGTATAGGGGATTTTTCCCTCGAAGTGAACATTGGTTCTGAGTCCCATTTCCCAAACAGTCCCTGGAATGAGACTATAAACCAAGGTTCTGTGTGTGAATGCACACATTACATCTCGCGCACATGTAAAATGCCATCACCAACTTTCGGAAGAGAAGACCAGTTTGGCCGTTGGTATGGATGACACGTTACACATAGCATGCACCCTGCGTGAGAAATTGAAAGAATTTTGTGAACGATATTGACTGGATGACACGGGAAATGACTGAATGAAGCGCCGGCAGGCAGCTCTTCAGACCCATTGTGTACACGAGAGTGTGGATTGTCTGCGCCTGGAACCTTTGGCAAGGTGCTTTATAAATGCTGAGTTATTATTATTATTATTGCGTCGACTCCATGCTCAAAATAGCTGCACATCTTCTTTCTTTAAACATCCACCATCATCATTTTGATGTTTCTGATGTGTGGTGAATTGAGCATTTGGGGTTTTGTTGGGGTTTTTTTGGTCACTTTTGACTTGCTTTGTAAGTTATTGGAAAATTGTTGGATACTTGAAATATTTTGTGACCATTACTTTCTATAAATTTATTCATGCACTTCTGTGCCCAAAGTTCAGTATAAGGTGCCAAGATCTGCATTTCCGTAATTCTTAAGTGTGTTAGTGCATGTCTTTGTGTGTGTGTGTGTGTGTGTGTGTGTGTACGTGTGTCTGTGTGTGTTCGAAGTTCAGGTGATGGCAACATTGTTATATAATGTTAGCGCCAAGCTCAAGCCTCTTTGTTTTCCGGCAACAAGAACTGCCAGGGTATATCAAAGTCAAGTTCATTGAATCCTTTGCAGAAGAGTTCTCATACCGGTGGTACTGGCAGCTCCCCTATGGTATCCAGCACTATGCCAACTTATAAATCCTGTGTAATGTTTAAGTAACTGTTGTTTGGGATGCAAAGCTTGTCCAAATCATACCAAATTTTTGTTTAAAAAAAGAAAGAAAAAAAAAGGTAATGGACATAGTTTGTTATACATACATATATTTATATATATATTATGTCTGTGTTGCTGATTTTCATAAATTAACCATTGTAGATATTCACCTTCATTCCAAAAATCAAAAATCGATCCATGCGTTGACACCACTTTTAGTCTCTGAAGTTTGAAATGATTTCAAACGCAACCGTACAGTCCGCAATGCTTGCTGAACCATGATTACAGATTCATAGGCACCTTGGTTGCTTAGTTGTCTGAACCATGTTGAAATACTTTCTCTTTCACTATCACTGGTTGTTACACTCCTTTTGAGCGTGTTTTTTTAGTTTATGTTTTTTGTTTGTTTGTTGTTTTTTTTACTTTTCAGGATCAGAGTAAATTACCTTGCGGAATGGTGGCATGGCCTCTAGCACTTTAGCCGATATTTCCGCACACACACACACACACACACACACACACACACACACACACACACACACACACACACACACACATGCACGCGCGCACACTCACACTTACACACACACACACACACACACACACACACACACACACACACACACACACACATTTTTTTTTACATCAGAGTGGTGTTCAGTTTGTAACGCTAAACTTTTACTGATCACGATGACTAGGTTACCAGTTATGTTTGACCTACTGGGCCTTGCCGAGGTTGCCATACTAGTTTTAAAGATTGCTAGCATGATCATTGGAGTATGTAAATGCGCATGAGGCTGAATTGCTGCGTGAGAAATTGCTATTTTTGCTGTTTGTAGTCACTGCATTTTTCTTTAAACTGAAAATGTTTAAGAGGTTTTTTTTATGCACAAACTGAGTGTTATACAGAAATTGCGTAGAAGATTTAAAGTTTCTTATTTACTTATTTGTGTAAAGACAGGTTTGGAAAAATAGCCCTCCATAGCAGTTTTGCTGATTTGTTGTTTTTTTTGCTCAATCACCTTCTGTACACATAACTCATGCTGTTTATTCTGGATCCTTATGCCATATCAGTCCTCACAGGGGGCAGTCATTGTCAAGTTGTAATGAGGCATCCCTCCAGAGGAGACACTGTACTGCTACCAGTTTGCTTCAGGTGTTATGTGGTGCCTGTTTCGATCCAACACATGTAGGACACCACCTCCTAATAAGCTCCCTGCTGAGGACAGTGATCCATACACAGAGCCAACAAGAGTGAGGGAGCTCATCTGGACAGTGCCACTGCATCTGTCCAGCGGTAATCCTCGTGAAATTGACAATACTGAGACCTCAACATTGATGATCAATGAGGACGATGAAGATGATACTATTGAGTTCCATTGTGGTCAGAGACTGTGTGACAGGTCTGTGCCCTACGCTTACTTTTTATGATGCATCCCAGCATCAACCAGGCCCAAGAGATACAGACACCTGTCAGGGAATGTGACCAGAACTCTTTAGAGATAAATCAAACTGGATGAAACTTGACTGTAGTGTTGTCCCAGTCTTCCGTTTTGAGCTTGCAGAAAACTCAACTCTAGGTAGGAGGCAGTTAGAGTCGAAAAATTCAAGAAATAAATGACTGATGGAAATGGAGCCTAGATGATCCCAGCCATCAGCCTGATATACTAATCACTGTGTCATAGCCATTCCCAAAGTAGTTTTGGTTGCATCACAGAGATTGTTATTTTCAAACGGCAATAATATTTCTGGAATCAAGAGACATAGTTAAATGTTTTTGCTTACTTTGTTTTAACAGGATCTATGAAACTGTGCAAAAGACACTTTTTTTTTTAACAATTAACTTCAAAGTAAATCTTCTGAGGATAAGTGGAGTTACAGAGTTTCAGTTCTAGCTTGAGTAGAAGTACTGATGACTTTATGTAAGCTTTTGTTTGGAAAACAGCAGTGTGTTTGTGTTTTGCTGGACATGGAGTAATGTATTCTTTTCTTTTTCAGTGTGTGATGTGGGTGGAGGATGCTAAGCTGAACCAGCTGACCAGGGAAGGTGTTCGCTATGCTCGTATCCAGCTGCGCCACAATGACATCTACTTCATTCCTCGCAACATTATCCATCAGTTCAAGACTGTGTCCGCTGTCACAAGCATTGCCTGGCATGTTCGTCTGCAGAGATATTATCCTGAAGTCTCTGAGTCTGAGTCTTCAGATATCAAAGAAGAGAATGGTGATAAGGATATGATTGTCAAGGAGGAGATCATGGAAACTGAAGATATCTTGGATCAGACTGACAAAGTTCCAGTCAAAGAAGAGAAAGACGAGTCATCAAAAGAGTCCCAAAAGGAAAGTGTTGTTGGGCATGATAGGAACAAAAAGTCTCGCTCACAAGATTCAAAATCAAAGTCGAGCAAATCTCACAGAAGGGATGAAGCACACCTGTCGAAAAACATTTCCTCTCATTCCAACAAGAATGGCATTGACCACAGCAGCAAATCAGAGAAGTCTTCATCAGAGAAGCCATCAGGTGCGCATTCATCTCGAGCAAGTCAGGCTTCTTCAACTCATACAAGTAAGTCTCCACAGAAATCATCGTCACATTCGGCATCTGGCAAATCAGCCTCCAAAACAACAGAGAGCAGATCTGAGAAACATGCATCTACTCATCACTCCAAGAAGCCTTCTCATGGACATCATCATTCTCATAGAGATTCGTCCAGCAATTCCAGCAGAGGATCAAATGAAAAGTCCAGAACATCTAGTCATGGGCACTCTGGCAGCAAGAGTTCGTCTGGCAGATCTAGTTCTTCTAGCCACCACAAAGATCACGATAAGCAGAAACATGGATCCTCACAAGGTGAGGAGAAAAAGCAGTCTAAGAAATATTCTCCAGAATCCAAACAGTATGGTAAATCAGCTGGTTCTGGTCATGTTTCAGAACAACAGAAATCTGGTAATACCGAAATCAAAGCCAGGTCAGAGTTCAAACCAGTCCCAGTAAAACCGGAAGTCAAAGGGGAGTCATCAGTCCCTCAAAACGGCAGTGATGATAAGCTTTGTTCTCAAACAGTGGTCACAAATGAAAGTGGTCCTTCCATGGCTGCAGCTGCTTTATCAGAGGTTATGTCCCAGGAACAGTCACAGTGTTATGTTGAACAGACTGCTGTAGAAACAAACAGTTTGAGCAAAATTGATACCAACGGGGATAAGAGCGTCTTGGATGAGCCTGAGTCCATAAATACACTACTGGAGGAAGAGTCTGCTCAAATTAAAACTGCAGATATGGCATCTGCAAAAGAATCTGAAGACCCTCAAGATGATAGTCTGCCAGCAACAGAAAAATCTTCACCACCTCTGGCTGGAGATACAGCATGCATAGAAGAATTTGCACAGACTGGTAGTGAAAGTGCTCCACTGTTAGAGAAATCAGCACAAGCTGGAAATGCATCAGAATCTGATGATGTAATTGCACCACCTGTGCTAGGATCAGAACAACTTGGGGTAGAAGAACCTTCACAACCTGATGCTATTAGCTCAACATCCCTTGAACAAGTGGAAGAATTGGCACCAGCGGAAAATGCTTCACAGTCTGAACTGGTGGGCTCAGAACCAGTGGAACAAAGTCATCAGTTGCCAGGATTACAAGACACTGCCATGACCGAAAGTGGTAGTACATCCATGATATGTCCTTCAGCAGATGTGGGAGACCACCTTCCCATTGTCAGTGATGATCTTATTGCCAGTGCGGCCATTCCTGGAGGTTATATGCAGAAACTGGAGGAAGAACATCAGCCATCAGCAATGGAAATAGATTCCTTGAGGACGGAGGAGTCTAAGACTGAAAGGGAGGAAGAGATGTCTGTATCGTCACTTTCCTCCAATGTTTTGAAATCCTGGCCTAGCAAGGACTGTCCTTCTCAGAATGAAAACAATTCAGGCATTGTCACGGCAGACGACAAAAGTGAAGTGGTGAGCAATGAAGCTCCAGCCTTTGATTCAGAAGAGAAAATGGACATATCTGATGAAGGGACACCTCAGGATTCAAACCCATCTGACACAGTGCTCTCAGATGATGTTTTGTAGCACCTGACATTATGCATTGAAAAAAAAACTGTCTTTGAAGCACTGAAATATTTATTTCCATGATCTAGCTGATCCAACGTTAATTCCTTGCCTGGTCGTGTCACCTAGTTTTGTAAAATACTGTGTTTTATCCTTGAATCGGCAGCAGAATCTTGTCTGAAACAGAGAAAGAGAAATATTTATTTTACTGTTGGCTCTCTGCCATCATACTAAATGGTTGCACATTGTAATTTCTTGTATAAGTGTATGTACATATTTCATACTCTGTCAGGTTTGTGAGTGTTTTCTTACAATGGGATAATGTACATACATTTTTGTTTTAAATTCTCATGAATGTGCGTTAACTATAGAATATTGCATTGGTTAACATATATTTTTCTCCCAGTTGTTATTGTTGTTGTTAACACATTTTTGTTTATTGTTTAGTGATTTGTTTTAATATGGATCTGGCATGTTTAGTTCAAAGCTGCATCGTTCATCAGTTTGCCATAGGTGTGTGCATGTTGTTGCAGATTAGTTTGTTCAATTTTAAACTGTATAGCGAGGTATGAGAAGCACTTTAAGTATTGGCTTAAACATTTTTAAGTGTAGTTTTGTTCCATTATTATAGCTGATCTGACTGCACAGGGTCTCTTCAAGGCTGCCCGCCATCCTGCACAAAGATTGGATTTGTTTGAAAATTTTCAAAAAAGATAAAGATTAGTGAAAGGACATTTAACACACTAAAAAGAGGCATTATCCTATCGTGAATTACATAGCACACAAACTTGCTTTCAGCAATGTCAGCATCTGTGTTTTATGATCAGTGGCATCATAGGTGTGGAATTCCAGTGGAGATGGCTTAAAGTCAGGAAATTACTGTCACCATCTGACTAAATCTTTACGATAGCTTATGCCCCTGATTTGAGATGCATTCTTTCTTTGCTGTTGCATTGGTTTCTTCATAACGTTTTTCTGTTGCATTGCTGAAAAGAAAAACAACTTGTAAGTACTGTAGGTGTACATGGATCCAGTGCATTGACAGTGTGCTTGAATAATTTCTGATCCAGCCTGGTGTGTGTTAATTGTGACTTATTGTTTTACTGTTGTAGTTTGTACTGAACAGATGGTCATTGGCATAGTCTGTGAACTGATTGTGATTAATTTCATTGCATCAGCTGTTGGATAGTTGCAACACAGGTGTGTATGGGTCTGATTGTGATTAATTTCGTTGCATTAGCTGAAATATGGGTTCATGTCAGTCTGATTGTGATTAATGCCATTGCATGAGCTGTAGGTGGACTGAAACGTGGATGCATGTGGATGTGCTTAAGCTAGATTTCATGCAGTTTGTTGTTCATGTACAAACAGGCCATCTGGTGGAAGAAACTATGCTGTCAGTAAAAATGTGCTGCTGTGCATTTGTTCATGAACAAGGTATTTTAGGCTCTGATACACAAGATCTGCTTCACGGTTGACTGTACACTAGTTGTCATTCAACATCCAGCGCATCACAATTGGTTTGCGGCAGCCTTTCGAACATTGTGACCCTGGTGTCAACCTGGGCAAGTCCCACACCATGTTTCCTCTATCAACATCACAGAAGAGATGGAGAAATGGATAAGTTGTGCTGCTACAGAGGACACCTTATCTCAAAACCCAGCCGTGCCTTGGCTACGGTATGGCAACACCATGAGATCAGACTGTAAATAACGAGGTCAAAGCAGTACATGTGAACAACCTGTAGTCAACACACCCATAGTCTGTAGACTGCTGTCAGTAGTGCCTGTGCATAATCTGCAACATGAAAGTTGCAAGGTAAGGTAGTGTTTCTTCAGGACCTTGAATTGTGGCCTTCCCAGCATCGACTACTCATCAGATCCCAACTTCATTGGCAAGAACAGGATGTACATGCGGCAAACAGCAGAATCTCAAGGTTACCTCTGCCTGGACAACTGAAACAGATAGCATGTTCAGGTAAGGTCTTTTAAGAGATACACCTCGAAATTGCCAAGCTCCTTGGAAGACCTTGCCATTGACATCACACAAAGGACAATCCAAAGTGCCAGGGGAGACAAAATGTGAGCGTAACAGAGCGGCTGTCGCCCAGAATTCTGACACCTGCCAGGTCTGCAGAAGACTTGTTAGTTTGTGTCTTCGGCTTTTCTCTCATAACAGGGCCCATCCCAGCAGATGATCTGCATGTAAATTTACTGGCTTCTTCAAGAAAGTCCAACATCATCATCATCATTAGTTTGTACTGATAAAAGCGCCACCCTCACAGGAAAAATTTTTTCAGAAGTTTAGCCTGATGAAACTTGTGACGCCCATGCAGAAAGCACCTTAGAAGACTGACATGTTCCTTGTCTGTGATTGCGATACCTTCCTTTGAAGTTATTGATTCACAGGGAAAAAATGTTTGATTCCATTTTTTTGGCACCTCCCTCTATCTACCCCTCTTCCGTCCCTAGCCCGCTCCTTCCTCCACCCACTCCCCCATTCTTTCCCAGCCATAATTTCGAGGGGAATGCATGGAAACAGTTTCAACATGAGCAGATAAATTGTAAATAAGACTTTTGGTTTTGTAAACTGTGTACAGAAGTTGCGTTCTTCAATGTGTGACTTAAAGGCGAGATAGATTGGACTGGTTAAACTGTAGAGGCAATAATCGTTGCATGTTATCACCTTTTTTTTTCATTCTTATCTCGTCTTCTGCAGCTACTGAGTGGCAGTATAGTCATTTCTCTATCGGCCGTTTCTGGCTTGATTCATCTGTGCTGGTTGTTTGCTGTTCAGAGAAAGGGTGATGAAGCAAGGACTTTATAATGTGTAACATTGTTTTTAGTTGAAAGAAACATACAAAAGCAATACAGGACAAAGCGTATCAAAGATCTTATGGAAGCTCTCTGTTCAAAAATACATGACACAAGAAAAAAAGAAAGAAAGAAAGAAGGGATCCAGTGCACAATTTTACAAAATCTAGACACTGGGTTTTCTTTCCCCCCCCCCCCAGTTTATAACAAACAAAATAAAACAAACAATGGAACCTCCCTGCAGGTATCTAAAGAAATTTGATAGAATAGGCCCAAAATAAGTGAAAACATGTTACTTTTCAGAAATTGTCTGTGTTTTACTTGCTTTTGGTGTTGTCTTTAGATCTTCGACAAATGGAGTTATTCTGAATGAAAATAGTTCTCGGTTCACTGGCTGCTGTAGTCGTTTACTGGGAGAGCCTGTTTGGAGATATGAAGTATGTTTGAATTTCTGGTAAGATGTCAGAAACATCCAAAAAAGAACTAGCTGTCTTTACTTAATGATTCTGGAGCTACATTTTTTGTGTGTGTATGTATTCAGAGGGGAGGAGAGGGCTTTGTACTGTCAAACGTCTGTTTCTTTACAGTTGTTGAGGATCCCCCCCCCCCCCATATTAAGTTTCTCTCCCATCCACTGGGCAAGCAGAGTTTTAGAATGTTTTTATCTAATGAAATAGGGTCAAGGAAAACTTTCTTGTGTGTGTGTGGTTTCTCTGGCAACCAGTGATAGAGATCTGAACAGTCCTTGTAGGATAAACAAGCCCATTGTTGCTGCCTTCAGTGCACTTATACTCTTTTACCTCCCCTATTGAGGGCCTCAGATGGACACCTGTAACTCTGAGCTGTAGCTTTCTCAGAGGTATTCAGAGTAATGGTCTTTTAAGAATGGGTTTGATAGCTGTTACTTTGCAAGAGACTTGTTACAGAAAAAAAAATGGTCAGGTATATATTTTTCTTTTCTTCCTTTTTTTTTTTTTTTTTGAGACAGATTTTACTCTGAAACTAAAACGAATGTGATACCAGAGTCCTCAAAAACCGGAGATTACACAGTCGCCGTGACTAAAGATTCAGGCATGAAAATATTTTGTTCAGAGTGTACTCTTATTTTTCAAATGCTATAAACTGATTTTGATAAGTGCTTATTAAAGTAACATACATCAGAAACATTTCAGCTATGAACTTTCTATTTGATTTTGAACTCGGTTGTTACTTATGTACAGATATTCTGGAGTGTTACACCACATGAATTGGGAAAAAAAAAAATGTGCATGGCTTGATATTTGTGTTTCCGTACTTTTGTTTTGGCTCCTGCCTCTTGTACTAGTCTAGTGACAAATTCTTTTTCTATCGTTGCTTCACATAATTTGAATTAATTTCTTGTCCATTACATATTCATGTCGGTGTTGGTTACAGTTGTTTGACTGGCCTCATGTGAAATGGAAGTTTTTGATATAATTATTAGAATCTTAGACCCTCAGTTGATGGCTTTGAATAATTACTGGTGATCTGTACATGTTGCTTTGTTAATCGAAAGAACTATCAAGGCATGAGATGGTTTTGATCAGCAAAAGTGTGATCAGCAGAGTGTGTCTGTCTGTCTGAAAAAAATGAAGCTTGTTCTGTGCTGTTTTACTTATATTCATTGACTGTTATTATGTGTTGTGTCTGCTTTTTGAACTTGACAAATGTGGTCTTTGGTTAAAAGATTTGTTGAGTGAATTATGTTAACTGCCATTTTATTTTATGCAACAGTACATGCACATGCACATGCACAGCCATTCGCTCAAAACCTCCTGATCACACACACACACACACACACACACACACACACACACACACACACACACACACACACACACACGTGTGCACACTCGCACTCCACACACACACACACACACAATATGCAGTGAGAGGAGGCTAATCAGTGATGGAGAACAAAATGGTGTGTATGTGTGCGCACGCGCGCGAGAGAGAGAGTGATATGTCAAGCCTTTGAATAATTATGTGTTGAATTTGTTTAACCACTTGGCTTTTAATAAGAAATGATGCTTCTGTTTCATATGTGTATATATGCTGTGTTCATCTAAAGTCATTTCATCGTTTGTAATTAAGCCTTTTTGAGTGGACCTTCAACAAACAAAGAAAGCTTTGTCATGTTTTATGGTTTGTCAGCTAATTTGTTGATTTGTCAAGAAGATGCCTATTTAGCTCTTACTTACCATTTGTGAAAATTTAAAGTAGGAAGCTTGTAAAACACATGTAGAAATAGACTACAGACAGCATACCAGCAAGGAAGAATGATATAAGCTCAGGAATCTCCAAGAACTTTGTATTGCTGTGACCAGAAGAGGAGGGGTGGATGAGAGGGAAGGAATGGAGAGGGCGCTAAGGAGGAGAGAAGCTAGGTGTTGTACATATATCTGTTTCAAGAAGCTAGTACCCGAAAACAAACCTTTGAAGGCAAGTCACTTGTTTTCCCCTAAAGTCCTTACTGCAGCCTTTTTCATTGTTGTTAGAATCCCATTTGTGGACAGTGAGTAGTTGTACTTGGTTTGGTGTCATGAAGTGTGGCGAGATACCAGACCTTCATGTTAGTATACGAGGATGGATGGGGTGGGTGTGTAGGTGGTAATATAACGAGGAACAGTGTATGATATTGGGATTCTATGGGTTGTTCACTGAGGATTGCTTAGTTTTGATGTGGTAAAGGCATTAAATTTCCTTTGGAATGAATTGCTAGAAGATGGAACTGCTAAGAAAATGGGAGCAGCCTTGGATATCAGGCCGAGAGATTCCATCTTTCAAAAGGGATGTTGGATATAGACCTTTTATAGAACAGCATGTCACTAGCCAATAATATTAGAATCTTAGATCGTCAGTGAATAGCAGCTTGCAGCTGCAGTTACTGCTTGAAAAAATATACCAAATCATAAAGCTCAATCATTGCAGTTCTACAGTTGGCTGTTGGTTTTTTTTTTTTTTTTTTTTTTTCTTTTCTCTTATTTCTTTGGTATTCTTGTCTATGATTTTGGTATTATGGCAGGAGAAATCATATCTACAGAAGTAGTTTATTCTGAAATGAAGTGTACTGGCAAGATACGTCAAGTGTTCATAGCCATTTGTTGTTACATATCTGTGTTTTATTGTTACTTTTAGTCTGACAGCTGTCGGCTGGGCTATAAGCAACATTATCTTATCCTAGTCTGACAGCTCTGAGCGATGAACATTGTGAACAATTTCTGTCTCTTTTAAGGTCATTGTGAGAGGTGCTTTAAATATTACTGTTGCAGGATCCCAGAATAATGTTTCTGCTTGCGCCATACAAGTCAGTTTATTATTATACAGAGAGGTTTTTTCATAGGTAAAATCCTATTTTATTATCCTAAATTCTAAGGCCTGTTTTAACAGCAATCTTTTCTGCACTTGACAATACTAATCTGAAATAAGTAACTTATGGTTTTCGTCTGTCAAATGTGAAGGCTGATTTAGTCATGTAGTGGAAATCCACTACTTTATGTTTGATGGAAAGAAGGTTAAGTTCTGGTTTTCCAGAGCCCTTGATTCTTTTCTCAAGACAGTGATACAATGAATCTGCAGTCAGAATCTTAACTGAATTTTGTAATGAAATAGCCCACAAATAAAGTCAGCAGCTATTGAAATAACGTTTTAATTACACACACGCACATACACACACACACACACAGAAACACACACACACACACACACACACACACACACATATATATATATATATATATATATATATATACAGACACACACACACACACACACACACACACACACACACACACACACACACCAGTAACAACATTCGGAAAGTGCTGTTAAAATGGGTCACATAATGGAAGAGAGTAAAATAGGACATTACCATTTACTTTCAGGCAGCAGTTGAACGATGGATGTTGTCAGAATCTATTTCTTTTTTCGTTTTATCACTACAGTGATGAATTTGTGGCATTTCCTCATTTTCAGTTCTTTGTGATAAAGAAGTCATGTTTCGATCATACGTGATAGTTGAACAATGGCTGGGTTTTTTTTTTTTATAAGCTGTGAGGATGCAAGTAGTTGTATAACTCTTGTTTTGATTTTGAATAGGAGAAAAATGCAAATATTATTTCTGTTTGAGTGTATATTGTATACCTTTTTGTGTGTGTTTCAGTTGATAAGAAATAAATGTTTTTTAATGGAACTTTTGTTTTATTGAAATTGAAGAGGAATGACGTAGTTAACACCTGGGCTGGTGTGCATAACTGTCGGACAAGCCAGCTTTTGCTCTGATTGCGTTAATTGGTTCAGGTATGCAGAAAAGTTGCTCTGATTGCGTTAATTGGTTCAGTTATGCAGAAAAGATCACATGCATGACCCTGGACAGAGATCTGTCTTCCCTTTAACTTTAGAAGTGGTTCTTCCCACTGTTAAATCTCAGCTCTCGGACCAATACTGAGCCAGTTTGTGCCACAGTGACACAGTACAATGGTGAGTGGGCCATTATTGCACATCCACATGCGTAGAAAAGATAGCAAGGTAGAGAAGAATCTGTGCCATTTCATTGTTAATAGTGATCTCTGAAACCAATTGCTATTGGAAGTACAATCATGTGCTTCTGCATGCAGACCAGTCGGACATCTTGTCGTCTTAAGAGCTTGCGACTTCATAGACCCTTTTGGAACTGCATATCACCCTGGTCCTTAATGGTTAAACAAGTAACATTGAGAATCGTGAAAGAAAAATAAAGTGGAAGGTGAGACAGCTCTATTAAATTAGTTACATTTAAACTTGTTAAAGAATGATTCAAATTATGGAAAAAAACTGATTTGTGATTATTCAAGTGAAATAGAAACAAAGCGAAAACAGTTAAAGAACATAACTTATGAATATGAAGGATTGTTTATTGAGGAAGAGAATAATTGCATTTTTTTTTTCTATTTAAGATAGAATGGAAAGAAATGCTAATGATTTCGTAAGCTTCAGTCTCATTGACACAAACAGTGGTGGTTATTTAAATCTTCGGAATATATAACTGGGGGGAAAATGAATATAGGCTGTACAAATTCCAGTCACAACCAAACCCACACATACACTAAAAAGATCTGTAGAGTGTACAAAAGTGATTGTATTATAGTTAATCATTGCGAATTTTAACTAATTTTAAACCTTAATGTGAAATAATCTGTTTTCTTTAAAATTTGATTTTTTTTTTTAATGGAGAAAATGGAGGGGGGGGGGGGGGGGGGGAGGTAGTGGGGGAGGAAGAGATATGAAAGAAGAATGGCATTGATTTGTTGCACAGCCAAGTGCTCCACAGTGAACACTGTATTCTTTGTACATATTCGTTTGACTCTTTCACTGTAGTGGAAAGATGCCGAATCAGCTGGTGGCCATTGCATGCCACCTTACCTTGAGAGAGACACCCATCTCCTGGCCTTTCTTCAACACCCCCACCCCTTTCTCCCGCCCAACCTCTCTTCCATCCCTCCTTCCCCCTTTTCACCCACAGGATGACTGATTTTGCTTCCCAAGGCCAGCAGCTGTTTTTTTTTTATTTTTTATTTTTTATTAAATCATGAATAAAAGATGTACAAAACCTGGATGAATATAAGGGCAGGGGGAAGAGGAGTTTGGATTGTTGTGTATGATGTACAAGATGTGTTAAAATTAGTAAGGGAAAAGGGAATAACTGTGAACTGTTACAAGTAAATAAGTAGCATTTGTGGGAACACAAACATAGTTGAAATTAATGGGAGATGCAAACCCTGCAGGGTTTATACAAGTCCATCAAAGTCCTTAACAGCCTTTGAATTTTGAGGACCCATTTTCAAGGCCTTTAAAAAAATCTTCTTAGAATTTGGATTCAACACTTAATACCTCTGGGTTCTTGAAAGTGAAGCTTTTGATGGAACAGTTTATATTTTTATAAGATGAGAAAATCACAAGAACTGATATAAGGAATTTGAGTTCATTTTGTGTCTGCCAAGACCCACTTTACTACCGTCTGCTACAGATTGATTCTGCTGAAGTGACTGTATGAAGCAGCCAAGGTATGAATGAAGGCTTAAGTGATTTTTTTAAATTAAAAAAAAAAATTCAGTCTTTGAATTTCATATTAAAGGTCA
The DNA here is from genome assembly GCA_018398815.1 of Conus ventricosus. NCBI lineage: Eukaryota > Metazoa > Mollusca > Gastropoda > Neogastropoda > Conidae > Conus > Conus ventricosus. The sequence continues at coordinate 72,887,923 of CM031604.1, forward strand.
TTGAAAAGTCCATTTTAAAAAGCCCACGATTTTTTAAAAGTATGTATGAACCGGTGTTACGTCATTCCCAGCCTAAATATAAGACCACATCCCTTTTTTATCTCTGAAAGGTTTTTCTTGTAATATTTCCCCACTGTTGTGCGCAAAGACCTCGATATAGACCCTGTAACTAATCAGAATGTGATGCCAAGCTGTTTTCCAGTTGTCTCCTTTTTCTCTCTCTTCTCTCTCTCTCTCTCTCTCTCTCTCTCTCTCTCTCTCTCTCTCACGCACGCACACACACACACACAAACACACACACACACACACACACGAGCGACACACAAACGCGCTTGTGCACGCGCATTATTGAGAGTACTTTTATAGCTTCTAAACTGTTGTCGGCCGCAGACTGAGCTTGATCCACACACATTTACACAACACAACGGGCTTTCTACCCAGATATAGCTGACCGAAGAACTGCCTGCTGGCGCTAATCATTCGTTTCCCGCTTGAATGTCAGTCACTCAAGTTTTTCACTCATCCTTTGATTTTTTTTCTTCGATGATGCATGCTCTGTGTAAACCGTCATCCATACCAAGACTGACCTCCTCTTGCGGAGGTGAGCGATGGGATTTTTGACTGTGCACAAGATGTTATGCATGCGTTCACACGGGGAACCATGGTTTATAGTCTCATTAGATGGACTTCTCAGAAAATGGAGTCAGAACAAATGTTAACTGTGAGAGAAAAATCTTGTACTGGAACAGCCTGGCAGAGATTTGATCGGGGGATTCCAGGATTGCAAGTTTTGTACTTTGCCAACTGAGTTATTCATGCCCACACATTCGCACATACACATATAGACAGAAAATAATACCATGTAGCGTTTCACCTGTGTGTAAGATTTAAAGGGAACATGGAGCTGATGCAAATGAAATACTATTTGACATCAGCAGTCATGGAGTTAAGGCTTGTGTTGTTTTTAAGGCCAGTGTTGTTTTTAAATAATGATTTTTACTATCCAGCCGATCTTGAGTCTGAAATTTGTAATTGCGCAGTACACTCAGTTACAAGATTTCACTGAACTGACTCGCCTATCCTTGATGTGCTTGATATGAACTCATTTTGTTGTTTTGTTGACTGGACTTTTGACAGGCATCCTGGAACAGCCACATCCCGGCTGTGTTAGCTGTAACATCATTCAGTGGAGTTTTCCAAGGTCAGACGAGGAGGGTGTGCACATGTGACTAACCTGTACCATGTTTCCATATTTGGAGTAATCCGGAGGTCATAAGAGCTGGATGATGGCTGTTCTGGGCTAAATGCAATGCTAATATGACCAAACAAACAAAAAATGCATGTAAGCGTTCGTCACATTGTGGTAAGGAAGCGAGTTCAAAGTGAAAATAAGCATAGGGAAAATAAGGGGCCCCAAAATACCGGTATTAGTTCAAACATCTGCCTTAGTAGAAAAAAGGAATTGATTAAATAGGTAAATAAAATAAAGAGAGGAGAGAGATGAGTATCGAGGAGGACTGTAGAAAAGTTATGCGAACACAAACTGTTTTTTGAAATTGTTCTGTCATATTTCCGTTTGAAAAAAGAACTGGGTAAGGAATTAAGTGGAAGAGCTGTACGAACACAAGCTGTTTTGAAATCGTTCTGTCGAATCTCAGTCGGAAAAAGAAGTAGATTTGGGTCAAGAATTTCTTACATTGCTATGAGATGAAACGATAGTAGTGATTCTTCCCATGTACTGCAGAAGGAACCCCATGCAATGTTTGTGAGTCTTGTGTAGCTTCAAGAGGTGAGGAAGATGTGTTTGTAGTACATGTGTATTTTGATATGTTCGAAGGGAAAAGCAGAACAGTGATTTAGATGTTTTTGAAATTTGTTACATCCAAAAGTACACCTGGTACATGCATGCACATCAGTGCCCACAAATATGCGCATGCCCTCACAGTCTCTGTCTGTCTGTCTGTCTCTCTCTCTCTCTCTCTCTCTCTCTCTCTCTCTCTCTCTCTCTCGAGCTTTAAGCTTCCTTAAAGCAACCAGTCTGCAACAAAGACCGCTTCAGGTTAAAAACACTCCAAAGCCAAATGTGATGGACTTGATCTGTTGGGCAGTACATAAGGGCAGTACATAAGGGCAGTACAACACATCTGTGCTCAGCAAACGATCACAGAAAAGACAGAAAATTCAAGCTGAAAACCATGATTCAAAGAATGACCAAAACTTGTAAGTCTTTTTCGTATTTGTCACATGTGGAGAGAGACAGAAAAAAAAGCAAAGAATTCCTTTTAAGATCGGAGCCCCCACGTTCATCCCTCACCCCCCTCCAACCCCCACCCCCCCACCATCTCTTCTCCCCATCTCTTCTCTCTCCGCTCCCGATCCCCACCATCTCACCCACCCCCTTCTCCCTGCATTTCTTACTCTACACATGGGTATGTTTTGTCTCTCGCTTTGATTTTCTTATTCTCTTACGGAGTTGTAATGTGATACAGAGTATTTTTTGTTTGTTTGTGGAAACTGAACAAGTGTACACAGCGTTAAAAGCCCTTCTTGTTTCAATACCTCTCTGCTAATCCCTCCTGGCTTATTTTATTATAAATAAAATGAAGTGTAAAGAAAAACTCTGTGTGTGTGATATTTACGGAAGATTTTGAAGCATATTGTTAATTGATTGACAGTATTTATACACAGCAGTTAATCAAGCAAGTGAAAGACCTGTAAGATGTACGTATAGTACCCAATAAATCTTTCACATGAATTACGGAACAAAGAATATTTGGCATCAATCTTTCATCTCGGATATTGACTTCAGGTACATGATGTGCAGAAACACGCAGACAGAGAAAGAAAGAGTGAGTGTGTGTGTGTATGCTTGTGTGTGTGTGTGTGTGTGTGTGTGTGTGTTGTAAGTCAGTCAGACCACGGAGCTTTTTCTGTCACAGTGTTTTGTTATCGTGACAACAGTTCTAACTTGGAATTCAAAATTTACCGCTTACTTCACTCAGATGATCACTTGCATGTTTGTTTCTCTCTTAACGAGTTGTGGCAAACAAGTTGCAAAATGGAGGAAAAAAATGCACACACGTGCGCGCACATGCAGTATTTATAAATCAACTAAGCAGTTTTCACCAAGTACAGGCATACTGTTTCTCAGATCTAAGTTTATCATTCAGTATCATCTTAATAGATAGAATGGAATACTGGCAAAAGTCGGGTTGAACACAAAGAAAAGTGGTTAGATTGTTAAAAGATCATAACCGCATGGTGATAGCTTTTACCACATGGTGGCAAGCAAACTACTACAACAGAACAATCATTCGTCATTTTGACAGACGTTGCCAAGTATTAGCACATAGTTACACTGCTAGACCATATGGCATACATATAATCAATGCATAGATTCGAAATGTAAAACATAGGTTCAACTTACATTTTCTGGGAAGAATCAGTAACTCAGACTGGGATTTTCAGATCAGAGGGAGATAACCATGCCCTCTCTCTTGATTTACCTCTGGCGTCTGTCTTGTTACTTAGTTCTGATCTACAGCTGGTCTTCAGGAAAAGTGAAGGGAAAGTGCTCAGTGTCCCTATTTTAAACGCTAAACTGTGTATTCTAGAATATTCCCTGGAGACAGGCTGCCACTCAAGGCAATGACAGGGAGGAGACTTGTCTGTCATTTCGCTCACTTTGATGGGGGATTGGCCAATTGCAAACGAGGGAAACTGTTCTTGTTCCGCACCGAGATCAATGACCAATAATTTATACACACATCATTAGAACAAATGCTAATGAGCAAAGCGTTTGGCCAAAATGTTTGCATCACCGACTCAGATGTGGGTGACCGTCCGCGAGCGGGTGGGTGAATATCAAAGGGGGGGGGGGGGGGGTGGAGAGGAGAGGGGGGAGGTGAGCGAGAGAGAAGCCCCCCCCCCCCCCCCCCCGCCCCCGTCTTTGTGCTAGATGAGGGTGGGGTGGGGTGGAGAGATGCTTGGTGAATTTTTTGCTGTGTCATGCCCCCACGTTAAGGAGTGAGGGAGGGTTGAGAGGGGAAGGGAGGTGGAAAGAGAATGATGAAACACGTCGCATGCACCATGACATAAACTTTCCTTGTAACATATAGAGTTAAGCCAGGGGAGACTTGGCATATATTTGAAATCTATTCTGCTGACTGGGGTTGATACAGTTTGTACAAGAGGGTGAGTGGGACCGATCGGGTGGACTTGTCATGTGACTCGTCACAGTGTGCAGATGAGACAGAAGCCTATTCCACTGTTGACGATTGTGTCGAACCTAAATTAAGGGCTCAGAGGTGTATTGACTCATTGATAAGCTCAAAAAATGCAAGGTAATGTATTTTGGAGAGAAAAAGAAAGAATCTCACACATATTCGCTATATGAAGTGTAGTGTCGTATGTGTTTAATATGTATCTATGGAAACAGGAAGTTACGCAGCTATTTGTTTAGGAAGTTGCGTCGTAGGTAACCGTTGTTGAAAAACAGATGCTGAGTAAAGGTTCACAGAATCACAGAATCACAGAAATGTATGGCTATAGGCTAATAGCCTTTTGCCCTCATAATCAGTATCCGTTTATGTGCTTTTAGATCACTTTCTCGTGAAAGTCCCATGGCTTAAGTCTGGCATAATGTATACTACATTTATCATCATCTTAATAAAGATCCAACTCAGTGGAAAATACCTGGTCTTTAAACTTTTTGTCAATTTGATTTTTAAATGCGTTTACTGATGGCGCGTTGATAGTGTCATCGGAAAGGTTATTCCACAGATTAATGATACGATTAGTAAAAAATTTGCGAAACTGGTTAGTTGCAAAATTAGTTTTGGTTATTTTTAAGTTATGTCCTCGAGTCTTTTCATAGTTAGCCATAGTGAACAAGGAAGAGGTGGTGCAAGGATCATAATATTGTGCATAATTTTGTATACTTCATGAGATCACCTCTTAGTCTTCTGAATTCTAGGCTAGGCAACCTAAACAGAGATAGGCGCTCCTCATAACTAAGATCATGAGTACTCGTTTAGTTATACACTTGGTAAATCTTCGTTGAACACCTTCAATCATATTTATATGTTTTTTTAGATAGGGGCACCATACTGAGTTTCCATATTCAATAATTGGTCTCACTAGAGCTTTGAACAATGGAATCATAATTTCAGGAGATTTATTTGTAATAGTCCTTACAAGAAGACCAGCCATTTGATTACCTTTTTTCACAATGGTGTTTATATGAGTCTCAAAGTTCAAATCTGGGTCCATGGTGACACTAAATCCTTCTCAGCAATAGTACTTTCCAGTGTTCTATTAACCCCATTTTCCAGTATTGTGTACTGATAGTGTGGATTATTCTTTCCAAGGTGCAGAACTTTGCATTTCTCGCTATTAAACTGCAATAGCCAAGTATTTGTCCATTTCACTAGATTGTGTATACACAATTGTAAATGATCTCTGTCTTCGATATTTTGGATGGCAGAGTAAGCCTTGGTGTCGTCTGCAAAGATTTTTACTTTACAATCTACCCCCTCAGGCATATCATTTATAAAGTATATGAACAAGGTCGGTCCGAGAACACTACCTTGTGGTACTCCACTAGTCACGTTGACCTTCGATGATTTACTACTGTTTACACTTACAAACTGTGATCTTCCATTTAAGAAATCTCTAATCCACAATAGTAACTTGCCTTTTATACCGTAGCCTCCCAGTTTATTTATCAGTCTTTGGTGTGGAACTGTATCAAATGCTTTCCTCAAGTCTAGGTAGACTGCGTCAACTGGTATTTTCTCATCCAATGTAACTAACCAATCTTGTAAAGTAACAAGTAGTTGTGTAACACATGAACGCCCCGTGGTAAATCCAAATTGTTCTCTAGATAACAGGTCATGTTTGGTAAGTGCTGGCAAAGAGCGTCTCGAATAAACCCTCGAAAACTTTACAGACAACAGATGTTAGGCTGACTGGACGGTAGTTTCCTGCTGAGTTCTTGTTTCCTTTCTTAAAAATAGGACGTACTTCTGCTTCTTTCCAATCTTTCGGTATTACACCCTTTTCTTGTGTTCTATCGAATAATGTCTTCAATGGGTAAGCGATGACGTTAGCCAGCTCCTTCAGTACTCTTGGGTGAATCTCGTCAGGTCCTGGGGACTTCGATGGGTTTAAATTCTTTAATGTTTTTTCCATCTGGTCGGTTGTGATCTCCACTTTTGTTAATTCTGTAACCTCTTTTTTACATGAAAACTCTGGAACGTTTATGTTACTTTCTCAGTAAAAACACTGGCAAAGAAGCTGTTTAGTACACTTGCTTTTTTCAGAATCATTTTGTGTTAAGGTACCATCTTCCTTTAGTAAATTAGCTATCGATTCTTTTGGTATGGTTTTACTCGTAACATAACGGAAAAATCCTTTTGGGTTTTGCTTAGATTCTTAGCCAGTTTAGCCTCCTTTGCTTTTACAATTTTTCCTTGTCCCCCATGTTACTTGGTTTCTAGCTCTTGCATACAGTTTGTAGTTTTCATTTGTGGGGTATTTCTTGTACCTTTTGAAGGCTCTGCGCTTAAGGTGAATTTTATCTAAGAGAGATTGGGGAATGGGGTCTCGTCTTGGTTTGTTGGTTGGTCCTTGTTTAAAAGACTTTTTAGGAATAAATTTGTCCATTGACTTAATAAGTACATTATGAATAATCCCCAAATTTCATCCACTGGTGCTTCATTGGTCAAAAGGTCATTCCAATTTATCTCTCCTACATGTTTCCTCATGCCTTCGTAATCTCCTTTATCCAGTTGATACTTCACAGAGTGACCAGATTCAGAGTATTCCTTACTGACTTGAACATCGAAGTAAAGAGCTGAGTGGTGGCTTTTCCCAGTGGGGGCCAATGCTCCAGATTGACGACATCCTCGTGCGAGTTTGTAAGCAATAAGTCTAACACATTGGGTGTTTGTAAACCCCTGTAATGAGTAGGTTCAGAAGTCATTTGGGTGATGTAATTTTGCTGTACACACTCCAAAAATTTCGTAGCTGGGTGATCCTCGTTCTTACAACTTACTGCGTTTCTCCAATCAATTTCTGGATAGTTAAAGTCTCCTGTAATAATAATGTTTTTAAAAATGCTAAATACATAATTTATTAGTTTAGTTAAATTAGAGTGGTCCTCGTACTCAGAATTGGGAGATCTATACACTACTCCAAAAATGAGGTGTTCGTTACTGCCAGGTAATGATACTCTGCAGAAAACCGAAGGAGAAAAGATTTTTTCAATTTCCGTTATTCTGGATACCTCCCATCCCTCCTTTACAAATAAACTAACACCTCTTCCCTTGTGGTTTGTAAAGCCTGTATAGCCTGGAAGTACGAAATTTTCAATTTCATCTTTGGAGTTCTTTGGTATCACTTCATTTAAAGCAATAATATCGAAGTTCGTCTGCTCTGCTACAATTTCTTGTTTTCGAGTGATCTTTGAGTGATATTCATTATTACATTGGCGACGAGTTATGGCAACTGCACTCCCTACCTTCGAAAAATTCTCTGTTCATGCTGACGGGGTCGGCACAAGATGGAAAAAATGGTTAGCGCGGTTCGAACTGATGCTGAAAGCGATGAACATTACGGACCATGGATGAAAGAAAGCGTTACTGCTTCACTCAGCTGGAGAAGAAGTGCACGACATCTACACAACATTTAGTGAAGACCAGATAGGCCAAGACAACGCAGATGGCTACAAAACGCTCACCAAATCGCTGTCAGATCATTTTGAGCCACAAAAAAATGTTGACTTTGAAACGTTCAAGTTTTGTCAAGCAAAGCAGGAGCCGAGTGAAAACATCGACACGTTCTGTACTCGTCTACGTATGTTAGCTGCCCATTGCGAGTTTCAAGATCCTGACAGAGAAATCAAAAGTCAGATTCTTCAAGGTTGTCTGTCACATCGTCTCAGGAGACGTGGTCTTCATGAGGATATGACTTTAATCAATTTATTGAAACTAGCACGATCCCTTGAACTTTCTGATTTTCAAGCAACAGAGATGGAAGCAAATTCCAGTGATGCAGCCAGTGGTGAATTTTGTTCGTAGAAAATGGAACCAACCAAAAAGAGATCAAGTTAAAAGTGGTGTACAACAAGGTCCACGTCAACAAAACAGAGGTCACATCAACCAAGCAGCAAGCCTTGTGGATGGTGTGGTGGTCATCAACATCCTCGAGACAGCTGCCCAGCCAGAGACAAACAATGTCGTTTGTGCTCAAAGCCAGGACATTTTGCAAAGTGTGTCGTTCCAGACCCAAGCAAGCAGCAAATGTGCGTATTGTAAACATTCAAAAGAACATTGAACCAGAGTCAGCTTCTTCAGAAGAATATTTGTTTGGTGTTAGTGCAGATTCATCGTCTACACCCAAGGTCAACCTCAAGATATCGGGTGAGTCCGTTCCTTTTTATCTCGATACGGTGCTTCTATCAATGTCATTGATGAAACCACATTCAACAACCTGTCAACATGCCATGATCTAAAGTCAACATCAACAAAGATTTTTGCGTATGGCTCACGCAACCCACTCACTGTGCTAGGACAGTTTCAGGCACATATTTCTTACAAAGATAACAGTGTTTCCACACTTGTCTATGTCATTCAGTCTGGACCACATGCAAAAAGTGGAAACTTACTCTGTGCTGACACTGCCCAAAAATTACAGCTGATCAACTTGCTTTCATGGCATCAACACCTTCATCATGTACCATTGCTGACAAACTGTGTGAGGAGTCACCCGAACTCTTCAACAGAATGGGCAAACTTAAAGACGTTAAGGTGAAACTGTATGTTGATCCAGATGTTCAGCCCACTGTACAGCCTCACCGTCGCACTCCTTACCATATGAGAAAGAAAGTTGAAGCAGAACTTGAACGACTTGAAAAACTAGACATCATTGAAAAAGTTGATTGGCCAACTCCATGGTATCACCAATAGTAGTCGCTCCAAAACCCAAGAAACCAGATGAAATCCGGATATGTGTAGACATGCGTCTTCCAAATCAGGCAATAAAGCGCACAAGACACATCATGCCAACAATTGATGATATTCTGATGAAACTTAATCAAGCAACAGTCTTCTCTAAGTTGGATCTCAACAGTGGCTATCACCAACTGGAACTTGATGATGAATCAAGAAACATGACAACTTTTTCTACGCACGTTGGCTTAGGTCGTTACAAACGCCTGAACTTCGGCGTCACTAGCGCTGCTGAAATTTTCAAAATCATATTGCTGAAATATTGGCAGACATTCCTGGATCCTTAAACACAAGTGATGACATTTTAACCTATGGAAAGAACCAGAAGGAGCATGACGAGACTTTAAAAAAGGTCTTTGCAACTCTCAAAGAAAACAATCTCACCCTGAATAAAAGCAAATGTGAGTTCAACAAGGATAACATAGAATTCTATGGCTTTGTCTTCAGTCGACATGGCATCTCACCAGACCCAAAGAAAATAGAAGCAATTCACAAGATACCAGCACCTACCAATGTCAAGGATATGAGAAGTTTTCTCGGTCTGACAAGCTATGTCTCACGCTTCATTCCAAACTACGCAGCTGTCACCAAACCACTCCGAGATCTCACTCACAAGGATGCAGAATGGAAGTGGACTACAGAACATGATGCTGCACTTCAAGAACTAAAATCACGGCTGACTAACAATGAAGTTATGGCTTACTACCATCCTGATTTGTCAGTAGAAGTCATCGTTGATGCCAGCCCATTTGGACTTGGAGCACTTCTTGCACAACGAGATGACAAAAACACAACCCACATCGTTGGCTACGCCAGTCGTGCACTGACAAACGTGGAGTCCAGATATTCACAGACTGAAAGAGAAGCACTTGCTGTCGTATGGGCTTGCGGCATTTTCATCTGTATATCTTTGGTCGTCCTTTTACTGTCATCTCTGATCACAAACCTCTTGAGAACATCTTCAGCAACCCAACATCAAGACCATCAGCACGTATAGAACGTTGGAATCTTCGCGTTCAGTCGTACGATTTCACTGTACGTTATCAACCAGGTGAAAAGAATCCTGCAGACTTCCTCAGTCGACACCCAGTAGAAAAGTTTGATGTCAAGACAAATCATGCATCCAAGATTGCTGAAGAATATATCAGTTTCATAGTTGACCATACAGTTCCTAAAGCAATGACATTGCAAGAAATTGCCAAAGCAACAAAAGAAGACCCGACTCTAGAAGCTGTTCGGTATGCTGTCAAAACAGGTGTATGGCAAACCCCATCAGACATCATAGCTGATACGTCTGATTTCCAAATCTTCAAGACAGTTTGCAATGATTGTCAGTCAGTGAAGAACATCAAGTGATCCTGAGAGGAACACAGATTATCATCCCTAGAAGCCTTCAGCAGCAAGTTATAAATATAGCACACGAAGGTCATCAAGGTGTCATTAAAACAAAGAGACTTCTTCGTGAGAAGATATGGTTTCCTCATATGGACCGTCAAGTGGAAGCAAAGATCAAACACTGCCTAGCATGTTTGGCAACAATCCCTGATCACTCCACAGAACCTCTCAAAATGACAGAATTGCCTGGAAGCCCTTGGTCTGAAGTGAGCATTGATTTTACTGGTCCATTCCCATCTGGCGAATACATCCTCGTAGTAGTTGATGCTTACTCTCGCTACCCAGAAGTAGAAGTCCTGTCATCAACAAAGGCCAAGACTGTGATTCCCAGACTAGATGCAATATTTGCAAGGCATGGCATTCCTGATATTGTCAAGTCTGACAATGGCCCGCCTTTCAACAGTCATGAATTCACTCAGTTCGCCAACTATCTAGGTTTCAAACACCGCAAAATAACCCCTCTTTGGCCACAAGCAAATGGTCAAGTTGAACGCTTTATGTCTATCATCAAGAAAACAATTCAAACAGCACAGGTTGAAAACAAAACAAGGAAGCAAGAACTGTTCAAGTTTCTACGAAACTTCCGTGCAACACCTCATTCTACAACTGGAGTTAGTCCTGCAGAAGCACTCTTCAACAGGAAGATCAAAACAAAGCTCCCTACTCTTGAAAATCATCAACTCTGACTCTTGATGTGAAAATCCGCAGCAAAGATGCTGAAAAGAAACAGAAAATGAAAACAGCAGCAGATTTGGCACGTCATGCTACACAGTCTAACCTTCATCTAGGTTGGAGAAGGTTGGAGACACTGTTTTGGCACGTCAACCCAGCCAGAACAAACTCACTCCCACTATTTCCCATCTCCTCTGAAAGTGACTGCTCGCAAAGGAACAATGGTCACTGCTTGTTCGTAGCCACCAAATCACCCAAAATTCCTTCTTCAAGAAGATCCCTTCGTCCTCAACAAATCCCCTGATACTGCTGTTCCAGAAGAAACTGAAGATGAGGAGGAAAACATCCCTGAAGCACAGATCCTGTGACCATGACTGGTGATCAAACCTCTACCAATCCATCACGAAGCAACCTGCTCTACAACCAGCAGCCCAAGACGTTCTAGTCGACAGCGCCGCAAACCTTTGTATTCGGAACATTATGTTCCAAGTGACAATCATTTGACCGAAATGACAATCATTTGACTGTTTTGCGTTCATACTTAATTATTTAAAAGCGATGGAATGAGCAGAAAGACTTTCCGCGAAGCTCTCTGAGTGGTGTCCATTTGCTAATTGACTCTCAGTTATTTTGATCATTACATATTACATTGTTCTGTGATTTTTTCAAAATCGTTTGAATTGTTTCGATCAAAGCCACATCTTTTTCTCACCTATGCCAAACCAGATCAACTAACTCTAAATATTGAAAATTATCTACTTATTTTATCATAACTTACTCAAGACAAGATTAGTAGACTAGTTAAAGATTCTGAAATTCAATTGCATATTTCAACATGTTATTTTGTACAAGAAATCCATTCTAAGGTGAGGAGGGATGTAGTGTCGTATGTGTTTAATATGTATCTATGGAAACAGGAAGTTACGCAGCTATTTGTTTAGGAAGTTGCATCGTAGGTAACCGTTGTTGAAAAACAGATGCTGAGTAAAGGTTCGTCTGCTCTGCTACAATTTCTTGTTTTCGAGTGATCTTTGAGTGATATTCATTATTACATGAAGGACGGCAATAGTAAAGGAGTACTTGAAAGTACAAGTGCAAAGCCGAGGATCTCGGATACTTCAAAGAATGATTAAGTAAATCACACACACACACACACACACACACACACACACACACACACCACATCTAATCAAATCGATGGCCTCCTTATTTGAACTTTAATAAATAGATGAAAAGAAAATGACCCCTTTATTTAAGGTATTAGTGTTTCCTATTGTGGAAAATGGAAACCCTGTTTCGATTCCATATCTTTACAAAGTACAGTGACATGAGAGTACTCAACCGAAACTGACGACAAAAAATTGCTGGTATAAGAAATATGGAGTATGAGGAGAGAGATTAGGAGGTAGTGTGTGTGTGTGTGTGTGTGTGTGTGTGTGTGTGTGTGTGTGTGTTTTAAGGTTTTCTAGTTTTGGACTATAGATTTTTCGACTGAAATTCATGAAAGTATACAAGATTTTTCATCACTTGTGTGATCGATCCTGTCACTGCTGAAAATTTACTAACTCTGTTTGATACGCTTGAAACACACACACACACACACACACACACACACACACACACACACACACACACACACACACACCACACACACACACACACACACACACTTTTAAATTCACAACGAAAATATTAAAAAAAAGAAAAATACTGTGGGAATCGTTTGGTTCAACACCCTTTTTCAGCAATAGTCTCTGTGCGGAATAGTCTTTTTCTTTATGAGACTATGCATCATCCCTCATCATCATCGCCTATTACCCCTCCTGGGGTACAGGCCACCAACCAAGGACCTCCAGGCATCTCTGTCCTGGGCTCTTTTCTCCTGGTTCCAAGTCATCCCCATGTTCCTGATGTCTGCTTCCAGGTCCCTGCGCCAGGTGTTCCTTGGCCGACCTCTTTTCCGTTTTCCTTGGGTGTTCCATGTTAGGGCTTGTCTGGTAGTGTTGTTTGCAGCGCTCAGCTTCCGCAGCATATGTCCAATCCAGCCCCAACATCGTTTCTTGATTCCCTGTTCTGCGGGCAGCTGGTTTGTTCTCTCCCAGAGCTTCTTGTTGTTGATGGTGTCTGGCCATCGGACGGGTAGAATCTTGCGCAGGCAGTTGCTGATGAACACCTGCACTTTTTTGGTGGTGTCAACTGTAGTTCTGCAGGTTTCCGCTCCGTACAATAGAACTGCTTTGATGCTGGTGTTGAAGAGCCTGACTTTGGTGTTGACTGACAGTTCCTTGGAGCTCCAGATGTTCTGTGGCTGTACGAACGCTGCCCTGGCCTTTCCGATCCTTGCTCTGACATCGGCGTCTGTGTCCCCCTGCTGGTCGATGACACTGCCCAGGTAGGTAAAGGCTTCTACTTCCTCTAGCATCTCGCTGTCCAGTATGATCGAGTTGGTGCTGACAGTATTGGCCTTGAGAATCTTGCTCTTGCCTTTATAGATGTTGAGCTCTACTTGTGCTGATGTGGCTGCTACGTTGCTTGTCTTCTCTTGCATCTGATGTTGAATGTGCGAAAGTAATGCCAGGTCGTCGGCGAAGTCCAAATCGTCAAGCTGCGTCTAGGGTTTATGCATCATCCCTACTGGCTTCAAAAACCACAATTTCTTTTTTGGGAGGGGGGGGGGGGGGGGGGGGGGGGGGGGAGTCTAAAATAACTATCAGTGCACTGAGGCCTGCTAGTTCACAAGCAATAAACACGATAATTGTAGTTGTGAAAAGCTACTATTTCGGAGTGCAAAAGTCTTTCAAGCTGTTAGTAGGCCTACCTCATAACAGTAAATGGGCCATAACGAATACCATATGGCTGTACCATGTTCCAGTGTCCTGGAATGGTTCCATAAAATGATAAGATCAGAATGGAGGAAATTGAAGATCAGCGACCAGTGGATGTGTTACAATTTAAAAGGGAGGCAAGAGAGGGGGAACTTTTGCAATAATGACGCGTTGCAAGCCTCCTTTTATTTATCGCTTTTAGATCTTTGTATTTTCGGTCAATGTAGTGCTATCGTTGATTTGTTTAAAACGTTTGGAAAGTATGTATGCCTAATTGTTCAGTATTGTTTTTGGATCGATTGATAATGCGATTGGAATATTCAAGATTATGTTAGAATGTTCACCAGGTTTCCGTAAGTTGCTATTGTTTTGCCGAAAGTTCAAGAATGTTGTAGAAGCTGACCGAATTACATTTGCATACGGTCGTCGCGATTTCATTGGTTAAGCTTACTGATATGCAGAATATTCTAGAAAAGAATAATCGAGTAGGTTCGAGAATATTCTTTCAATATCACACAAAAGAATGAGAGCTGTGCGACTGAGGGAGAGACACACAGACAAGAGAGAGAGAGAGAGAGAGAGAGAGAGAGAAATGAGATTTGTTGAAGAGTTCTAGTCTAGAAGTGTTCGAGTCTTCATTGAGTTTGAGTCTAGTCGACGAGAAGCTGCCATTAGTAGAATAGTTACTGCTGCATGTACGATTGAGTTCCTGTGCGGCTTATTGAACCTGAAGGTCAGTGGTTTGTTTTGTTCCTATATTCTTCAACGTGTATAAATAAACGGATCCTCTTCGTTCCAATACCGCCTGGTGTATTTTGTCGTCTGCGAGCCGAACACCTACCACAGGATCTACAACAAACTCTTACAAGCTATAGTACTGCACTTACCTTGTACTGAGGAAGTCAGCGCATTTTAGCATTGTAACATTTGGGGGCCAAGACGGGAGTGTATATACAATGGAGTGTACATACCCAACTCGGGAGAGATTAACCAGTTTATACCAATACCAGTTCTGAACGTCGAGGGGAAAAAATCTTCTCTGTCATGGCAGCCAGACCGACTAAATATCTGACAGAAAATGATTTGTCAGCCCAGAAAGGAGGCATCCTATGGGTCTATGGCTGTGTAGAAGATACCACTATGATTTTGGAAGCAACTCAAAGAGCTAGGGCAGAGAAACCAGACCTCGACGTGGTGAGCTCGATCTGGCGAATGGATATGGATTAGTTCCACATATGATGATTCAACTGGCCCTCGAAAATTATCATGTCCCAGAGAACATCAGAGAAACCCTGAGGAAGTACTTCCATGGCTTTTCAATGAGGTTCTCCACAAAAGAATACACAACATATTGGATCAATCTGGAAATTGGCATTGTGATGTCTTATGCAATTAATACTGTTTGTGTTGGCAGTGGTGGTCATCTGGAAAGCTGCCGTGAGCTGTACAGGGTTGGCAGATCTTGGGAATGAATTCCAAATGCCCCCTCTAAAGGCTTTCATGGATGACACAGCAGCGCTTTCCACCAAGGAAGATGAGATACACAGAAAATACTGAAGCAGTTAGACAAGTTCGTTGTGTCTTCCAGGATGAATTTCAAACCAAAGAAACCACGAAGCCAGTGGAAAGGAAAAATAGCAACAACAACAACAACAACAAAAAGAAAAAGTCAAGTTTACAGCCTTCCCAACTGTAACAGAAGAGCCTTGGGAGGTGATATGACTCCTTGAAAGACACAAAGAGGGGAGAGGAAACCAAGCAAATGACAGAACACCTGTAGATGATAGACCGGTGTGGACTCTCTGGCCAATACAAGGTCTGGTGTTTGCAGTTCATGCTGATCCCGAAGCTTCTGTGGCACCAGCACTAGCACCGTGAAATCAATGGAGGCCAAAGTATCAAATGTAGGCCTACAAGGAAATATCCGCCTGATCTCACTGACGTTGCACTCTATTTCCGCTAAGCAAAACTGGAGCTTCTACTAAAATCCATCCTCGAGGAATACAATGTGGGTAACCACGCTTGAAAACTCCGAAGACAAAGTTGTAAGATTCCGCCCGCCACGCCCCCGCCTCCTCGACCGGCCTTGGTGTGTGTTGTGTGTGTGTGTGGTGTGTGTGTGTGTTGTGTGTGTGTGTGTGTATGGAGAGTTTGTGTTAGTGCGCGCGCGCGTGTGCATGTGTGTAATATTGTGTGTGTGTGTGGTGTGTGTGTGTGTGTGTGTGTGGGGTGTGTGTGTGTGTGTGCGCGCGCGGCGCGCGCGCGCGCTTACGTGCGCCAGTGTTTTTGTGCGTAGGCTATGAGCGTAGTCTATGTGTTTGAATCCAGAGTGCCCCCGTCTGCGTGGACCTCTGTGTTCAGTTATGTCTCTCGTTAACAATCATGGAATCTGTGTGTGTGTGTGTTGTGTGTGTGTGTGTGTGTGTGCGTGTGTGTGTGTGTGTGTGTGTGCGTGCGCGCGCGCACCAGTGGTTAAATGTGTAGGCGTGGACGTCTGTTTTCAGTTATGTCTCTCGACAACGGTCATGGCATCTATGCATGTGTGTGTTGTGTGTGTGTGTGCGTGTGTGTGTGCGTGTGTGTGTGTGTGTGTGTGTGTGTGTGTGTGTGTGTGTGTGTGTGTGCAATGAATGGTGAGATTAAACGTCATCTCACCTCTGAATATGAACATCAGCCGAAACTGCATAAAAAATCTGCGAGGAACAAACATGACTATCGTGCGGTAATCGCTTAGGCAACCCAAAAATAACAACTCAAAATAAAAAGAACTATGTATGACCCTATTAAAAGACATTTTTATACTTTTTTCCTTCTTTTTTAATCTCCGCGTGGTAAAAATCGCAAGAATGTGCTCACAGTTTGCTGAAAAAATCCTTTCATACAATCGTGGGTCGTCCCTTTGACGTCAGATCGATGCCAGTTGAGAGCGCGCGAGATGGAATTTACTGCTTTGTGCTCCCTGGCATTCGTGACGTAGGCTCGATAAGCACAACTTCTTTGCATTCCAGTCGACGCACTCGAGCGAGAATGTGCCGCTCATTCCTTCACCTTCTGTTCACGTGACGGCTTTTTTCGACAGTTATAGTAGTCATTGTGATCGCTCTGGTCATGTGACCAATGTGAGAAATTCCTGTCATTCCGGACCGATGTTGTTGGACCGATTTTCATGCATTTTATGTAGAAACATTTGAACAGACGAGGCATATCAATGACGAGCGGATAAAAACAGGAATTAGAAACAGTTAAGGGATTAATTTCTTTCAAACAGTACGCTTTTTATCCCGGAAAATGTTGTGCTTTCGAATATCGGCGTGACGGGGGTCAACAAACAACTGTTGAGGCAGACGACGTCAGTAAACTCAGTTCTGTTGCCGACTCGACGATCACACGCCACCATGGAGACGCCACTGGACGTACTGTCAACTCTTGCAGCCTCTATGGTTGAAAGTACAGAGAAAGCAGGTAAGATGGAATCATTAACACCGAAAATGTATTAGCGTTTTGCCTCATGTTTTTGACGCGTTTTGTGTGGCACATTCAGAGTTCCCGGTCATTTCCATGCGGTTGCCATCGCGCTCTAGGAACCAGAGAGGAATGCGATACGTTTTGCTGAAATTATTAAATAGATCTACATTGAATGCAGATCTCCATTAGTTTGCCACTGTTAAGCTGTAGACATTTTGCCTGTTGCCTGTTAACGTAGTGCTTTTTGTCTTGATGGAAGCATGTCTTGTGATCAACGGACTCGCGGAGCTCCGCCCACATCATAACCCAATTCTGGAAACGAGGACGGGAATGCTTCCGAACAACTCGATATTATTTTTCAGTGTAACCGAAAGACGGATATTACGGGTAGGCATGTAATAATGAAGTTTTCGATTGAAAATCAAATTGGTGAGGATCTATAGAGGGTTGTTTTTTTTGTGAAGGTGAAGGATTTGAGGAAACTAGATAACAGCTAGGACGACGCTGCTTGAATAACCTTTGACACTGGAACACATGGGACGATGGAAAGCACGTCCGGAATGCTCGAGTGGTGGTTGCAACGTTGACGTGTGCAGGAATACATAGTCTTTGTTCTGGGATAATTAACTCATTGACTGTTTTTATTCGGTCACACTCTCATTTCTTGAACGTTGTTTTTTCCGGTCTCAGAAAACAATTGGTCAATGAATATTAAAAGCGTGTGTGTGTTTGTGTGATGTATGTATACGTGTGTGTGTGTGTGTGTGTGTGTGTGTGTGTGTGTGTGTGTGTGTGTGTGCGCGCACACACACACGCGCTTGCTTGCTTGATAAATTGATATTTGTTTGATTGCATGCATCTGGTTAACTCTCTCTCTCTCTCTCTCTCTCTCTCTCTCTCTCCTCTCTCTCTCTCTCTCTCTCTCTCTCTCACACACACACACACACACACACACACACACACACACACACACACACACTTCCTTTCTCTGTTTCACACACATACACACACACTCTCTCTCACTCACTCACACACATACACACACACATGCATGCATGCACGCACACTCTCTGTCTCTGTCTGTCTGTCTGTCTGTCTGTCTGTCTGTCTCTCTCTCTCTCTCTCTCTCTCTCTCTCTCTCTCTCTCTCTCTCTCTCTCTCTCACACACACACACACACACACACACACACACACACACACACACACACACACACAACAACACCATGTTTCATACTACGTATTTTCTTCCATACCTTCTGGAGATCTTTTGATGAGGTGATTTCTATTGAACTGTAATCTGACCAATATAATCGTTTAGCATGGGCTATTTTTCTGTTAAAAGCTGACTTTGCTTCTTTCATTTCTCTGTGTTTTGAAGGAGATCTAGTTATCAGATATATTTTGTATTTCAGTTTCTTTTCTTCTTTCGCCTGTGCACATTCATCAGTCCACCAGCTGTTTCCTGCATATTTATGCGAGATATGAGATGAACATTTAGGAATGGAATTGTCAGCAGTAAATAATACTGATTTGACAAAGTGATCATATGCACAATTGATATTTTCATTTGGAGGGATTATATTAGATGAATTAAGAATAGTTTCAAATTTATTCCAATCTGCTCGGTTGTAGTTATAGTTGCGGATTTTATCGTCGTTTGATTCACCTCGCGACTGCCCTGGTCAGGTCAAAACTCACATATGCACAGGAAATATATTTTACGGCTCCAAATTATTTACTGAAGAAATTGCAGTGTGTGGACTCAAAGGCGTATAAAATTAGCATTGGGTATACCTGTGCATGCTCCAACTCTAGCTACATATAAAGAAGCAGGAGTTATAGCTCTAGATGATTATCGCAGGCTAGCTACTGCTAAATATGTTCTAAGAAGTGTAATGGGGGCATTGATGTAGAGACTATTATCAGGATCTGGATCTCTATACTCGTATTTTGTTTCCTGATCTTCAATATATAGTTTGCATTTGGGTGAGAGACTTTCTACCCTGCTGTTAAAAGAGAACAAATCTGCAAATTTCTCAGCTTTTTGAGCAGCAGTCGGGAGTCTGTTGTTATCAATTGATATACGACATTTTGAGAATTTGTCACCATGTTTCATGATTATTTTACGAATTCTTTTGTGTGTTGATTCAAGATCTGTTTTACTGTCGCTAACTTCAACTAAGCTAAAGGAAAGAGCTGACATTATAATTGAAATAAGGCATCTTGTTAATTTTCTAATGCAAAAAGGTTCTGATGTAACTTTTTGTTGGGTCCCTTCTCATTGTGGTGTCAGGCAAATGATTGGGCAGATAGAATGGCAAGGAAAGGTGCAAGGAATGCAAATGGCTGCACAACTGTAAAGATTCCATTATCTGTAAAAGAGGGATATCATCTTCTGGAGGCAGTCTATAAAAAAGCCAGCCACAATGTCACAACTTTTGACAGTAAAGACTCCTTAT
>CM031604.1:72915250-72927750 GCA_018398815.1 Conus ventricosus
GAGGGGCGGGACAGGGAGAGGAAGGGGGGTTTGGGTGGGTGGGGAGGGTGGGGAAGGGTGTGTACTGAAAATACCATTTCTCTTTTGGGGTAAAGTTTTTTTTTTTCTTTGCCTTCAGCCATTTTAAAAGGGGGCCCCAAAAACAAAAACAACACCCAAAAACCCCCGCACCCACCACGCACCACGCACGAAAGCATGCAACACACACACACCCACACACACCCCCAAACACACAAAACACAACACACCACACACACACTTCAAGGGACAAAAAACCTTCACAAAAGGCATTAACGCTTGGAGGAAAAGGGGGACTTGACTATATAAAAATAGGTAATGCCAAATTTAAACCCGGGCCCTTTCCCCACGCCCCACGGCCGAACTGTGTGAAGGGGGCCAAATTGGTTTAAAACAGATGAACCTGGGAAGATTTTTGGGACCTCCCCGGTGGCAAAAAGGGGGAAGGGGGTAACCACTACGACCCGGTGCTCCAAATGAGCCTAAAGCTCATCAGCTGAGGGTTCTTTTGTAAACGTCGGGAAAGGGGGGGTTTTGGGTTTCGTTCGGGGGAAATTGCCGTGGTCCTGGTTGGTTCTATTGTCAGGGGGTTGAATCCGTGGGGAGGTAGTACCCTCCTTAAGATAATTCTTTTTTAAGTGCCACCGAAGTCGGCGGGAATTTTCTTGTCCATCGGGTGAAAAGTTTTTTGCTAAAAATTTGGGTGGGGGGTTTTAAATGATTTTGGGAGAATGAGCGAAGGGAAATTCGGGACTTTAACTGGGGTTTTGAAAAGCAGCGTGGACAAAGGCTGGCCCAAGGGGAATCCTTTTTTTTCCCTCCCTATATAAACGAGGGGAACAACGAAGAAAGAACAACACCAGGAAAAGGAGAGAAGCAGAGGAAGAGAGAGAGGAGAGGGGGGTGAGCAGACAGAAGGGTCGGAGAAACGTGTGGGAGATAGAAAGACGCAAGGTCTTAGAGTTAAAGACAAGGGGAAGAGAGGAACTTAATTTGAAGCCCAGGGGTGGGTGAAAAGACAAATAATTGCCCCAAGGTGGGTGAAGAAGACAAAGAAGAAAGTTCACCGAGATCCCAGGATTCCCAAAACCCCGCCTGACCCCGGGAGCCGTCAACCAGGGCTCCCATAAAGATGCTAAAGAAGACGTGAAGAGACTTTTTCAAGAATTTGTGTGTGGTGTGAAAGCGGGTTGTGTTTTAAAAAACCCGTAAAAGTATTTTATTAAAACCCCGGGGTTTGGAATATTGATTTTTAGTTTGTTTTTCATTGTGTTGATTTGTTTGTTATGAAAATTAAGAGCAAAAATTGTATTTTTGGTCTCAGTCTTGTTAGGAAGGCGAATGCGTGAATCCCTTTCCCCAGGAGAGGCAAATGTTGAGGGGCGCAGGGGTTGTGCATAGGTGTATTGCAAAGAAACCTTGGTGTTTAACCTGCAATAATACATAAACTTATGCACTTAAGCAATACCATCAGTTTCCCCCCTCCTGGACAAGTGGCGGCCTGCCAATTGCAGGGCCCAAATTAGTTTCAGGGGGGGAAACAAATAAAACAAATGTATACGGGGCGCGTGCATAAAGGCATTGTTTTAGCTTTTCAATTTTTCCTTTATTTTCTTTAGTTTTGAGTTTGCTTGTGTGTAGGGGGTTGTTTAATAAAAGGGTTTGTTCGAAAACGAAAAACGGTTTTCTAGTTTTTCTCTCACAGAAGCGGGTTAAAGATAAGGTCCTTTGTTTTGGGAACTTTCCCATTGGGGTTTTACTCGTAAGTTTTAAATAAACGTGCACTACTTTTTCCGGTTAAACGTAACTTTTTTAGGGGTCTAAAACATGTAGAAAAGAAAAGGGCTGAAAAATTTTAACCCCCCATAGAGAAACTAGAAAGTTTGGGGGAAAGAAAGGTTACGGGAAAAAACTGCGTTTTCATTGAAACTCAGCAGAAGACTGAAGAGATGAAAGGGCTGAAAGGAGAAATTTTGAAAGGAAAACGTATAAGGCAGAAACCACTGCGTCAAAAGCTAGACAATGCAGAGAGGCGCCCCGAGCGAGAGCAGAGCAAGAGGCAGCTGCCAAAGTGAAGAAAAACCAGGCCGAGGACTTAGACTTGAAACGTTCGTCAAAGGCAAAAGCGATGCAGGAGGGCGAGACAGAAGGGAACGAATTTTAGCCAAAAAAATTTGAGTTGGAAAAAGAAAAAACTGAAAATCGTAGTGAAACGACACCTTTCGATCAGGGGCCCGAACAAGTTGGCACCAGCCCAAATCCCACTTTTTTCGAAAAAGAAACTGATTCGTCGATGCCTATATCAGTGGGTTTTTGAACTTCCCGACCGAGGTTGGCCCCAAATGACGGGGCAATAAACCTGTCTCCCCTTTTTGACAGTCGGCGTTACACCGTTTCCATTCCCCAAGGTGATCAGAAATTTTGACAAGGGAAAAAAAAAGCTTTGCTAAAGGCATAGATTGATGAAGAATTTTTTTAGGCAAAAGTTTCCCGAGCGAAAATCGAAAAGGGTGAACATACACACATTGGGGAGTTGCTAATCAACTTAAAAAAGGGAAAAACGAGGAATGGACGTGTTTTTAAAGGCCCCTCAAAACGGGGATGAAAGAACGAACTTTCTTTGGCCGGGCTCACAATAACCTAAAGGAAAGGGGGGGTTTTTTGACAATAGCGAAGTATTTAAGCAGCAAGTTTTCCCCGTGAACGAGGCGCACTTCCCCAAGGGGGCCTGGGGGAATCCGAGGAGGGTAGCCACAAAAGACTCACACGCGATCGTATACACACCCGTGGGCCCCACGGCGTCACGTGAAAAACAAGGGTAAAAACCAATCCCCTGGTAGAAAGAAAACCGTTTTCGTGCAAAAAGACAGGGCATTTGGGCGGGGATTGTTTTTTTTAAAGTCACAGAAGGCAGCAGCAATAGGACAGGCCAAGGAGAGACGGTAAAAAGATGGAAAAAATGACAGTTTATTTTGTCGGATTGTGCTTTGTTCAAGATTAGGGGAAACAGGATGTGCACAAAAGGGGAAATAGGGGGCAAATTTGGGTTTAAGTCATTAAAAACTCTGGGGGACTTTTGGGGTTTATGGGAAAGGGGTCCCCTGGTTGAGAAGGACAATTCACAGGAAAACACAGGGTGAGACAAATACATGGGGAAAAGTAGCAGAAATTTAAAACGGCCCGGGGTTTATTTCAAAAACCATTTTAATGGGAAATGTACGGTTGGCTGTCCGAAGCCGCCGTATACTTGGTAATGGGACATTCCCGGGCACGTGGGGAAAACCCAAACCCGACTTCTGTGTCGAATCAGAGAAAAGGGGAACCACGTGAGAAAAGGGCCCCCGGCGCAAACCTCCCAAAAACATGGACGTGTCCCGGGGAAATAACCCCCCTCACTACAACAAACAAAAAAGGGGGACTACCCCTCAAAAATTGGTGGTTTTGCTCACAGGGGCAGTAAAAAAATGTTAAAGGTACAATCGGGTTGAGTTAGAGAACGGGGATAGACCGAACTTTTTCCCCCCATTCGGTTTTGGGAAAAATGAAAAGAGGTTGTGTTCCAGGCCCGCGCAGAAAAAGGGGTGAAAGTCCGAAAATCATGTGCTCGGCCCCGGGGCCCCCGTAGGAAGGGCCCAAAAAAAGATGGGGGACTGAGGTACTACTGGCCCGGGATCCGGGGAAATTTTAATTTCGTGCACAAACCGCCCAATTCGCGGGGGAGGCAAGGGGTTGGGGACAAAAGGGGGATCAGATGGTCTTTCCCAAAAAATTGGGCCAAAAAAAAAATGGGCGGTCAGAAGTGGTAGGGGGGGTGGTCTTTTGCATGCGTTAGGTGGGTGGGTTTGGGGCCACGTGTTAAGAAAGGGGAGAAATTTCCCTAAAAAATAAGGTTTTATGGCCACAAACTTAGAGGGGGAGATTCCAGATTTATGTTGATATTTCTTGGATATGGTAGTTGTTTTCTCTAATTTTGTTGCAAGACCATCTTCGTGGGCTCTGTGTAAGAGGCTTTTAAAAGGCCATATTAGCACGGTTTTAAAAGGGAAAATTATTAGAGTTTCAAACTCCTTTAATGTTAATTTTTAGCCCAAGCAGGGCATTGTCTTTGAGTGGGGGAATTTTCAAAGGGGGGAAACCTCTCCAAAAAACATTGACGCTGGAGGCAAAAGGGCGTTGTAGTAGTAACAAAAAGTAATAGACCAATTAACCAGGGTACCTTTCCCACCACCCGGCCCAACGGGGAAGGGGCCCAATGGTTAGATAAAAGCCCAGGAAAGTTAAACCCGCCCCCTGCGAAAGGGGGAAGGGGGGTAACCACTCGACCTCGGGGCCCAAGTGACGCAAATGCCTCCAACGAGGTCTTTTGTAAAACACGGGAAGAGGAGTTTGGATTGTTGGATGGAAATTTCCGGGGTCATGTGGTTTTATTTTCAGGTGGTTGAAACCTGTGGAGGTTGGTAGCCCCCTTTGATTTACTGTTTAAGTGACCCCCGAAGTCGGCGGGAATTTTCTATTCCATTTGCAAGTGTGGGTTTCAAAACAGTTAGGGGGGTTTTGAAAAAGCTGTGTGGGGAATGTAGCGAATGAGAATTCAGGTACTTGTAACTAGGGTTTTTGGGAAACACGGGAAAAAAGGCTGGCCCCAAGGGGAATTTCCTTTTTTCCCCCCCAATAAACTGAGGGAGAACAACGGAAGAAGAACAAACCAGGGGGAAAAGGAGAAAGGCAAGGGGGAAAAGAGGGAAGGGGGGGGCAGGACAGAGAAGGGCAGAAACTGGTCTGGGAGATAAAGAGACAGCAAGGGCTTAGAGTTTTAAAAAAGCGGAAGAGAGGAACTTTAATTTGGCCCCGAGGGGTGAAAACGACAAAAATGAATTTAACCCCAAAGGGGGAAGAAACGAAGAAGAAAGTTTTACTCAACCCCAAAAGACCACGAAACCCCCGTCCTGAGCCGGACCCGTCAAACCCAAAGGGATCACCATCAAGCATCGAAGAAGACGAAGAACTTTTTTTAAGAACTGTGGGTTTTTAAAAGGGGGTTTGGTGGAAAACCGGGCCCGTAAGAAACATTTTTTTTATAACCCGGAAAAGGAAATATTTTTCTTTAATTTCTGAAAATTTATTGTGGTGATTATTTTTCATATTAATTATAAGTACATAGAAAATTTTATTTCTTGTTCTCATCGGTTTGGAGAGGAAATGCTGACCTCCCCTTCCAAGGGGAAGGGGAAAGTTTGATGGCGATGATGTGCATATGCTGTAGATGAAAGAAAAAATTGGGGTGTTAAGCCTGACTAAATACATCAAATTAGTGCACTTAAAAAATACCATCCGTTTCCCCGCCGAAAACACACCCCCAAAACCCCACCACACCACCACACCCAAAAACACACTGAATGAAACTTTCAAGGGGTGGGGGTGGGATGGACCGGGGGACAGGGAGGTAATTATTGAGCAGGTCCCTAATTAAATGCCTTTTTATACGGCGTACTTGGGGCGAAAAGCTTTCGGTGAAGAATGAATTTTCGCTACGATCGGGGGCTTGAAGGTTTCGTGTCCTGGTTGGGCGAATCAGAACAGGCACAGTGCAGCGTCTCCTCAATGAGTTTTCTTTAGCTACTGCTTCCTGTATTGCGGGGCGGGCGGCAGCGGCACTCCGTGGGTTTTACTGTGGACGAGAAGCCGGAACGAGGGCCAGCGTATAAGAAAACAACCTTTACTAACACACATATTTGACAGTCTTTTCCCAAAACGCAATCAATCTTGAGAAAGCTTAACATTGCCAAAAACCCCTTTATTTTAACCCGCAAAATCAGAACCAAAAAACCCAAACAAAAGAGGAATCGTCATACTTACCCAGTTGTTTTTCCCCCTTGCATCAAATTTATATAGCTGTTATAAAATTTGCGTGGTAATCTAGCTCCCAACATCTCTCTTGTTTGTCACTGTTTGTCCCCCTTTTCCTCTTTTTCCCGTCGATGTATTAGTATCTCTGCTTTCTCTGCACTGTCTGTTCCCCTTCTCTTGCTTTTTCTCTTGTTTCGGCTGTCTCTCTTTCCGCCTGTCTTTGTCTCTTCGTTGCTTCCCCTCTCTCTCCTCTCTCTCTCTCTCGCTCTCCCCTCTCCCCCTTTTTCCCCCTCTCTCTCTCTCTCTCTCTCTCTCTCTCTATTTCGGCAGTGCACTCTCATCGATGTGTGTGTGTGTGTGTGTGTGTGTGTGTGTGTGTGTGTGTTTTAAACTGGAAACTGAGGTGCAACACGATGACTGTTTGAGGAAAGGTGGATGTTTCAGATACCATTATCCTAATCTGTCAGTTCTAACTGCGATCATGATGATCTCTGAGTGTGTCACACGCCCCTTCATCCTGTCCTGCGGGTGTTCTGTAGCCTACTTGAGTCAGCTTGATGTTTGATGATATTCTGCATGGGGTTTCTTTCTTTCTTTTCTTATATTTTTTTGGTTATTGACCCGAAGGTAAATGTGAACTGCACCTGAACTGTTCTGGTGCTTGAGACCCACGAGGCCTGTTCACAATCAGATAGAAACATAGCCTGACTTGGCATGCGTACTGACACGGTCCAAGCCGGCTGTGCTATTGGAGACTATCTTCGTTGTACATGGTAAGGAAGTGTTTCCAGTGTGCATCCGGGCGTGATTTTAAAAAAAAGTTCACTGTAGGAGACGTTACTACAGACTCAGGGTCCTTAGTTTCAAAGAATGTCTTCTACTGTCTCTGTCCATGAAGAACTCAAAACGTCGATTTTCGCTTTGATAGATGCCATGTGGAAAATTATGCAGGTCTATTATATTAACCCTGAACTCGATCATCAATTTTTTTTTTTTAATGTTTCATGTACATGCTGGATCTTTCTCTCTTTCTTTTTTCTGTCTTTCTTCTTTTTTTTAAAACAGACATCACCCAGTCTGTAAACAGTGATAGTGATAATCATTGTAAATGATACATAGGACTCGCGGGAGAGCCAACAAGACTCCTATCACCCCCCCCCCCCCCCCCCCCCCCACACACACACACACACACTCCCTTACTTACCACCTCCCTGTTTGCCTCTTCTTTGGCAGCATGAAGTCTACCGATTTCAGACGCTTGAACGCAGCTGGTGTAAGAGGGAAACTATTAAGAGTTCTTTAGAAAATATTTATCAGATCAGTTTAAGGCAGTTTTTGTGAAAGGTGAAAAGTTTGGCAAGCTGTTCCCGACAGGAGTGCTACAGAGATCTGTTTGGGGGCCTTTATTGAAAACAGTATCTGAACCATAAATAGCTGACGACACCACTTTATCACTAGATCTCAACAACCGGACATTCTGGCACGAACTTTAAATTCTGATTTAAAAGAAAAAGAAGGAGGAAGAAAAAAAAAACAAAAAAAACAACAACACCTGCTATATAAGCAAAACAATGGAAATCAAAATTCAACGAGGGAAAAAAGCTGGCCTGATGATATTTAATATTGTTTGTCGTCAGCATCAAATTACTCTTCAATATTTGGCACCACTGCACGTTATCCAGTCAGCTCATTCATTCTCAGCTTGGTTTTAATAATTCTGAACAACTTACATTGGGTCGACCAGATCAGAATAATAGCTGACAAAGTTAACATGTTGATTTCCTGCCGAAGGTCCTATGAATACAACTAACTAGAAAAGCACTAGAAACCATATATAAGTCGTTTAATGTATCTCCTTTTGATTACTCTGATGGAATAAGTGTACAGAGACACAGGCACGCATAAGCTTACTTGAATAGTTTTATCTAGAAGCAGTCAAAATTATCATGGAGGAAGTCAAAGCAAAGAAAGTACGCCCTACGGAGCGTACTATCTTTGATCAAATTAAGGTACAAGTAATGAAAAGTTATACTGGGAGTCTGCTTGTTCATTTTGAAAGAAAATCGGAGAAGTCATTAATCAATTTGCTATAACAGAATTGTGAATCACGCGTGTGACTGCTTACGTCATCAACTTCCAGCCTTAATATCCGCAAGAAATCCATGTTCAAGACGCAGGCCTTACGACAGGGACATAAGACACTATAAAACCGAACTGTTTACCCAGCAGCACAGGACTCTGGGACAGTTTTCCAGACCAGATAAAGTGTAGTGACTCGCTCGGTGTATTTAAATGTTTTATTCAGGTACAGTCGTACCGATGTAAGCTTATTATTATCCTCGAGACAGGCCAGGAGTGATCAGGTTAATCGTTGCAGGTTATGCCTCGGCGTGTGCAGTCTCAATCAATATCTTTTTATCACCGCCGGCTGATGTTCAACTAGAGAAACTGCCGAGCACAGTTTATTTATTGCATTGCCCAAAGTACCCACTGTCAGAAGAACTACGCTGAATTCTCTCTTTTCCAGATGACGAATTTCATTCACTTTGACTCTCTACTCTTTTCGTGGAAGTCAAGCCCTGATAAGAATTGAAAATGAACTTAAGCTTACGTTGAAATCTGTACACAGTTTTATTAAATGATCACAACTGTTTTGAAATCGATTGCTCACTATTGTCAGTTTTAACGTTGATATCAAACATTACAGTTACTAACGATAGGAACACAGGATAAACAGGCATAAGCGTGAACACGCGCACGCACGCACGCACGCACTCACGGCACGCATACCCCCCTCCACCCCCCTCCCAACATATACACCGCACAACACACACACACACACATTCGCGCGCGCGCGCGCCCCACACAAACACACGCACACACACACACACACACACACACACACACACACACACACACACACACACGCGCGCGCCTGCCCGCCCACCTGCCCGCACGCACGCACGCACGCACGCACGCACGCACGCACACACACACACACACACACACACACACACACACACACACAATCGTGTTCAGTGGCTATCTGCCGTTTCTATGCCACTTTTAGAAAGGGGCTTAACCATGTAGTTGCTTCGCTATATTGCAACGAGTTGCGTACCTTATTCTTCAAAAGGCGTGAACTAAAGCAAAGATGATGATGATGAAAACTGTAGAACAGCACCACACACACACACACACACACACACACTGGAGACAGTCCAATGTATTTGCCAAGCTTCAAATTGAATGGTTCTGAATTGCAGTAGGGCCTACTCACAAAACTTTAACTTAACTGGCGTGTTTACATTGAAAGCTTGATAGCTAAAACAAGGAAACGTTTAAACTTATTGAAAATTATTTGTATTCAACCGCGGGCTCAAGATACAAAAACCCTCCTGCACCTAGCTATTTCTCTAATAAGATCAAAACTAGTGTACGGACAAGAAGTTTATTTTTCAGCTCCTCAAAGTCTACTGAAAAAATTGCAAAGTATAGACAGTAAAGCTGTCAAATTAGCGCTTGGTGTCCCAGTGCACACAAACACATAGAAATTGATATGCCATCACTGCCGGATCAACGTAGATTAGCTGTGGCCAAATATGTCGCAAGAAGTCTTTCAGTACCTAATTCAGTCGAAAACGAAGTGTTGATGGATTCAAATGTAGAATATCCCAAAAGAGCTCAACAGCTAGGTTATCTTTGTCCCGTTCGAAATTACACGAAAGATTCTTTTGAAAAATGCAATATTGATGTCGCTTCACTCTCACCTGCTCCTGTTGTTCCTCCGGTGCCTCCATGGGAACGTAGACAAGCTATCTTTATGTTGATTACACTGATGTCCGGAAAAATGATAACATTAACATTTTAACTTCCAAAGTGAGAGAAAACTTAGAAAACAAATATTCAAATCATTTAAAAAGTTTTACGGATGGTTCCGTTTGCCAGTTAAGTGCAGGTTCAGGTTTTGTTATTCCGGCTTTAAAAGTTCAAAAAGCATACAGCCTTGGAAAAGGATTTTCTATTTCTACGGCAGAATTGTATGCTATTCTTATGGCATTACTGTTTATTTCTGATAATAATCATTCTTTCTGTAACATTTTATTTTGTGTTGATTATAAGGCAGTGTTAGATCGTTTGAAAGTTTGGGATGTTAAGCCAGGAAAGACATTAAATAAAGATTCATGAACTATCTGCAAGAAAGACATTGAATGAAAATTCACGAACTATCTTAGATCAGACGGTTGTCTGCGTTGGAGTTGCCCCCGGTTAGGGCCTGTACCGAAAGGCACCAGAGAGCCCAGTGCAGCCAGTATCAGCAGTGCCATTGATTTTCTTCGTTTTCTTCGCCAGTTTATGTGCTGTTTTCAGGCAGATAGGTCAGGGGTTCAAATGCCGCTGGATATAATAATATCCTCGAATGTCACGTCTAGTCAGTCTTTCGAGATGTTTTTTGTTTTGTTTTTGTTTTTGTTTTCTGTCTGCACTGTGTCCTCGGTTGAAGAATGGAAGATCCTGGACAAAAGTTTCAGTTTAGGTATTACTGCGTGTGGGCTAATTCATATTCGCTACACGAAACCTGTGAAAGCGTAAGGCATGGGCATGGGAATTAGGAATATTGAGAAGAAAAAAAAGCGGACAAAAAGAATATAGGAACAGAAGTTTATCAACTATGGAGAAAAAAAGCGGATGGGGTAGGAAGGGGGACACATGGGCGAACAAGTGCAGACTAGAATTAGTCCAAAAGCCGACAAGCCAAGCTTCGGAGAGAAAGACACAAACAATGAAAGGGGGAAGACGATTCGGCACACACACACACACATCACGCACTCATGCGCGCACACACGCGCAGAAGACAGCGGAAGTGGTTAAAGGAAAAGAACTAATGATGTCTCCGTGAAGAGTTGAAATAGCACAGTAGCCTCCCTTGAATCAGAAAGGCATTGGGCATGCAGAGGGAGGGGGACTGCTGTTTAAGAGAGAGAAAGATACCGTTTGCCTAGAAAAACTTTCCGGCAACAGAATTTCCTTGCGTTTTTTTTTTGTTTTTTTGTTTTTTTTTTTTTTTTTTTACAACTCGTTGGGAATGGACGGTCCTTGAAAAATGTACTATCCGTGTCATTCCATGATGCAAAAATGAAACAGAGCACACGATGTTTCTTGTTACCCCTGATCAGGTTTTTCAACCGCGTGTGTCAGTTTTTCTGCCTGTTACTTAGATCACGCAGAAACTACCCACGCGATTTGTATGAATCTAGTTGAAGGACAGAATGTGGTCCAAGGACAAACCTGTTTAGTCTTAGTACAGATATGTGATACGACTCCGGCTTTGTGATTCGGACCCCGATGAAAGTGCGGATCCAAGATCCGCTATGCAAAATAACTCAGGTAGTTTTAACCGGAAATCTGATGGAAATACGGAATGCGACCCAAGGACAAACACATTGTGTTTTAATGCAGATGCATGTCGTAGATCTGTGTCAAAGGTCAGATCAAGGATTCGTTCCACCTTGGCTGGTGTCTGCGCTTTCCCGCGTGTCTTTCTAGTTTTTTGTTTTCTTCCTGTCTGCCAAGGTTATGTTTTCACCCGTGTCTGTTTGTTGGTTGGTTTGTAGAAAGATGGGAAATTGCTGCAAATACTAACCCCCTTCAATTGATGTGCATTCGGATCAAAGGGCGGAACTTGGATCCGTTGTACCTTGGCTCTATCGAGTGCCGTTTTAGTTTTGTCTGGTTACCATGTGTATCAGAGTTTGATCATATTACACTGGCCTAGGAACTCTGTGGCAGGAGGGAGGGGGGCGGTTTCCAACCCTGAAGAATCAGAGGGGACGGAGGCGAATGATGTTTTTTGTTTGTTTGTTTTTGTTTTTGTTTGTTTTGCCTGACTGATTCCACTCCGCGCCCCCCCCCCCCCCCCCCCATCCCCCCACCCCCCACCCCGCTCACCCTCACTCCTGTTCCCCGTCAAATAAAAGCCTAAACAGATCCTCGCCTCACTGGACAAACTGCTTAAACTGTACCTCAGAGACAGTGCCAGTCAATGACACCAGGAACCCCCCCCCCCCCCCCCCCCCACAACACACACACACCTCCCCAAAAGGACAGGTCGAAGTCTAGTTTAGTAGTGTCTCCTTTTGTCTCGTCGTCTTTTTTTTCCCCTTTTTTTTTTCCTCTCATCAACTTTTCTTTTATCATGATATTGGAACATACAGCATACACATCAGTATTCAAATGAGGTGTGTGTGTGTGTGTGTGTGTGTGTGTGTGTGTGTGTGTGTGTGTGTGTGTGTGTGTGTGTGAGAGAGAGAGAGAGAGAGAGAGAGAGATACAGAAAGAAGGCACAAACTATGGTTAGAAAGGTGGAAAATAACAAAAAGCAATTTTTTCCGGTTATTACAAATTATTTCCCCATTTTTTCCCCAGTCCCCTCCACCCCCATCCCTCCCCACATTCTCCTATCTCTCTTTCACGTGACGTATACTGTTCTACATTCAGTCAGCATTCTCAACAGATGGAAACGGGTTTTTTTTTTCTTTTTCATTTTCTTAAAAGAATATCATAGCTGTTTGACTTTGTTTTAAAACTATCACATTTAGTTTGAAAAAAAAGGCAAGAGGTACGAGGTCGATCAC
>CM031604.1:72932750-72967750 GCA_018398815.1 Conus ventricosus
TGTGTGTGTGTGGTGTGTGTGTGTGTGTCATTCATTTAACGTCTTTCCACTAATCGTGATATTAGACGATGTCTGTGTGTGTGTGTGTGTGTGTGTGTGTGTGTGTGTGTGAGTGGTGTGTGTGTGTGTGTGTGTGTGTGTGTGTGTGTGTGTGAAGCATAAACAAAAAATTGTCAAGTTACTTTTTCCTTGGTTCGCATTGTGGCTAGGAAAAGGTGGTGACAAGTCGTCTCTCTCTCCCTGGGCGCCCTGTCTGTGTGTCTTTCTGCCTGTCTGTGTGTGCCTGTCTGCCTGTCTGTCCGTCTCTGTCCGTCTGTCTGTCTGTCTGTCTTTCTCTCTTTGTGACCCACTTATTTTTCTTTCTTTTCTCTCTCACTTCCTGTCAACCTCGGGGTATGTCAGTGGAGGAAGGACTAGCGCACAGCCCAAACACACTCACAGCTTGCTTACAATCTCATTCATATATCATGCATTCGTCAAATCAAACCACTAGTAAAGTCTATAACTTTACTACACATAATCATGGAAACAAACATCAATGCGCATGGAATCAAACAAAATAAAACATTCTCTTTTTCCTTGAGCTTCACAAAACCATTTATCTAAATCATCATGACTAACCCGGGTATAAATAGATTTCTACTTTACCTGGCCAGGTGATCTTAAACTATTTACGAATCACTGTCTTTCCTTTTCTTCTTTTTTTTTCTTTTCACTGTCACTTTTACAAACACCAGTCACGACACAACTGCTGGCACTGGTCAGGTCGGACCGCCGGCACTGGTCAGGTTGGACTGCTGGCACTGGTCAGGTTAGACTGCTGGCACTGGTCAGGCTAGACTGCTGGCACTGGTCAGGTTACTGGCGTTGGCCTGATGAAAGTGGCGCTGCCAGGTATGAAGTCGAACCCCGGTTCAAGTCGAACAGTGACTACCATACAGACATTGATCTGTTCTCCTTCTTTCTTCCTGCATTAACGCATTGCACTCTCTCTCTCTTCTAGTCTGCTCTATCAAATGGACATAGTTGCCTTTTATTCTTTTCTTTCTTTTTTTTCTCTTCATCGATTAGCAACTCTCTCTCTCTCTCACATCTCTCCTCAGTCCTTCCTCTGCAGACTCTATACGGTGCTAATGCTTCCACTCGGTTCTCTTCACTCCTCCTCTCATCTCTCTGCTTTTCTCTCGAGCAGAGCCTACTCTCAGAACCTCTCTCTCTCTCTGTCTGTTCTGTTCTTCCCCTCACTTTCTTATCCTGTTCCTATGTGTCAAAGGTGAGTACCATTGGTCAGAAATTTTCCCGCCTTGTACCACGGTTACCTCCCCTCTAATTTCATTGGACATGCAAATCATGAAAGTCACATCTACCCGCCTAGCTCTCTGTGGTGGTCAATGGGTCATTTAATTAATTAACTTGTTTCACCCCCACTACGCAATGCCTCCCCCTTTTTCTACTTTAGCCGGCGACATCCTGCTTAACTGTGGACCTGGTCTTGATAAATATATCTGGCTACATCTGGCACAGACTAGCGATCCTTCATTCAACCTATTGGGACGTCGGTCAGCCACAGATCAGTCTTTCTGCCGTCTCCGCAAGAACTACAAATAGCTTTAATAGGGATGAGGTTGACGCATGAAGTCTTTCCCTCCTGGGCGCCAGGATGTTTGAGTTCGGGGCTTTAAGTCCATTGAACTTGCTGCGACTGACCACGATTCGTTCTTTACTTTTTTTTTGCCCTTGACACATTCCCCCTTGCAAAAGACTATGCTCAGCATTGTCTCAAAAGCAACGGTAAAAAACAACAATAACTGAATTTGCTGAACCACAGCTACACGTGCAGGTTTTGCCAAAATAATTAACAACAACCCTTTTACAAATAAAAGCATTATATCACTAGAAATATCCCCCCAAGGGCTTCATTGACGTTCGCTTTTTGCCTTATTCAACTCATTTTCGCTAACCTCTGTGCGCACCTATGCAATTTCCCCTCTTTGCGGATTTGCCATCCTCTTCTCATCCACTAACTACTTTGACGAGCACCATCCAACTAAGACCACGATCCGTGACACCTAACTTGAGGAATTTCCAACCTCACTTATCGCAAACATGCATTACAACACAAGGCGACTGTAAGCCTCCAAACAATAACTACATTCACATGAACAAGTTCTCACAAGACAAATATACCATAGCCAAATGGAATGAACCCATATCCACTCAGATCTCACAGAAATCAACACATATTAATAACAAAGTTGCTGTGAGCTGTCTCCGACGCTCCCCCCGATAATAAAATATATTATTCATATTCAGGGATGCAGGGGGTTTATAGACAGAAGTAATAACTCTTTCACACCAAAAAAGCGCTCACGCATAGGCCACACGCACTCTGTCACTCACATCGTGCCAGCACAAAGGTGACGGGAAACCAATAACAATTTCATAGAAAATAATCAACTTTCATTCAACTTTACTCCGAGCCAACGAATACCCACCCGCACTACTCAACACAACTATCCTGTATCATAACAACAATTAACACAGCAAACAAACATTTAATAATCGCATCCCCCTTGTTCTTCAGTTATTCTACTTAGGTCGCAGGAAGACAAAACCACTATTCAAATAGCCACTTATAACCTTAAAGCAATAAAGCGTCCATACTTGCCATCATTCCTTGGTAGATCGTTCATGTTGTCTCAATCACACTGTACGACCACGCGTCTGAAGCTGCCACACCGTTAGATGTCCATCCCATTTGGCCAAATCCCAGTTGGGGTGGACACTGGCAACGACTATGAGTCGCACCCTCACATCCGAGTCTCCCCGTACTCCACCGTACTCGCCTCTCCACCTGAAATGGCTCCAGTCGGCCTCTCCCAACATGTTCTTCACTCTGGCTGCAAACACCCCACCGTTGTCTGGCAGCTCCCCTGTCAAGGCTCCAACATTCTACACGTCTTGCTGTCGACCGTTCCCCCACACGGGAGACAATTCTCTCGACGTCGGCTTTCCGATGCTACAGCAACCTCCACTTCCTTACGTCCCCACCCAGGCGACAACAAGGCAACAGCCAACCTCTGCTCTCACGCTGTATTTTCCCTTGAGCCCTCTGCAAGACGTCGATTTTTCACTTTCCCTTAGTGATCCCACACACTTCCTGTATTTTCCAATCACCTTATATTCTTTCTCAAAGAAAGAGAGAACCCGATTTAACTGCTCTTAACCAGTGGAATCACTGGCACACACACACCAACACACGATTTGTACAATAAATCCAAAGTTATTTTAATCCACCAATGGAATCACTAGTCACCTACCACACACACAACCACAGCTGCAAGCGCAACAAAGACTTTGTCACCCATTTGGTTAATGGCATAACCTCCTATTCAAGACACATGTTCGATTCCCCCAAGCTACCCATAGAACTAAACCTGGACCTCTCTTCCAGCAAGACTGATGCTTCACGTATTACTACCTCTACAGACAACAAGGCGCAAACCACTCGATCGGCCTCAGCCTTCCATTCATATCCTCAGAACAGTGTACGACAGAATGGTCGGTCAGTACTCTGCCGTCTAGGCTGACGGACACCTACCCCTGACGGTCACCTGAACACATCGCCTTCCTTTCAGGCCCACGGGAGAGCCACAGTGAATATCCCCTGCTCACAGTGACACTCCCTACTCACCCAGTACTGGCATGTCGCCAACCCCATTGTCACTATCCCTCCGACAAATGCCAAACACTTCCTCAGCACTCTCCCTCCTTCATATACTACTCGGGTATCCCCCTGGTGATGCCTGAATTTGCACACATGAAGACCCAAGGAACGTAGCTCTCAACTACAGCACAACAACCCTTAATATGCCTAAATGCTCAAAAAAAAGAGAACATTCGGCCTGACTCATTACACCCCCGTACCTAAGAATGTAGATCCTAATCAACATTTCCTCCAGGACCGAATGTACTCCAATTGGATAAAACAAACTCAGTTGCATAGGGTCGATATAACAGTACTACACCCTATGCTTCCAAGACACGGGGGGGGGGCGGTGGGGGTGGATGGGTGGAGAGGGGGGGGTTAAAAAAATTATTATAAAGGGTATGTGGTCATACCATCAACATCTCTAACAGGATAATGTACCCAATATAAAACCAATAGATCAATCAGATAACCAAACATCACACAAAGTCAGTCTAAGCCACTGTGCACAACATTTAACTCTTAACCTGGGCTCACATAAACAAGAACTTCATATCCATCCGTTAGCTAACAGTATGACCAAACAAGTTTAATTACTCCAATTCCACACCACTTCATAAATAGACAACCCAGATTGACACAAGATCCAAATCAATCCCCATTCGCTAATCAATATTCAAATTCCAGGTTTGTGGCCCAGCCTACTTAACATCAAAATCAAATTCACGTGTGTGCCACAACGGCTCACACGGCCGTCACACACAATAAGCAAATCAAACATTCATCCTGATGTTCACACCTTAAGTACATTTTACTGAGCTGAGACAAAACAACATGAAGTCAAACAGATATCAATCAAGAAACATAAATCATAAGTCACGTGAGCATGAACTGATCCCCCTCTCCAAAATGGCAATGAACACAAGCAACACATACTGAAACCCATTACTCAAAAATTAAAACAACAAATGAACAAAGACACAACCATCCCACAACGGCACCCAAACACAATAACACAACCACCAGCAACATTATTTACACGGTATCTGCCCTTAACATACGACTGTCTCACACCACCACCACAATCACAGCAGCCCGGTAGTCAATGCTCCTACAATTGTCCTACTTCTGTTGTTCACACTACAACATCACACACCCAGGAGTGCATTACTCCAACCTTGACCTACTCCCTGCCCCACTCAATCTTGACCTCCCCCGTTGTGGCTACGCCAAGAGTACTCTGAATCGATAGTTTCGCATTCCAGTTTTTACAAGAGAGTCACGCACCTTTTCACACAGTTTAGTCCTTAAAGGAGCGCGTGAAAAATCTGCGCGATCCTCTTTTAAGCCTGTCGCACCCAATCACAGCGTAAGACGATCATCACACCCTTTTCAAGGTTTATAGATGATCCCTCACTCAAATCCTGAACTGAACCGTGTTTTCTCTCTCTGAGGAATTTCCTTGGTTCGAAATCCCGTACATGCCTATTCCCACTGATTATTCTTGACCTTACTTCTTCTCCTTTTTCCAACACTGGCTTGTCTGCTCTATGAACTTACTTCTAGGCATTTCTTTAACGATAGCTGTCACCTCGACCTACTTG
The DNA here is from genome assembly GCA_018398815.1 of Conus ventricosus. NCBI lineage: Eukaryota > Metazoa > Mollusca > Gastropoda > Neogastropoda > Conidae > Conus > Conus ventricosus. The sequence continues at coordinate 72,938,064 of CM031604.1, forward strand.
CCAGCGTTATTACTGGCCTCCCCAGTTCCCAACCCATCTGCTTTTTTCCAGTCACTCTGTTGGTCCATGTTGGCCCCACCCAGAGGTCCGCCACCGTTCACCAACAATTCTGGACTGCCACTGCAACGCCACAACTTTTTGAACCACCACAACGGCCACCATGGCCTCACGTCCCGCCCATGACGGTCCACCGCCAAGGCCCTACGCACCGCCACTACGACCAATTACATTGTGCCACTGCAACCACCTACCACGGCCACCTTCATGTCCCACTCTAGCTCACTGCTAAGCGGCGCCTGAGCACTCTCACCTGCTTTCTGTTACTTTCCCAAACCTGCACTAGCCTTTCGTTCCCTACTTGACTGGCAAGCTGGTTAGGCTTCAGGAGGAATACCTACCCCCTAACAAAGCAGGAAAGTGGAAGATTGATTAGCCTGCTGTCATTGAGAGTACTCCAGATCAAACTCTTGACTCAACTTTGACACGGGCCAAAGTAGCGATTATTCATCCATCTTCATATCGCACGCAGGTGGTTACCCCGGTATAGACTGTCTCTCTCACAAAACCGGCTCTACCAAAGCCGCTAGAGTCAGTCCTGTGTCTAATAAGCAGGTCCCGGTTTCCCGATTTACCCACTAAACAAAACCTTCGCCAAGTAGATTGGCTGGTGGCACCCAGCCATCCTGTTTAAATTGTATCAACAGCAACAACTAATTGTAATCGCATCCGCTACATTCCATGGCGATAAGACCTCACGCCACATTATAAACATGTGAGTTTTCACTCTACATTCTCTTGAGTCCCCACTGATTCCCGGTACTTAGAATCCGCTTCTCACTTCGGTCTCGCCTCAGTTTTGTATCGAGTCGATCTAACACACCCTTACTGTGTTGTCTGTGGCATTACGTGGTCGACCTGGATCGATCCAATCAACCCAAAACGGCTGAACATGTCAGATTTCATACCCTGACAGCCAACCTTTCACTAAACTCCCTAAACATCCTAATTCTCTTCCGCAAGAACACTGTTAATCCATCCGACAAGTGGATGAGAATTTGCTCCGTTAAACGATCTCCTCCTCAAAGACTCAAAAGATTTGTTCGATGCTCCCAAACCTTATCCCATATGTCAAAGAGAGCCCTAAGCCGATAAAGTAACTGTACGTGCGTCTCGCCTGCTTTACTAACGTTTCTTTACTGAATACAATTTCCAATAATCTAACGCGTTTACCTGGTACCATCTGAAACAAAGCAACGCGCCCGACTCATAATCTGTCAGTTTTTCCTGTGGTAAGCAGAAAAAATCATCCCTACTTGGGAGTCAGCATCTCAGACAAAATTGTGGCCCACCGATGCTTCGGTAAGCCCTGATCAATTGGCAATCCTTTCAAATTGCGAAATAAATCCTCTAATGGTTCCTGATTATCAACGACCCTTGGCATATTGATCAAGGGACTGAATTGGGCAAAGTTCACTTGAGGTTTTGCTCCCCGACCCTTATCTTTCTCCAATTTTAATTTTTTCTTAACTCAAACTGCCTTATCTCCCTTCTTTCTCTTTCGTGGGGGGGGGGGGGGGGCTCCTCTCTTTCCCGTACTCTTTTCTCTCTCCTCTCACCGTTCTCTCTCCTCTTTTTCCCGTTCTCTTTCTCTCTCCTCCTTTTCCCGTTCTCTTTCCTCTTTTCCCGTTCTCTTTCTCTCTCCTCTTTGTCCCGGTCCCTTTCTCTCTCCTCTTTTCCGTTCCCTTTCTCTCTCCTCTTTTTCCGCTCAATCTCTCTCCTCTTTTTCCCGTTCTCTTTCTCTCTCCCACTTTATTCCCGTTCTCTTACTCTCTCCTCATTTTTCTTCCCTTCTCCCGTTCCCTTTGAATTTCTGGGCCACGATTACACGGGGCCAGTTTCCATCAACATATGCCAACATTTCCGGACCCTTCAGTCCTAAATCTTTTCTTCTCTAAGATGTCCATCTTTTTTCAGCGGACCCATTGTCTCAGTAAACAAACACCCTCATAGTCGACATTTTGAAGCTATCTAGACCCTCGATCATCTAGGTTTAAAAACAACCACAGTAACAAGCGAGATATCCACACATCGACTTGTAAAATACGCTATCAATAGTAGTGCTACACACAATCAACTCACATGCAACCAAATCAAGGCAAGATCAAATACAAGCCCAGTCATGAAAAAAAAAGATCAAAACAAACATACACATGACAACGTCTTCCAGTAAGAAAAAAAAATCTAGGTTTCCACAATAAAGACAATTTTCCAAGTTCCCTTGCAATTGAACAAAACCCAGAATGCAAAATCACTTATGGCTCATTTGGTTCATCCCGGACGAACCAGTCGCCCCCCTTTTTTCACAGGTGAAAGGTGTGTGTAAGGGGGGGGCGGGGACAACATAAAAAATTTTTGTGACGGGTTCCCGACCTACCCCTAGTTAATAAAATATTTTCATATTCGGGATGCAAGGGGTTATAGACAGAAGTATTACGCTTTCACAACCAAAATGCGCTCTCGAATATGCACACGCACTCTGTCACTCACATCGGGCCACGCACAAAGGTGACGGGAAAAGCAATAAACATTTCATAGAAAATAACCAACTTTTATTCAACATGGACTTCGAGCCCCCACCCTTCACACACAACACAACAATATGTATCAATACAACAATGTAAACAGCATACAGACAATTTAAATAACTCGCATCCCCTGTTCTTCAGTTATACATACTTAGCCTGAAAGGACATTATTCCACTAATCAGTTTGCGCACTTATAACCTTAAGAGCAATAAAGCGTCGCAAAACTTGCCAGCATTACCCTAGGTGATCGTCAGTAACACTCAACCACAGTACGACCACGAGCCTAAGTCTTGACACACCGAGTTGTGTCCTCCCGATGCCAAAATCCCAGTGGGGGACACTGGCAACGTACTGAGTCGCACCCTCAACACCGAGTCTCCCGTACTCCACCGTACTTCGTCCCTCTCCACTGAAAGGGCTCCATTCGGCCACCTCCCACAGTCTTCTCTGGCTGCAAACACCCCACCGTTGACCTGGCGCTCCCTGTCTAGCACCAACAGGCCTACAACGGTCTTGCAGTCGAACCGTCCCACACGGGAGACAATTCTTTCGTCGACGGCTTCCCGCCCCGAGCTACAGCAACCTCCACTGTCTTACTCCCCCATCCCAGGAACACAAGCGACAGCCAACCACTGCTTCACGCAGTAATTTTTCTTTAGCCCTCAGCAAGACGTTCGAGTTCACTTTCCCTTAAGTGAGTCACACACTTCCTGTTTTTCCAAGCACCTTAATATTCGGTTCTCAAAGAAAAGAGAGAACCCGAGTTTACAGTCATCACCAATGAATCACTGGCACACACACATCACACGATGTTGTACCAATAAATCCCAAGTTAATTTTATACCACAAGGAAAAAGGTCCAATGGAATCACTATTCACCTACACACGCACACACCACAGCTGCTAGCGCCAACAAAGTGGACTTGGGCACCCCAGTGGGTTAAATGCATAACCTCCTATTCAAGAACTCAGTTCGATTCCCCCAAGCTACCCATTGAACTAACACCTGACTCTCTCATCCAGCCATGACACTGATGCCCATTTCAATTATTTACTACCTCTAAAGACAACATGCCAAACCACTCGATAGGCCGCAGCCATCCATTCAATCCCTCAGAACAGTGTACGACTGAATGTTCCTCTTTGTAACTCTGCCTGCAGGCTGACTTCACCTACCCGACTTTCCACCAACACTAATTCGCCTACCATTCAGGCCCACGGGAGAGCCCCAGTGAATAGCGCATGTCTCAAAGATGGACACTCCTTCACTACCCATGACTGTCAGGTCGCCAACCCCTGTCACTAAACCCTCGGACATTCTAAACACTTCCTCAGCACCTTCCCCTCCTTCATTAAACACTCGGGGGAATCCCCCCCTGTGATGCTTACATACGCACGACTTGAAGACCCAAGGAACTGTGACTCAACAACAGCAAAACTACCATAAAAGCCTAAAATGCTCGAGAAACATTCGACCGACACATTACCATGGCTATGCACCCCGGATATGACAGACCTTCCTCTGATTTGCAGCTTATGCAAACTAACTCGGCTTAAATATCCTCTCCTACAATCTTTCTCCCTTGGAATGTACTGAACTCGATTACCTGTAGGGGCAGCAGTGCCATTGGCCCACGCCGCACCGCTGCTGATTTTCAGCAGCGTCACCTGCAGGAACTTGAGTTGTTGATGATCGAGGTCTGGGTAACACGAAACTCTTTCCCATACAAGTATTTGTGAAATTTCTGGCACGGCCCACACAACAGCCAAACACTCCTTCTCTTACAGTTGCGTAGCCCATCTTCACATTCGACAACTTCCAGCTATCATACTTCACATTAAACCCCCCCTCGACCCCTTCGTGATCCTGCACAATACTGCACCAACACCACCACCTATGCATCTGTACGCAACAGAAATGGTTAGACTAACAGGTAGCTTCAAGAAGGTGACGGGAACCTATCTATCTAGCACTGTCTGCAGTGCATATTGCTCTTCCGACTCTGACCACCCGACCACTGCCGTTTTACCCTGCCTTGACCAATCACATGAGAGTGCCCGTGATTGCTTGCAAATTTGAACAAACTCCCGTGTAGAAACCAATAAAACCTGAGTCATACTCCTGACTTCAATGTTTTGGTCTTTGCTCTCTAATTCATCATCATCTCTCACCTTACCTTTTCTGGCTGCTATGTGTCGTGCCTCCGACAACAAAACCGAGGAACTCCAGGCTTTGGGAAAACCAATCTGGCCACTTTGTTGGTCTGGCTGGTGAGATTGGCTTTGTCTCAAACCACTCTAAAACTGCTCCCTAGCAGCCTCATATGCACCTCCCATGTCTCAGATGCTATCAAATGTCCATACATGTAAATTCACTACGCCTCCAAAACCGGTCAATGAACATCCTCATCAGTCCGAGAGAAAAACTGCAGTTCGTGACCATCCAAAGGAAAGTATACTCTCGCCACTGGAAAATTCCCCATAGGAGTGGAGAATCTGTACTTCTACTTTGAGTCCGCACTCAAGTCTATTATGCCAATAACCTTGCTCCACTCTATCCTGAGTGAAAAACTTGCTCTTGCTTGTGGCGACCTGATCGAATAGGTTCTTCCAGATCGTTATGACTTCTGCATCGACCTTGTTGAACACTAGTTTCAGATGCCTAATAGTCAACACAGAATCGAAGCTAACACCATACTTATTCTCACTGGACGACAGAGCACAAAACCTGTATATTAGGACGGCACAAACACCCCAAGGTCCAACATCTTTTGTCACCTCCTCCTCGATCACTTTTCTTATGTGCGATACGGGACCGGGTAGGCTTTCACATGTACGGGTTTTTTTTCGATGTTTAACTCCACCGTACAGGTCTCTAGAGTTTGTCCCTGCCTGGTTTAACAGTCAGGGACGCACTATACTGTTTTAGGAGCCCCCTAACTTCCTCCTGTCTCCTACTGTCCTAGCCCTTCATACAGTGACACATCCCTGTATGACACTTCTCCTGGGAAAAACTCAGTCAGACAAAATCTCACCTTCTGCTGGGTACTCCATCACCTCCATCAATGATTTGCCTGCTGCGCCTACTTGCTGATGATCTCCACGCTGAAATATATTTGCAGAGGCAAAGTTCGTCATAGGAAAAAGTTTATTGGTATCCCATTCACATCAATTCGGTAATCCTGATCTACCTGTTCAATGAGTGGTGAATGGTCCTTTCATATGCATCCAGCATCTTGTTGTTGATCTGGGGGGGGGGGGGGGGGGGGGGGGGAGGGGTGTTGGGAGCAGAACAGTACTAGATCTCCCCCCTGATGGATTTGCTTCCTCACCTTGCCTGTCAATAGCTTCTTCTGAACGACCCTAGGCGCTCCCTCCAGCAAACTTTCCCTTGCACCTTACATGTCTCCTCTAAGCCTATTGCGGGAAGGTCCCACCACATACTGATAAGTGTTTAACCTCTTCTGATCCTGTTCTCCGGACCATGAGCTCTTGAGAATGCACACTGGTTCCCCAGACTGTCCGCTCCATACAGCACTCTAATGGCGAAAAGCCGTGTGGCTTTGTCCTGAGGGGCTTCCCTGTAGTGCGAACAATGCCGCTGGAATATAACGATCCCAATCTGCAGTCATTCCTCACAGAGCTTCTTTAAAGATGCCCTTTCATCACACCCATTGAATCTTTCCACCAAGCCATTCATTGTGGGAGGAATGGGGTAAGTGAAAGCTGTGTGAACCTAGCAGCCTGTTGACCTCCCACATTCACGCCTGAGTTAGACTGTTATCCCCTGTCACTTAGAAATTAGTGAAGGCACACCCAGGGGGGGGGGGGTGCGAGAAAGGGATGACAACAGCCCTTCTGCGACCAGTTTGGCGTAACTTACGCCTTTCAATGCGACTGCTTCGCCTGATATCTGTGTCTCGTAATCCACGAGCTTCAACACATACCTGTTCCCACCTTAATGAACAGTGTCTAGATAGGGCCAAGAGATTCGACGGCCACTACTCCTAATGTGTGTCAATTAAAGGGTGCTAGTTTACGAGCGCTTTCCTCTTCAACCCCTCATGTGGCTTGACCTTTGACACACATACACATGACAGTTCAGAACCGCTTTATGTCTGCCATTGCTCCTGGCCATGAAAATCAAAAAGATTCGGGGTCAGCTGTTTGCCAGTACCGAGATACCCACCATGTGACGACTCGTGAACACACTTACATGACAGGTGTCACTGGTAACATGCTGGTACCTCTAACTGAGTAGTATCACCTAACCTGTCTTCCCCATGATGTGAACACTCGTAAAACACCCACCTTTCCACTCAGAAATACTGTCTCACCTCCTCTAACCACCCTGTTTCTCATCCACCTCCTGCCAACACCCAAAACTTTCACTAGTGAAGGGTCCCTTGTTCCTGCCTTGCCCCTAAACTCATCAGGCGACACATCAATTGCCAGACTTCCTAGCTGAACTACAAACGTGTTATCACCCGCTTTTCCTCCTTCTTGCTCCGTGTGTTGAACTGCTAGCCCCTGTACAGTCAACAAACACAGGATCCCCAGGATCCCTCGCACCAGGAAAATAATTCCAATGATCAAATCATAAAGGTGTACTCCAACACCACGCAGACCACTCGCCTGAGAAGTAATTGTACGTACTTCTATCTATCAACTGGAACCTTCTTCACAGTGCCAACGATTTATGAGAACAGGTCCGGAATTTGCCCTGTCAAATCCCCTATCCACGACCAGCGTAGTACATACTACACCACATGAACAACCAGGTGTCTCGTAACAATTCACCCATCTCTGGCCCAACCACCCTTATTCCACTGGTAACGAACCACTCAGCCTCTAGTGCCCACCAACCCTGGGCACTGACTGCTGGTCCAGCACGACCATGTCCGCACTCCACCCTGCTTCAGATCGGATCCCTTTTGGTTATCCAGCTGCAGGTCGTATCCCCTGCTGACCCTAAGTCAACTCTTGGCAAGGCTGCTGCCGTTCTGGAACCACAAGCGAAATCCCGTCGCACATGCCCCCTATACTTAGTTACTCATTTTTGAAAAACACCTATTGTCTCTTAGACCTCCTATCTGCCCCACACTGGTGTTTGCAGACTTTGCAGAAAGACTCCCCAAGTCTCCATGCCCTCTTCTCACCTGGGCCTGGTCACCTGTTTCTCCTGCACCTTAGTGCTCAAACGTGCCTCCCTTACGACCTCCTGGGTAACTGATCGCATCAAGGCCCCTCTGTCTCAGGCTGTCTCTCTTTCAAATGTAAATTTAACTCAGGGCTGCAACCTGACAAATCTGTTCTTCAAAACCAGCTCTTTCAATTCACGAAATCCTTTTTCGAACCACTCAACTCTAACCACTTCTCAAAATAGTGAACTAAACGTGCACCAAACTGAGTGTCGATTCAACCTGCTTGGTAATCTAGCTGATCGAAATATTCTTTCAAAACCCCACCTCTGTGAGGTCAAAGCCTTCATCAAAGACTCCTACACACACCAAAATCAGATAGATTTGGTCTGCTTGGTAACGCAGTGGAAAATCGCACTGCCTTTCCGACAATACGCTGACAAAATGACTGCCCACTCTTCTGAAGTCAACCCAGACAAGTAAGCAAACGATTCAAAACGACTGAAAGGTACGCATCAATCGAATCTGATCCATCAGAGAATTTGGCACTTGTGTCGGGGGCATAACTGCGCAACAGGGACAGCTGGAAACTGAAACTACCATCATCAGTGTCTCCCTCTTTGATCACACTTTTTCTAACTCTAATGAATCTTAATCAATTCTGTATCCAGACGTTTCCATTATTCTTATTCTGATTTCCTGTGAAACCAGATTATCATTAGCCTGAATCCATAATCTGCGTTTTTCCTGAGCCTTATTCTTTCTGTCTCTCAGCGTAACTTGATTATCAATAGCCTTAATCCCCTTAATCTTACTGTTTCCTGCCTTATTCTATCTGTAACCCTGCTTTTCCCCAAACCTTTGTCCCTTTCTGTGCTATATCTACATCGACGACGTGCTTTCATTCCGATCGCTCATCTTCTTTCCACTTTATGTTGGGTTTCAACGAATTCACGCATCACTTCTCCCGGAGTAGCCTAAATTCACGAGCGACGCTCACAATTTGTTCATAGGGGTGTTCTTTACGTCAGCCTTATATCATTTATTTCTGAACAAGAATTTATAACAACGACAGCCAAACTGGTGGTATACCGACACGAGATGACGACAAAGCTCATCCTAATAATGAAAATATAAGCTTTGTTTATACTAAAATAGTATATATAAGACGCCTAGCTCCTGACCCAAACTATGAGAGCGAATTACAGGGCAATCTGTTCGAAATAAGAAGCTCGGGGGTCTGAAAGCCAGCCTATTTTTCCTATCTGGAAGCAATGCATCCTAAGTATTAACTGTACCTTTGAACATACAGAAAGTGACACTACCTTTAATCCCATCCAGTCTTCCTCTCTGAGAATTGAACAAAGAATAATGAATGGGCCAGAAAATCCTGGCAAGCTCCCAAATAAATTGTCAACCACGGGGTATGTCATTGGAGGAAGGACTAGCGCACATCGCCAAAACACACTCACAGCTTTCATACAATCACATTCATATATCATGCATTCGTCAATCAAACCACTAGTAAAGAGTCTATAACTATACTACCATAATCATGGAAACAAACATCAATGCGCATGGAATCAAACAAAAATAAAACAGTCTTGATTTTCCATGAGCTTCACAAAACCATTTAACAAAATCATCAAGACTAACCCGTTATAAATAGATTTCTACATAACCTGGCCATTTGATCTTAAATAATTTACGAAACACTGTCTTCCTTTTCTTTCTTTTTTATTTGCATTTTCCGTCACTTTTACAAACACCGAGTCACGACACAACTGCTGGTCACAGGTCAGTTCGACCTCCGTCACTGGTCAGGTTGGACTGCTGGCACAGTGTTCCCTGTTATGACGCTGTCACTGTGTTCAGGGGCTAGACTGCTGGCACAGGTCAGGTTACTGCGTAGGCCGCTGATGAAAGTGGCGCTGCCATGTATGGAAGATCGAACCCTGGTTCACGTCGAACAGTGACACATACAGACATTGTTGCTTTGTCTCCTTCTATTTCCGCATTAACTCATTTGCACTCTCTCTCCTCTTCTAGTCCTGCTCTATCAAAAGTTACAAGTGCCTTTTATTCTTTTCTTTCTTTTTATTTCTCTACATCTGAATTAGCAAATCTCTCTCTCTCTCACAACTCTCCTCAAAGCCTTCCTCTGCAGACTCTATACGGTGCAAAATCACCCACTCGTTCTCTTCACTCCTCCTCTCCTCTCTCTGCTATTTCTCTTGAGACAGAGCCTACTCTCTGAACCTCTCTCTCAACCATGTCTGTTCTGTTCTTCCCCACACTTTCTTATCCTTTTCTCAATGTGTCCAAAGGGGTGAGTAACCATTGGACAGAAAATTTTCCGCCAATTGTACCGCGGTTTAACCTCCCTCTAAAATTCATTGACATGCAAAACATGAAAGTCACATCAACCGCCTATCACTCTGTGGTGGTTCAATTGGGTCATTTAATTAATAACTTGTTTCCCCCCACTACACAATGCCTCCCCCTTTTCTACTTAGCCGGCGGACGTCTGTCTAACTTTGACACTTGTGACTTGTAAATAGCTGGATCAGTCAGGCCCAGACGTAGCGATCCGTCAGGCCAGAACACCTAATGGGACGGTCTTTCAGCCAACTCAGTCTGTCCTGCCGTCACCCACAAGAACTAAAAAAATACCCTATAATTGGCTGAGGCGACGCATGAAGTTCGACTGCCTGGCCCATGATTTTTGAGTTCGGGCATTAAGTCCGATTGAACTGGCTGGCGACTGACCACGATATCGTTCTTCTTTTTTTTTGCCGTTAGCACTTCCCTCTCCCTGCTCCGCCCACCACCCCGCCCCCCTCATTCTTCTTTTCTCTCTACTTTCCCCTTTCCCCTGTCCCCGTCCTTTCACCCTCTCCTCTCTCTTTCTGCTTCTCAGGGGTGAACTCTCTCCACGTCACTTCTCTCTTCTCTCACTCTCTCTCTCTCTCTCCTCCTCTCTCTCTCTCTCTTGTGACCCTCTTTTTTTCTTTTCTCTCTCACTTCCCCTCCTTCTCCCCCCCCCCCGCCCCCAACTTCTATATATCTCTCATCTTTTCCTCGCTCACTCTCTTGTCCCTTTATCATATACCCCAACCGAGAAGTTGCCCCCCACCCCCTCACTCTCCTCTCTCTCTCTCTCGCTGTCTGTGTGAGCGTGTGTGTGGTATGCGCGTGTGTGTGTGTGTGTAGTGTTTGGGTGGTGGGGGGGGTATCTTGTTTAGAATATTAATTTTTGGTTGTCATCAGTTAGGCTACCAAGGCGTAAGGCATTGAGATCTAGTCTAAAAAAAAAAGATCAAACAAACAAAACACAACAAACAAAGGGGGAGGGGACGGAAGGAGAGAGATGGGAGTTGGGGGGGGGGGGGGAGATAGCTTATTAACAAATTATTTAAAGCCCGAAGATTTCGAGATGCCCACACGATGTTAAGCGGCGTTCCACTAATGCCTTAAGAAATGGTGTGTCGAACGACGGTTGAAGCCCTCGCACTTTAACAAGCTTATCATAGAGGTTGATTTATCGTCAGGGCATTACAGGGAGTAAAAATCCCGACGCTTCATCCAACAAATCAAGGACAGTTCTATTTTTGGTGCATGGGCGAGGAGGGAGGGAGGGAGGGAGGTGAGTGGAGGAACTAACGGCTGAACGTCCTTAGATTTTCCTTTTCGCCCTCTCGCTCTCAACAAGAATTTACCGGTTTGTACGGGAGATTAAGTGGCTCTTCAACGGAAAAGAAGCCGAATATGAAAACAGAACTCCCTCATTGGTTTTGCGCGCGCGCGCGCGTGTGTGTGCGTGTATGTGTGTGAGTGAGTGTGTGTGGTGTTCCCTATCATCTCTGCATTGTGTCTTTTACATATAACATACGGAGGGGCTACGTGATTGGGCCAATTCCGTTTAGTGTCTTGCCATTGTGGAAACAGTCGTCGAAATTCACCTTTTGTAAAGTGGTGTAAATAGAGGAGGATGAAGATGGGAGTTTGGTGGTGGTGGTTCGAGCGCGGGAAAGAGTGGCGTAGGATGGTGGAAGGATTTCTGGTTTACAAACTTGGGGTGTGTTGTATAGTGTTGGTTATAAACATATCAAAGTGTACATTTAGGTCGGGGTGTGTTGTATAGTGTTGGTTATAAACATATCAAAGGTGTACATTTAGGTCAAACACCACGAGTTCACGAACACACACACACACACACACACACACACACACACACACACACACAAACACGCGCTCGCGCGCGCGAACGCATACACACTCGCGCACGCGCACACACACATACACAAGCGTGTACACGACCACATATGCACACTGCGTGCACTCACACGTCAGCGCCTGCGCACATGTAGATACTCACACACTTACACGCGCGCGCAGCTCTCTCCTCTCTCTCTCTCTTCTCTCTCTCTCTCTCTCTTGCTCTTTCTCTGAATCGATCAGTTTCTTCCTTCCGTATTCTGTCTCTGCCTGCCTGTCTCTCTTTTCTTCTTCTCGTTCCCTGCCCCTCTTTACCTCTCAATACCCCGCCTCTTTCTATCTGTCTCTCTCCCTCTCCCTCCCCCCTTTTTCTTCTTCTCTCCACCAAAGAACACTACACTACGGAAAGAAGGACTACACTACGGACGTAGCGTACTATATTCTTTGTCTCCACTCCCACTCTTCCACTCTCCTCTTATTCCCCCTCCCCCACTCTGTCTGTCTGTCTCTCTCTCTCTCTCTCCCTCCCTTCTTCCCTTCAGTGTTCAGCGGGAGTTCAGCAACGGAAAATTGTTGCTCAAAGACGCCCACTGGGGTCTGATATGTGAAGGCGGAGGATGGAGATGGTCCTTTTTTTGAAGAAAGAGGAAGTGGAATAAATTGGGGAGGGGTGGAGAGAGGATAGAATAGAGAGAGAGAGGAGGAACGGGTGATTAATCTCTCCGTCTCTGTGTCACTGTCGTCTCACGTCTCTGTCTTTCTCTGTCTGTCTAAAACACACACACACACACACACAGACACACACACACACACACACACACACACACACACACACACACACACACACACACACAGCCCCCCCATCCAAGTTCCACCTTTCCCCTCACCTCCTGCCCGCCCTCCCACACACACACTATTGTTTTTTAACTACGCAGTTATCCGATTAATTAATTACTGACATAGTTAAGCCCGTACACTCACTCTCCATTAGAACGGACGATGACGTCTTCGTTCACCAAGTAAAGCACTGGGAAATACCGTGTGTTGAGACTGCCAGTCGCCCACGTACGTCTAGGCTATTGCTGGAGGTCGTCCTTGGAGGACGAGATGAAGGGCTAAGGAGGACGGAGAACGTGGTGCGGTGGGGTGGGAGAAGATGGAAACTGTCGAAGGAGATGGGATGTAAAATGGTGGCGGTTGGGAATGGAAGGGGCGAGTTGAGAGAGGGAGTGGGTGGGAGCTGGCATGGGAGAGCGTTGACCTATCTTGTCTGTTCCGTGTCTCGCGGCGTTTCCCCCTCCCACACTTCATTCCCCGTCCACCCTCCCTCCCTCTCTCTCTCTCTTTCTGTCTCTCCTCCCGTCCATCCGCTCCGGTTTTCTTTTTCTTTTTTCTATTTTCTTTTTCTTTTCTTTCTTTCTTTTCTTTTTTCTTTCTTTCTTTCTTTTCTTTCTTTCTTTTTTTTTTTTTTTTGCCAGTGCCCTCTTTCACGCGTTGTTGAAATAAAAGTGAAGAAGTGAAGCCGTTTGTCTGCTGGCTCTGATCATGAGCAGCGATCATTGTCCATTCCATCGTCGACAGAGCTCTTAATCACAGCTACCACTAGCTCATACGAGTTGGGAAGAGACAGAACGAACATCAAATTTTTCAGTAACGCTGATTTGTACAGGTGGAGCTGGTGGTGATGTTGAGGAAGGAGTTGATGTTGGAAACTGTTGTTGTGGTGTGTGTGGTGTGTGTGTGTGTGTGTGTGTGTGTGTGTGTGTGTGTGTGTGTGTGTGTGCACGCGCGCGCGCACGCGCGTGTGTGTGTGTTGTGTGTGTGCGTGTGTGTGTGTGTGTGTGTGTGTGTTGTGTGTGTGTGTTGTGTGTGTGTGAGAGAGAAAGAAAGAGAGAGTGTGTGTGTGTGCGCGCGCGCGCGCTTACGTATGATTGCACACGTGCGTAATTACGTGTGCGTGAGCACCATGTGAATAATCGTACAATTTCAAAGTACAGCTAAGTCGAGGAATCTGATGCTTTATTGACACCCTGATGTTAACATTCGTTCAAAACAGCGGATCTCTGATCAAATTCGACAAAACCCAGAAAATAAAGAACAGAGATGTTTTACATACAGCCCTCCATCAGCGTCCGCTTGCCTCGTTCCCTGTCACCACCCACAACCCCACTCTACCACCATCACCACCACCACCAACATCAACCACTACCCACGCACGCTCCAAGAAAAAAAGAAGAAGCTCTTTCGCTGTGTCAGCGAGTCGGCATCAACCTATCTTTCTCACTAATGCCATCTAATCTGAAGAGGGAGGAAACCGAATACTAAAGTTACAGCCCATACAGGGTGCGTAGAACTAGTGCAGGTGATGTGTGTGTGTGTGTGTGTTGTGTGTGTGTGTGTGTGTAGGCATTTGCGATTGTGGGCACCTCTGTGTGTGTGTGTGTGTGTGTGTGTGTGTGTGTGTGTGTGTGTGTGATTTGTTATGTACTCACGTTGTTTTGCTTTTATTGTTAAAGTATTGTCAATATAAAGTGCATAGAGCACTAAATTATGACTGACGAATTCCTTATAATAAATGTTTGATTATTATCATGATCTTTATTGTGATTATCTTTAATATGTAATCGATGTTTTTCGTGTATGTAAGTGTTTATTATTTAGTTATGTATTTATTTTTGGATAATATTGTTTGCGTTCGCTGAAAAATATGTGCAGAGGTTTGGTGGAAGCTGAGAAGAGAAAAATAAAAACAAATTAAAGGTAAGTGTCTGTCCAGGACGGGGAAATCGTGATGTATTGCTTAAGTGCACTAAGTTGATGTATTATTAGTTAGGCTTAACACACCAAGTTATCTTTGCACTCATACACGCATATGCACACTCATGCGCACACCAAACATTCACCTCTCTCTGGGAATGGGATGTCACTCATTCGTTTTCTCTCCTACACGACTGAGCACAAGAAATACAATTTCTATGCTACTTATAATCAAACATGAAAAATATCCAATTACACAGATGCACAAATCAACACATAAAAGATCAATACTTCCTAATCCCGGTTATAATAAAATGACTTCTTTACCTGCCAGGTTTTCACACACACAACCCCCGCTTTCACACCACACCACAGTTCTTGAAAAAAGTCTCTTCACGCTTCTTCAGCACTGCTTGAGGGTGATCCCTTTGGGTTGACTGGCTCCAGTTTCAGGACTGGGTCTTTGTGTCGTCTCTGGGATCTCGACGTAGAACTCTTCTTCTTCGTCTCTTTCACCCACCTCTGGGTTCAATTTCAGTTGTCTGTCTTCACCCACCTCGGGGCTTCAAACTTAGTTTCCTTCTCTTCCACTTGTCTTTAACTCTAAGACCTTGCTGCTCTTCTATCTCCCAGACCACGTTTCTCTCGACCCCTTTCTCTGTCCTGCTCACTCCTCTCCTCTCTCTCTCCCTCTGCCTTCTCTCTCTCTCTCTTCTGGTGTTGTTCTCCTTCACGTTGTTCTCCCTCAGTTTATATAGGATGGAAACAAAGGATCCCCCTTCGGGCCATGCCTTTTGTCCATGCTGTTTCTCAAACCCTAGTTCACAAGTACCCTGAATTCTCCATTCACTACATCTCCCACACATCAGCATTTACACACACCCCTACCTAATTGATTAGCAAACAAACACTTAGCACCAGATGGACATCGAAAATTCCCGCCGACTTCGGTGGTCACTTAACACAGTAATTATCTTAAGGAGGGCTACTACAACCTCCACATGCATTCAACCAGCCTGACAAAAAACCAACACAGTGACCCACGGCAATACCATCCAACGAATCCAAGACTCCTGCTCTTCACTGACTGTTTACAAAAGAACCTCAGCTGACTGAGCATTAGCGCTCACTTGGAGCGCCGAGGTCGTAGTGGTTACATCCCTTCCCCCTTTCGCCACCGGGCAGGTCCGAACTCTCTCCTAGGTTCATCTTCACTGACCACTTCGGCCTCCTTCACACAGTTCGGGCCGTGTGTGATGGTAAGGTACCCTGGTTTAATTGGCCTATTACCTCTTTGTATACTACGTACAACGTCCCTTTGCCTCTAAGCGTTTAATGCCTTTTGTGAGAGGTTTCACGCTCCTTGACAAATTCCCCCCACTCGAAGACAATGCCCTGCATTGGCTAAAACACATTCAAGGAGCTGAAACCCCCTCATAATTTTCCCATATAAACAAATGCTAATCTCGGCCTCTCATAAGACAACTTACACCAGAGAAGCACGCAAGATTTGTCTTGCAACAAAAATTAAGAAAAATCAATACATACACACTATCCAAGCAAATATCAACATAAATCTGAAATCTCCACCAGCTCTAAGTCGTGTGGCCATATAACATTATTTTCAAACGGAAATTCTCTCCCTTTCTCTTCATACACGTGGCCCGCAACTAGCCACGTCACGCATACACGACACTGCAAAAGACACACGCACCCACTACCTGACCTTCTCGACCGACCATTTTTTTTTGGGCCAACTTTTTGGTAAGACCAGTCTGATCCCCCTTTCTGTACACACACCTTGCCTACCCCGCGCATGTGCTGCATTGTGCACAGAAACGCCTGATATCGCCAAGGATACTGGGCCAGTAGTACTCTCTCGCTCACTGCCTTTTGTGAGGCCTTCTTAGCGAGATGGCCCGAGGCTGACGTCACATGTTTTTCTGACATCACCGCCTTTCTGCGCTTCGTGGGCACAACGATCTGTCGTTTTGTCTTCCCGAACTCAAGTGAGTAAAAGTTCGGTACAATAAGCCGTTCTCTAACTCCAAACCGATTGTACCCTCTTTAACATTTTTCTTCTGCCCTCTGTGAGCAAACCCAACCATTTTTCTGAGCGAGTAGTCGCCCTTTTGTTCTGCTTGTAAGTGAGTGGGGTTAGTCTCACCGACACGCTCCATGCTTTCTGGAGTGTTTGACTGCCTGGGCCTTTTCCTCACGTGGTTCCTTTTCTCCGATTCGACACAGAAGTCAGCGTCTGGGTCTTCGTACCACGTGCTCCTGGAATGTTCCCAATTACCAAATCAATACGGCGCTTCGAACAGCCAAAGCCTGTACACTTCCACTATAAAATGTGTAGCAATAAACACCTGGGCCGTTTTGAATTCTGCTACTGTTCCATCTATTTGTCTACACCTCTGTGTTTTACCTGTGAATTGTCCCTTGTCAACCAGGGACTCCTTCACCATGACACAAGTGCACCCAGAGTCTCTAATGAAAATTAACCACATTGTCCCCTACTCTGCCTTTGTGCACATCCATGTTATCACCTAAATCTGTGAACACACAGCACAATCCAGACAAAATAACACTGTCATTTTGTTTATCTTTTCTACCTGCCTCTCTCTTGGCCTGATCCTCATTGCTGCTGCCTTCTGTGACTTAAATATACAATCCCTAGCCAAGTGTCCCGTCTTATTGCACAGAAAACAGGTACGCTCATTCCTAGCCACGTGGCTATTGGGTTTTCACCCTTGTTTGCTCACGTGACGCCGTGGCCTACGGTGTGTACCACGACTCATTATGTGAGTCATGTGCTGGCCTGCTATCCTCTGAATATTTTCCGGCTTTCCTCTTGTTCAGGCAAATAAACCCTCGCTTCCGGTAAGTCTCTGCCGTCTGAAGTACCTCAGCTATTGTGGTTGCACCTTTTTCCTTAATGTGGATTGTGAGGCCTGTCCCCCCAACCATCGAGTATCTTTTCCTTCATCACCAGTGTCTTGAGGCCTTCGAAATCACTGTCAACTCCACTAAGTTCTACCCACTTGTTAAAGTAATGATCTAGTCTAACTCCGAACTGTGTGTATGTCTCACCCTGTTCGATTCTCGCCTCGCGAAACTTACGCCTAAAACCTTCTTCAGTCAAATCATATGCCTTTAGTACTGCTTGTTTCACCTTGTCAAAATCTCTCTGATCAACCTTTGGGTAAGGAAACAGTGTGTAACGCACGACCTGTACAACAAGGCAGACAGGTTTATCGCCCAGTCATCTTCGGCCAGCCCTCGTTTTCGGCAACCGATTCAAACCGACTGATATAGGCATCGATCGAATCAGTTTCTCTCTGAACAGTGGGAGTTTGAGTCTCTGTGTGCAACTTAGTCTGCGGCCTACTGACTCAAACTGGTGTCCATTTCACTGCGATTTTTAGATTTTATTCTTTCCAACTCAATTTGTTTCGCTAGAATCTCTGATTCCGCTTCTGCTCCGCCCTCGCTGCACTCTCTGCATGCTCTTGCTCTGGCAGCTGCACTCTCTCATCTGCTCTTGCTCTGGCAGCTGCAAATCTCTGCATCTGCTCTCGTTTTAGCAGCTGCACTCTTTGCATCTGCTGCATTTGCTTTAGCCTTCGACGCAGCAGTTTCTGCCTCTAGATTACTTTGACAGCTGCGAGCTGTTCCTTTTCAAACTTCCTTCTTTCAGCCCTTTCATCTCTCTCAGTCTTCTGCTGAGTTTTAATGAATCTACGCAGTTCATCTCCTGTATATCCCATTTCTTCCCCCAAACTTACTATTTCTCATGGGGTAAAACTTTCTTCAGCCATTTCTTTTCTGATATGTTTTAGCACTACTAAAACAGTTAAACTTAAAACCCGAAGAAAGTCAGTAAACAGTTTATCTACTAAACGTTAAAGTACACCAACCAGTGGTAGTGTTCCTAACACAAAGAGCCTCAATCTTAAACCACAGCTTCTGTGAGAGTTATGACTAGAACCCTCTTTCGTTTTCTCTGAACGACCTTTGATTAATACAACCACCCTACCCACAAGTCAATACTCAACACTCAAAGAACTAAAGGAAATAATTAGAAGAGCTAATTAAAATTTCCTTTAGTGGACGCTTCGCCCCAGTACTACTCTAGTACTCACTTTGTTTTCCCTCCTGAAACTAATTTGGCCATGCAATCCTGGGAGGCTCCGCCACTTTGTCCAGGACGGGGAAATCGTGATGGTATTGCTTAAGTGCACTAAGTTGATGTATTATTAGTCAGGCTTAACACACCAAGGTTATCTTTGCACTCATACACGCATATGCACATTCATGCGCACTACCAAACATTCACCTCTCTCTGGGAATGGGATGTCACGCATTCGTTTCTCTCCTAACTGACTGAGCACAAGAAATACAATTTCTATGCTACTTATAACAAAAATGAAAAATATCCAATTACACAGATGCACAAATCAACACATAAAAGATCAATACTTCCTAATCCCGGTTTATAAAAAATGACTTCTTACCTGCCAGGTTTTCCACACACACAACCACGCTTTCACACACCACAACCACAGTTCTTGAAAAAAGTCTCTTCACGTCTTCTTCAGCACTGCTTGATGGTGAGCCCTTGGTTGACTGGCTCCAGGTTTCAGACTGGGTCTTTGTGGTCGTCTCTGGATCTCGACGTAGAACTCTTCTTCTTCGTCTTCTTCACCCACCTCTGGGTTCAATTTCAGTTTGTCTGTCTTCACCCACCTCTGGGCTTCAAACTTAGTTTTCCTTCTCTTCCAGCTTGTCTTTAACTCTAAGACCTTGCTGTCTCTTCTATCTCCCAGACCCCGTTTCTCTCGACCCCTTTCTCTGTCCTGCTCACTCCTCTCCTCTCTCTCTCTCTCCTCTGCCTTCTCTCTCTCTCTCCTGGTGTTGTTCTCCTTCACGGTTTCTCCCATTTATATAGGGATGGAAACAAAGGATCCCCCTTCGGGCCATGCCTTTTGTCCATGCTGCTTCTCAAACCCCTATTTTACAAGTACCCTGAATTCTCCATTCACTACATTCTCCCACACATCAGCATTTACACACACCCCTACTTAATTGATTAGCAAACAAACACTTAGCACCAGATGGACATCGAAAATTCCCGCCGACTTCGGTGGTCACTTAACACAGTAATTATCTTAAGGAGGGCTACTACAACCTCCACATGCATTTAACCAGCCTGACAATAGAACCAACACAGTGACCCACGCAATACCATCCGAACGAATCCAAGACTCCTGCTCTTCACTGACTGTTTACAAAAGAACCTCAGCTGACGAGCATTAGCGCTCACTTGGAGCGCCGAGGTCGTAAATGGTTACATCCCTTCCCCCTTTCCGCCACCGGCAGGTCCGAACTCTCTCCTAGGTGTCATCTGTCATCTGACCACTT
This sequence comes from Conus ventricosus, assembly GCA_018398815.1. NCBI lineage: Eukaryota > Metazoa > Mollusca > Gastropoda > Neogastropoda > Conidae > Conus > Conus ventricosus. The sequence goes on from CM031604.1 coordinate 72,958,190, forward strand.
TGGCCTCCTTCACACAGTTCGGCCGTGTGCGATGGTAAGGTACCCTGGTTAATTGGCCTATTACCTATTTGTATACTACGTACAACGTCCCTTTGCCTCTAAGCGTTTAATGCCTTTTGTGAGAGGTTTCACGCTCCTTGACAGTGTCACGAATCCGTGTTCTCCAGAACAGATTCCGAAAGCGACGTTTGTGCAGGCGACAGCTCTGTTTCGACCCAGCAGATTGCTGATGTCGGTATAGCTGACAAGCCAAGGTATTGTCTTTGTTTTGTGCCGATCTCGTTCGATGGTGTGTTTGCCTCTTCAGACTACCAAACACAATAGCAGGCCATTTCGTTCTACCCAAGTCTTGTACATTTTGCCCGTTTTAAAATTTCTTAATTAACGTGAAACAAGAATTCAGCACTGCATGGGTATACAGTATTTTGATTTTGTTTTATGGATCAGGGACGTCAGACACAGCAGCTTTTGAGCTGTAATTGAAATGTTTTTATGATGTAGCGGTCTTGGGTAGAAAGGGGAAATACAGTGATTGGTCATAACCTTGGCTATAGAGGACGTGCTTCAGGGATGGGATGGAAGTGAAAGTGGAGGAAGATAATCAGCATGAAAGTGTTTGAGGACTGGTAATACAACTGGACAGTGATTGGCAGTTAGACCAAACAAGAGGAGACCATAATAGTGCAGGTTTAGAGGTTACAGTGTTGCTTAAAACATTTGGGACTTGCACGTTGTATTGGACAGTGGCTGGCATTTACTAACCGAGAACAGTACTGATAATTTGATAAACTATAGTAGTTTTAGAACATACACGTTGTTGGTTTAAATCGTTAGGGACCTGATACACACGTAACAGGCAGTGATTTGCAGTCAAACCAAACGAGAACTAATGATTTGATAAACCATAGAATTTACAGTTTTAGAAAACGCGCGCGCGCGTGTGTGTAAGTAGTCTTTGCAAATTTTTTGTTTGCATAGAAAACAATGGTGTTCAAAGACATTGGAACATCGGTGATTTTTATCCAAATTTCCCCCTTCGCGTGATTTTGAATTAAAATTGTCGTGTGTATTTATATTGACGACAGAACTGGGGAACGTTGAAATAGTTGGATCATCTTAACTGTTGACAGAGTGGATTCGCCTCGGAAGCCAAAAGAAGACGCACCCATCTGTTTCATGTGACCAAAACCATTCGTGGGTTGTATCCGCCTATTGAAATATGCATAACAAAATGGTTTTACGATCGAGTTCGTGGAAAGTGTAGAACTAACAACTCCTTATATTCAGCAAAAATGTGTTTATCATATTCTGTAAACAGATGTATGAATTCGGTTTCATCCATGAATACCTGTTTGTCACTGTTGCGTTATGATTTGGGAGTGGGCACTCGTTATTTGTTTATTATGGAAACCACTGTTCCACTCCCGAAAACCAAATCCGGGATAAATACATACATAAAACGCGCGCGCACGCCACGCATACTCACACAAACGAGCAAATGTGTGTGTGTGTGTGCGCGCGCCACACACACACACACACACACACACACACAGACACACACACACACACACACACACACACCTTCGTTTATCTATTTACTTGCTTATGATAGTGGTGGTAGAGGGAATGTTAATAATAATGATTATTGTTAGTGTTGTTATCATGATTGTGTTTTCATTGTCTCTCCCCCTCCCAGCTCATTTCACCACCATCCCTCCACTTCTCACTCTTTGCTTTCCACCCTTCACACCCTACCCCTCCCCCTATCCTCTCCCTTTTCTCTCCATGCTTTCATGCAATTTCCCCTCCATCCCCCCCTCCCTCAGTGAACTCTTTTACCAGTGAACTCTTTTCAGTTTCACAACCACAGATTTCTGGGCTGTTTTGTTTGTCAGTTGGCCAGTGTTGGTGCTTGAAAAAAGGTTTTTATGATAAATCGACGACGTGTTGCAACTTATTCACGGTATTGCGTGGCTTCAACTTTTTAATCTTCCTCACACTCCTCTTCCCCTTCTGCCACCCCCAACCCACTCCCCATCCCTCCAACAACACAACACACACACACGCACGCGCGCACACACACACACACACACACACCCCTCCGATCCCCAATGCCCTTCCTCCCCCAGTTTACACCCCATTCATGCAACCCGTCTACTATGCTATACCCTCCACCCCTCACCCCGCCCGCCATTCCGGCGTCCTCCCTCCCTTTCCGCTGCTCCCTCTCCACCATGTCGATTTCATTGACATTCGCCACCGTTGGGTCGTTTCTTTTCCACCATAACACGCTGTAAGTGGGATCGAAGGTTTTCAGTTCAGTGTGAACAAAACAGGTGATGACGTCAGTGTGTTGGTGATCTCTGTTCCTCTTTCAAAGAGGGGAAACTGGAGCAAGAGAGTAGGCGTTGGCGGTTGTTCTTTGGACTGTTTTGACGCATTGAAACTACCTCAGAAGTCCTTGAGGCACGCTGCGCTAGGCCCATTAAGTTTGCAGTGAATAGTTTATGCGTGTAATTAACTCCTCACTGTTTGACTACGTGTGTGGATGGTGTGAATCGTCGTGTTCGTGCATGTCTGTGTGCGTGAACCGTAATCACGTTCTGGTTTGATACTGAATACGCATTCTCCGCCGGCGCAACCCTCGTAACCCTGGCTCCTTTTCTCTATTCTTCTCCCTTCTCCCCTCCTAACTCACCCTTTCTCTCTCTGGTAGTATGGTTGTTTGTGTGTGTGTGTGTGTGTGTGTGTGCTACATTGTACTTGTGTATACATTTTAAAGAGTTGTCGCGTGCACATGCGTGAAAAAAATGTTCCAGTGTGCCAAGTACTTTTTTTCATGTGGGAAAAAAGTTGAATGTGGTCCAAAGCCTTTAGGTTTCACACCCATGTGCATCTTACCAGTATGTCTACTGAGCTAGTTCACCAAAATGACATGTCTTTATGAAGTGAGTGTGTGTGTGTGTGTGTGTGTGAGAGAGAGGGAGAGAGAGAGATCGAACCAGTTGCTGTGGAAAAAGGAAATGTTCCTAACAGGTATGCCACATAGTCTAACATTTCAGTAACGTGATATTTTCATCATAGCAGGAAACAGTGCTAAGATTCACTCTCGCACGCACGCTCATAGCACCCGCGCACATGAGCGCGCCCTCTCTCTCTCTCTCTCTCTCTCTCCTGTCCGTCTTGCGCGCGCGCGCAATAATTTGGTGACATTCATATTCTCATATCATGATGTAAGTAATAAATAACAAGATTCGCATGTCAACATTTGCGAATATGTGGCGTGTATTTAAGAAAGAAAGAAACACAGTGTAAAATGTATTGCTCGTGCTCATTTTGTAACATTACTTGCTCCAAATGGAATAGGTTGTGGCGAACAGAGAGACGGAGAGAGAGGTAGGCGGGGGGGGGGGGGGGGGGGGGGGGGGGGGGGGGGGGGGGGGGCGGAAGAACAGACCTTAGGTTGGGATCGGCTCGCATGCTAGAAAAGATCGAGGGACACTTGATAGAATTCGTAAATGGTGAGCTTAGGCTGCGTTTGGAATGAAAAGTTACGAATCTGTCACTGAACATAGTAATGTGAACCAATGGTGTTTCATCAAAGCTGGATTCAGAGCCAGGTTTCTTGGAAAGTGTACGTGTGTGTCTGTATCTGTGTGTGTGTGTGTGTGTGTGTGTGTGTGTGTGTGTGTGTGTGTGTGTGTGTGTGTGCCCTCTCTCCCCTCTCTCTCTCTCTCTCTCTCATCTCTCTCTCTCTCTCTCTCTCTCCTCTCTCGTGTGTGTGTGTGTGTGTGTGTGTGTAGTCAGAGAGAGAAAATGCCAGAACATGGGTGTGAAACGGTGTGCCTGGTGCACCTGTCGATATCCTGATCGTCGTTCTGGCGTGCGCTTCAAACCAAATGTTTGACTCTCTAGGCCTGTTTGTTTGACCCATAAATTAAGAAAAAGTAACTCTGTTTGAAACGGAAAGACAGAAGTTATCTTCCCCTGACTTTTTTTTCTTCTGGAACAGGTCTGTTTCATCGGTGCCTGAATTAATGTCAGCACCCACACTGCCGTTGATGCCGAAATTGTGAGATAAAAATCAGGCAGCAGGATCTCACTGACGTTAGTGTGCACCAGTCGGGCGTGCGATGCGATGGCGATGGCGTGGTTTTTGTTGTTGTTTTTGTTGTGGTTTTTGTGTGTGTTTTTTTTCCCGATCCTGTGGACCTTTCATCATGTAATATGCTTTCCAGCCTGACAGCCTGAATTAGCCATTGCTCAACGCAAAATAAGTCACGGTTGAAAAAGACGAACCAGTTAATGCTAAATCAACTTCTAATCAATAAGATGCCATATTTGCGCAAAGTCAAACGTTTGTACACCACAGTTGGCAATGGTTCCCGTTAGCAACCCCGCGCACGTCTGCAGAAACTGTGTTTCAGTGAAGAAAGACCGCTGTGTGACAGACTTTAGCCATGTGTGTGTGCGCAAGTTGGCTTGTCGCCACGATTTGTCCTGCACGGTTCAAACATTTCTCTCTTGGCTGGAAAGGACCTTGTCGTGCTGACTAAGTGGACTATTCATCTCAGAAACCTATCGAGTGTGATTATAACATGATGCGAACAGAGGAGAAAATAGCATCACGAAACGCTGTTATCCACAACCCCGAAGAATGAATCAGTGTCAATGATGTCGATGTGTGCACGAAATGTGAGCGGATATTCGAGGTAGTTGTTACATGGACACATGCTCTCTCTCTCTCTTCTCTTTCTCTCTCTCTCTCTGTCTGTCTGTCTGTCTGTCTCTCTTCTCTCTCTCTCTCTCTCTCTCTCTCTCTCTCTCTCTCTCTCTGTCCACACACACGCACACACACACACGCGCGCGCGCTCACACACGCGCGCGCACACACACACACACACACACACACACACACACACACACACACACACACACACACGCGCGCGCGCGCGCGCGCGCACGCACAGAGGGAAAAGCTTAAAATATGAGTACGTATGCATGCGCGTGCGCTTGCGCGAGGTACGTGTGTGCTGAGTCCGAATCCTCTGTGTGATGAGAATGAATGCACACTTGGTTAACACAAGAGTTAGTTTTGCCACTGTGCGTTGTGACGTCCTTTCATCCGGCAATTCCAATCTACTGACCGACTTTTTTTTTTACCCCCCCCCCCCCCCCCCCCCCCTCCCCTGTCTCCCCCTCCTCTCTCCCCCTGTCATACTTCTTTCGTGTTGGGCATTGACAGCCGAACCAACAATTCCGCTTTTGTTCGCAGCAAGTTATACCCCTGCCCATAGACTCCCTTCTTCCCCCTACTTCACCCATCTCCCTGCCCCATGTTCTTTAGTCCCCCCCCCCCCCCCCCCCCCCCCCCCCACCAAGCCATTATGAACCACCACCAGCCCTATCCCCTCCGTTCAGACCTTTCCCACCCCCTTCACGTTCTTTTTCTTTTGTTTATATTTTTCTTTTCTTTCATCCCCCCCCCCCCCCCTCCTTTTTTTTTCTTTCTTTTTTCTTTTTTCCCTGGCACTTAGACGTCAACTGTATTTGGCCGGCAGGAACTCGCAGTAGGCTAATGCTTCGGGGGGTTCATTGCTGAATCTGACATGTACATATGATTTATAACATGTACATGATTTAAATCTGCGACGCGATTTAGAGGTATGAAGGAGGTGTTCAAGACTTTGCTCGTAGCACAGGTGGGTGGAATCAGCCTGCCTTAGGCCGAGGTTCCTGGTCGCGTTTCAGCCGCATGCGTTCGAGTAAAACTTTCGTTGTAAAATTGTTGTGTTGTGCAGCTTTATTTCGGTCATGACAGATTTCTCTGATTGAAACGCGAGTTGTTCTCGTCAGGGCAAACTCGCTGACACTGTAAGGCGTCACCCAGTTCTCTACTCCCACCCACACCCTTCATCCCTCTCATATCCCCTCCGCTCCCTCCTCTTCCAACCTCCCCCGTGTCTGTGTATGCGAATGTTTTTGTTTGCTTAATAAAAGCGAATTTTTCTGTATTGTTTGCCAGGGAACAATCTCGCCAATAGCCAAGGGTTCTTTTACGCGCTCTAAGCGCATCGTACACACTAGACTTCGTTTTGTCTTCTTGGTCCTAATTGTAACCACAGGCCGATATACGGAACGAGTGCGTTGAACTCGGTCATGATAGCGCACGCAGTTCTGGCCAATGCATTTGGGCTAGGATATCCAGATATGACAATGTCAATCGTCTCATTCGTAAAGACTAACATGTAATCAGTAAAGCATTATAGGTATTTCAGATTTGATGTGGCAGAGTAATTGCATACTTTACTGGCGTGTATTCGTGGTTGAAATAGGAAGTTGCTGAACCTGAAGAAAATCAAGAGGCACAAAGATACATGACTGAGGTTTGATCTCAGAGAGAAGCTGAAAGATACTGAGGGTCCTGAGTCTCTCAGGGTTGTGGGTGATTATAACCGGGAATTTTCCATCACTTATTCCCACGGGTCACGAAGACCCAGACATGGACGAAGCGATTCATGTCCTTCAGCACAACAGTGACAGAGACGCCGGACCAGATACTTGGTAAGCTTCGGTCAGTGAATAAACCCTGGGTCACTGTAGGAATGTTTTACCTGGTCAACGAACAGAAAGAAGAGAAGACTAAGAAGGGCAGTGCAAAAAAAAAGTAAGAATTTAAAGAACAAGAAGGTAAGTCCTGACAAAACGAGCAGATACTGGGTAATCAACAAAGCAGCCATGGATTCAATGAAGAATGCAAAGAGGATTGGATTAAACAGCGGTGTACTTACATCGAGGAAAATGTGCAGAAAGGTGTACCAGTTTGTCAAAGACCTGATAATTGCAAGACAAGGTCGGGTCAGTACCCTCCAAGATTAGGGAAATATCTTGCAAAGTACAGGACATTCTCAAATGGTGGACTGAGCGCTGCTTTGCATTATGGCATCTAGAAGATTTACAATTCTTCATGCCCTCATGCCTCCAGCATGGATGACCACCCAATCCCCAGCACTTAGGTGGAAGCAGCAGTAAAGTCGCAAGGAAGGGAAGTACACTAGCTAAATTGGTCCGGGAATGAGGGGATGCTGTGACTGATGCACTCACAAACATCTGCAACAAGATCTAGCGAACAGGAACATGTCTAACCCCGTGGACAGAGTCGTTCGTAATCACACTGCCTAAAGGAAGGAAACGTGCTGGAGTTTCAGAACCATCAAATCACCAGCCGTATCAGTCATCCGAGTATAGTCTTGCTGAAGGTTCTACACATTCGATTGAATCTACAGGCGCAGACGATCGTCGCAGAAGAGCAGACATGTTTCACGGCAGCTGCAGCAACATGCAACACTGACAGATCTTCCACCAGAAAATTGTATAGAGAGATATTTCAACATTACTGAGGTCTGTATCGTGTCCTCATAGGTTTCAAGGGGAGGCATTTGACAGGGCACGGCATGAGGCATTATTGGCCGCCATGAGATAATTCAGCATTTGTGTTTACATCATCAGTCATTGAACATTCGTGTGGTAAAGTCACAAGCTCAGTCCCGTTTAGTGGCAATGTTGACGAATGGTTCAAGGCTGCAGTCGGAGTTAGACCACGCTCTTCAGCAACTTCGTGGAAATGATAATGACCGAAGCACTATAATTCCGTTTATTGAAAAGGATCGATTGGTATTTTTGGCTGGTTAATTGCCGTTTTATGGTCTGACATAATTGCCTGGCGTGTGAAGAGTTGGCGAGCGTGGTTGAATGCCAAGACAGAGCAGCATGGGCATGCAACATACAAATCTGTGCCGAGAAGACGAAAATTAAGATAAGGGTATTGATATGAAATCAAAATGCAAGGTCAGAAACATATAAACCTTTTAATAGTTTCAAGTTCTTGGTTGCCATCGTCACAGATGAAGATCCAGAGCAGAAGTTCTGGCAAGAATAGTGCAGACAACAGCAGCACCGACAAGCCAGATGATCTTCCGGTATAACAAAAACATCTCCCTCACGTTAAAAGCCAAGATCATGCATTCACTGGTCATCTCCATTAATATGTCTTCTTCCTTGTTCGCTGCCCTCAGTCGCCCATCCCAGCATCTCGGATGGAGTTGGTCGTCTTCGTAGATTGTCCAGGGTGCTGTTAAGCTTGGTGTCAAGCGCGGTCGCAGTTGACCAGACCATCCTCCGCTCTGCAGCATGCTTCGGCCAGTTTTGGGGGATGTATTCTGCTGTCCCATCGCTCTCCACATAGACGCATGCCAGTCTCTCCGGTGCCAAATTTTGTATACATATGGTGGCGCAAGCGGTTGTTTTCGTACCACAGAGGGAGGATCTTCACCTGTTCCTATGCATATATAAATTGGAAGCGGTCGATCGGGTTGTGGTGGGAGTGCTGGGACTGCCGTTTCCTTCTTCGGTATGCCTAAAATGGACAGTCAATGCGGATCACCGAATACAAATTTGTAACTGCTGAAGAAGAGATGTTATTGCAAGATCTGGGGCCACTCGAACACAAATTGCATTACAGGTGAGGACATTCGAAAAATCCGGAACAGGGTCAGACTAGTCACTGGACCATACGACGACCTGCTCACGGTTTTCGAGGAGAAGAAATGGAGCAGCACAAGCGCATGTCAAGAACGGGCGGCCCAGCAAAATCGGTTCTGCCGGGCACAGTGCCTGGCCGATTAGAGGCAGGGAAATTTGATTTTTTTAGTTTCTTTGAAATATCGTTTGTTCATACTTGGTGATCCCAGAGCCGATAATGACAATAACAACAACCAGTACTAAAAGAGCACTCAGGAGAGCGCAGCCCTCCGCCGAGGTCGGATGGATCGTGGATCCGTTCTTTCATCTTGCCAAAATGTAATGGTTTGTTCTTGGGCCATAATCAATCTTTACACCAAGTTTTTGGTTTAGTAGTTTTGGCGTAATCTTTCTGAACGGGTTTTGGATCCGCCGTGTGATCCGGGCACGCACCCGAATTGAATGAGTTCGTCCTTGGTCAGATTCTATCTTTCCACCAAGTTTCGTTAAAGCTGATTCGGTAGTTTTTTGCGTTACTCTTATAACAGACAGACACGCTCCCCCCACTCCCCCCCCCCCCCCCCCCCCCCCCGCCCTCCACCCCCACTCCCCCCCCCCCCCCCCCACAGAGAGAGAGAGAGAGAGAGAGAGAGAGAGAGAGAGAGAGAGAAATACGGGCAGACCAAAAGAAAACGGATACTGGTAAACAATCTCTTTTGATGGAAGTAAAATCGGATAAGTAATGGGAAACTATACCTGGAAGGAGGTTGGAACTACAGGATGGTTGGGGTAAAAAGAAACGGTCAAACAACATCAATATCAAGAACAACACCAAAAATTCGATCCGATTTCCTGACAAATCAAACTGATCATTTCTATAAATATCTATGAGAAAGTGGAACAGATTTCATCTTCGTATTATGGATATCAGATTCCATAAAAACTAGGTTTAAAACAGGATATTGAAGAAGAAAAAAAAGAAAATATGTATGCCATAGAGGTCAGGCACAAATGAGTGTAACTGTTTGAGAATATTTAGAT
>CM031604.1:72975250-72977750 GCA_018398815.1 Conus ventricosus
GAACCCTGGTTCTCGTTCATATCCTCACCAAATCTTACCGATTGATAGGAGTTTGTACATGTAGTAAGTCCTTTTTATTTTGTTTAAACTTTGAGATGTATGCGCAGTTTCTTGAGAAAATTACGAATGCGTCGAAAATACATTATCTGTCATTGTTAAAAAAAAAAGTGGGAAAAGAATCCCATTTTGACTGGGATCGGCACCACCATTTCATTAGCTTCGTGTCGCTCCATCAAGTTTAATTTAAGCTGGTCATACAGATTTTGCGTAGTCTTGCTGAAAAGCAGACAGTGGAACAGATGCGGGTGAAAACCTAACCCCCTTTGCGGAGGTTATTAAACTGAAACTGAAGCGGATGATGTGCAATCCATGCTGCCAGCAAACCCAACGGGCAGCGCCCAGTCAGTCAGCTGCAAACTTCTTTTGCATAGGAGAAGATAAATCACGCTGGCCAGCTGACAGCACCCCATGTCAAATGAGGAGGTATGCTAGGGCTATGTCACACGGGGGTCGGGAAACAACGTTTCATGCCGAAATAAATGTACAGCTCGGTGTTTCCTACATTTCCCGTCTGACATGCTTTTTTGTTGTTGTTGTAAGAAATAGTTCTTACGTGAACTCATTCACAACGTGCTCTAGTCTGGCGAAAAACTTTTCTGGCATTTTGCATTATGAGCCAGTGAACGATGCTGCTGGTTGACACGTGGCTGTGTCTCGCTTGACAGTCAAATAAACGAAAATTGGACAGACTCTCTTCAAAGTCTTAACAGGATGATTAAAAAAAAAAGAGTTTCGGATCGATTCATTAGCACTTAATATGTCAGGTGCAATTTGAAGATTGAAAGAAACAAGCACCGAAAAAGAAGTATGTGGATCTCACGGATAATTACTTCCTTGCACTAGTCGAGCAGTCGGTGGTGCAGTCAGGAACAACCGCTCGAGCGTGTGGCATTTTGCCATGACTTGAAAGAAACATGTTTGAAAATTGTGGAAGCCTTTTGGGGACTGGAGTTTCATCGGGCAGCATTGTCGTGTGACTCAGACCTTTATCTCGCTTGCTGCATAAGGAGAAAAAAAATGTCCCTCTACGGTCTCCTGTCGGTGTCTTATAAAACTGAAATAAAAGAATCACAACCAATGGAGCTCCGTCTATACATGTTTTAGGCCACGCAGGACCCACTCTTACCATCACGTTTTCTGTTTATTTTTTTTAATTCTCACTTCGTTCTTCTCTGCTATCCGATCCTTACCACTCTAGAGGTCCATTTCAAAATGAAATATGATTTAAAAAAGCAAGAGACGGGCCCATTATAAATGAAATATGATTTTAAAAAAATATACAAAAGGCAATAGACAAACAAAACGAATATTTGCAAATTTGGTATAGGTTTACGTCGGGGTTTTCTTTATTTTTGTTTCTAGTCACTAACAGCATGAGACGATGAATAAAGGAAAGTCCGTGTTGTTGTTGTCTGCCGTTGATTCCGTGTCTGCCACTGTGGTGTATGTGTGTGTGTGTGTGTGTGTGTTCAACATAAGCTCGTATTCCCCCTCCCTCGATCAAAGTCCTATCGAATTTCTCTAACACCAACACCTTCCCGCGTTCACACCCGATGTACCTACCAGATAACCGTTGTTCCCAAGGTGGCAGGCAAGCTTAGTGGTAGTCCTCTTTCTTTGTCGGGATCGTCAGATAGGGCCACGCCTAACGTGTAACCATGAGGGGACAGACTGAATAGATGTGGCTGTATAGTGTGCAGGGACGCAAACATTCACATTTTCCTGCTGGCCAACCAGCAGACGTGATGTTAGAAGGGCTTCGCATCAAGGAAAATGAACTATCAGTTGAAATATGGGCGAGAGGGAGGTGGGAGGGCTTGGGGAGAGGGGAGGCGCAGGATGGGCGGAAGGGAGGGGGGGGGGGGTGGAAAGGGGTCCCATCTCTGAGTAAACAAATTTGTGGAGAGAGCGAGTGTGTGTGTGTGTGAGTGAGAGAGAGAGAGGCATACAGTACGTGGGAAACACTGATATATTTCATTTTGTAACGGCAACGTTTTGGATTAATCAATGCGCAAGGTGTGTCTGCAAGCCCCGCTCAGTATTCAGGCTTGACAAGGTCGATGTATTAAAACATATGCTGACTGGCTGCTGTCTGAAGCCTTCCTGATGCATATGATCTACATATTTTTTTTCAGTTTTGAATTAAGATACTGCGTGTTGATCCATGATGCTTTTTCAAGGAACTGCGCTATATGATCATTATCATTGTTATTACCAACCCAGGGAAGAAAGTTACGTTTTCAACGGCGTCTTTTAGTCTGTTCACGCTTCAGTTAGATCGTGCAAAATCAGCCAACCAAACGAACAGACCTGAGCGTATTTTAGCGGCATTTGACTGAAAGGTAGAATGTAGCCTAAAGACTTTCCTGTAAGGGCTGGTGCGGGTCTGGACCAAACAGTACACACTGGAGCCGCCGGCAAATTTTTCCCTGAACATGAA
>CM031604.1:72982750-72992750 GCA_018398815.1 Conus ventricosus
CTTAAGATAATTACTGTGTTAAGTGACCCCCGAAGTCGGCGGGAAATTTCGATGTCCATCTGGTGCTAAGTGTTTGTTTAATAATCAATTAGGTAGGGGTGTGTGTAAATGCTGATGTGTGGGAGAATGTAGTGAATGGAGAATTCAGGGTACTTGTGAACTAGGGGTTTGAGAAGCAGATGGACAAAGGCATGGCCCGAAGGGGAATCCTTTGTCTCCATCCCTATATAAGCTGAGGGAGAACAACGTGAGAAAGAAGAACACCACGAGAGAGAGAGAGAGAAGGCAGAGGAGAGAGAGAGAGAGGAGAGGAGTGAGCAGGACGATTAGGGTTGAGAGAAACGTGGTCTGGGAGATAGAAGAGACAGCTAAGTCTTAGGGTTAAAGACAAGCTGGAAGAGAAGAAAACTGAGTTTGAAGCCCAGAGGTGGGTGAAGACAGACAAGCTGAATTTGAACCCAGAGGTGGGTGAAGGAGACGAAGACGAGTTCTACGTCAAGATCCCAGAGACGACCACGAAGACCCAGTCCTGAAACCTGGAGCCAGTCAACCAAGGGCGTCACCATCAAGCAGTGCTGAAGAAGACTTGAAAAAACTTGTCCAAGAACTGTGGTGTGGTGTGAAAGCGTGGTTGTGTGTGTGAAAACCTGGCCAGGTAAGAAGTCGTTTTTATTATAACCCGGGATTAGGAAGTATTGATCTTTCATGTGTTGATTTGTTTATTTTGTGTAATTGGATTTTTTTCATGTTTGATTATAAGTAGCATAGAAATTGTATTTCTTGTGCTCAGTTGTGTTAGGAAGGAAACGAATGCGTGACATCCCATTCCCAGAGAGAGGAGAATGTTTGGTGCGCGCATGAGTGTGCATATGCGTGTATGAGTGCAGAGATAACCTTGGTGTGTTAAGCCTGACTAATAATACATCAACTTAGTGCACTTAAGCAATACCATCACGATTTCCCCCGTCCTGGACACTGACTGTGTGTGTGCGCGCGCGCGCGTGTGTGTGTGATGTCAGTGTTGGTTGGCCAGCCCCCCCCCCCCCTCTCCTCGCTATGTTTCATTGTCATAATTGATGAGGTGACTGGGTTTATGGTTTTGTATAGTGATTTTTGTTTTTGACATGTTTATAGTTAAATATTGTAAAGCGCTGTGAGCTCTAGTGAGAAAGGGCGCTCTATAAATGCACGTTATTATTATAATTATTATTATTAGTTTGTTCTGGGAAGCTTTGCAGGTGGCAGCTTTTTGCGCACTCGATTTCCACCCCATTGATACTCCTCAGCTCCACCCTTAGTGTATAAATCACCACCAGTTGAATATCCTTTTCCTACCAAGCTGAACGTTTGGCGATATTACGATCACCCCCCCCCCCCCCCCCCCCCCCCCACTGCCCCTTGCCCCGTTACGTGCGGTGAGAACAAAAATGCGCGGGGAGCATTTTTTTTTTTTATATAACCCGAATTCATATAGATTTTCCAGAAACAGGTGGCATTCAGATTATCTTGCTCTTCGATTCTGTTTTAATTGAAATGATAATGATAATCAATGACAAAAGTAACGAAGAAAACAAATGAAAGAAGATTGAAGATGTCACCTGAAGCGGGGAGATAAGCTGAGAGTAGAGACGAGGGAAGGGGGCTGGGGTGGGGGGACTGGAGAGGGGAAGGGGGCTATCTGTTATTCTCCCATACCGTATCCGTATTCTGTCCAGTACAATAAGCTGCTTTGCAGAAAACTGCAATCAGCGTGATTATGTTTGTTTTACTTTCATGAATACCCCCAACTTTTCTCAGTCTGTCTGTCTCTCTCTCTCTCTCTCTCTCTCTCTCTCTCTCTCTCTCTCTCTCTCTCTCTCTCTTGTAGAAACGGACTAATCTAGTTTTTTTTTCTTTAGTCATTGAATATGCTGTAACAAATAGTACAGATTATTATAACTTCAATGTTTTTTTTTATTTCGTGGATCTCATTTATGCTGAATATTTGCTATCTGTTGAGGAAAGTATTCTTATACGAAGTCAAACATACAATCCTCACCAGCTATCAACATCATCTGGGAGTCTTTGCAGCCAAACCTTCGAGAAAATTGGTAGATTTTGAACTTAAACAATAACTGGTTTTTCTTCTTCCTCACATTGGCAAGCGAACAACTGGCAGAGTTAGAAAGAATTATAAAACATGTTATCTTTCCGTTATTTACTTTCGCATTTTTGTATATGGGCACTGAAAAGTAAGGTTTGGCTGAGGCGCAAAGAAAAAAAAAGGAAAAAGAAGAAACAACACACACACACACACACACACACACACACACACATCCGTCGCGTCTCCTCCCTCTGTCTTTTCTCCGGCCCACGGCTGCCGAACGAAAGGGTTGAAGCGTCTACCTGTGTCGACGCCGCAGTTCCGTCGGTTTTATGAATGCAACGCTTGGCGCTCCAGGGTCAGTCATGTGTGAATCCTTTTCGCGCGCCGATTGGCTGATAACTGTGTTGACATTAGGTTCGAGGTCAGCGGGCAGCCAATGAGAGCGTTGCTGACGGGAGAAGACGGGGGTCGGTGCGTGTCTCGATGAAGTGAAGAGCTTCGTTCAGGTGTTTCGGGGACTCGTAGGTAACGGGCGATAGGAGCGGTACGGCTGGCGGTAGCTAGCTGCTAGTCTTTTCCCCCCCTCTCTCCGTCTCTCACCTGTTCAGTGCTTGGCAGTCTGTGACCGCTACACACCCACCCACCACAGTGTTCGTTCCGTGCGCCAGGTGGGCTGATTTGTGAGGCTGGAGTTTCATGTTTTCCCTAAATTCAGGAGTAGTAAACAAATGAAGAAAACAATGCAGTGAGAATAAGCCGCTGTGCGGAGGATGCTACTGTTTGTGACTTTCCAGTTTTTGGAATCATCAGTCTGAAGTGATTGGGCGTGACGAGACCTGCACTGCGTGCACATAAACAACAAGCACACAGTGCAACACAATTCCGGGGCAGCTGTTGGTTTCTCACAGCAAAGCCAACAATCCATTGTGAGCATTTCATCAATAGCCGGGGTGTCAGCGTGACAAGGGGAACATTTGCAGTGTGACTTGTCAGCCTGTGTGCAGTTTCTGGTGTGCATTCTGCATGTGTTTTTGGCCAAGATTATCCTCATTCAGTCATCGTTCATAAGAATTCCTCAGAAGAATATATTCGCAGTGAAGTCCCATACGATACTATTTTGTTACGTTAAAATGACGTATATTCGACATTGAATGAAAGAAAAAAAGGACATTGGAGGGTGTATCATCACAGTAAAATAGGCCCCCCAAAAAGTGTGCATATGTGGCAGTCGAACTCTGAACTGTCCAAGAAATAAGAACGCAATTTGTGTTAGTTTATTTAATTTTTTTTGTTTGTTTGCATATATAATTGCTTTTTGTTACAAAACCGAACCAAACAAATTAGGAAAAAAAATAATGTATCTCCACATGAACTGAGTTACTTTAAAAAAACAACAACCGACACACTGACTTCGTATGAGTGCCCCTCCACCCTGCTTTCCTTCCCCACCACCACCGCCCCTCGCGGCCTCCACCCGTACCCGCCCATGTTGGACTCCCGGGTGTGCGTGCTGCCCGTGCCGCCCACTCCCATGGGCGGCATGTCCCTGCTAGGCGACCTGCCCCTTCTGGAGCGACTGGACCGAGGGGTGGGGCTGGGCCTGGGGCTGGGACCCCCACCGGGTTACCGCCCCTACCCCCCAGGCTCTGGAGACCCACGGTGTGGGGGTCCCCACCTCCGCCCCCGTCCCCGTGTCGGCCCCCGGCTCTCCTGCCCCCCGCCCCCACCCTGCCGCTGTGTCCCGAGCCATGTCACGTGCCCTCTCTGGCTGGTGTTGGGGTGACTCATCTGTTTGATTACGTCGCTTCGGCGCGTCTCTGGTACCCTTGGTACTACAAAGGTGAGTAGGCCAGTAGAGGGGAAGAGATCTATGTCGGTCGCCGGAACCGCTGGTTCACACATTTCTTGAAATGCAGAATGCATGGGCACAAGTGCGTAGGCCTACGCGTACACATATACTAGTTTAGGAGCAGGCAATACAAATAGATCTGCCTTCGAAGGGAAGTACGATGGTTCCCTCAGGCTGCTAGTGAAGGGTTTCTCATATTTATAATATATTCCCCCCATTTTTTTTTCATCTTTAATTTTTTTTTTTTTTTAATTCAAATCTTTGCCAAGTCATTACTATAATGACTGAAGAATTGTTAACCTGCACTTGTTTTCTCCCACTATTTAATTGTTCAGACATATACTAGTTTATACGCACACGCATACACCACACACACACACACGCACGCAGGCACGCACGCACGCACGCACACACACACACGCACGCACACACGCACGCACGCACGCACGCACGCACACCAGGACTCGGCGCAAAGCGTGCTTGATCTGACTAAAGCATCTTGAAATGGCTGTGCAAGGTGTCATGAATATGTTTATCCAGCTAAGTATTCCGGCGCCATATTCATTCATTCTGTAATTCATATACGTATGTATGTTTGAATACAGTTTTTTCCTTTTGTTTGTTTATCTGAGTTGACCTGAGTGAGACATAATCTCAGCTGTCCTTTCTTTGAGAGTGAGTGCAGTGTCTCTGTGTCTGAAACAGTGTCTGTGACACTGTTGCCTTGTTCACTTGATCCGTTCTGTTCTCTCTCTCTCTCTGTCTGTCTGTCTGTCTCTTTTACCTCCTGCTGTTTGTCTCTTTCTCTGTCTGTCTGTCTGTCTGTCTCTCTCTCTCTCTCTCTCTCTCTCTCTCTCTCTCTCTCTCTCTCTCTCTCTCTCTCTCTTTTCTTTCCCCAGCTCCGAAAGGATCTTGCGTGGTCGGCTGGGGTTAAATTGAAACTCTTTCACTCCTACACACAAGCAAGCAAGCAAAAGAAAACAACAAAACAAAAATTAAAACAAAGGAAAACCACACACACACACACAAAATTCTAACAAAAAAATAAAATGAAAATAAAACGTGTCCGTACCCGCATTCACGTACCCATGTTTTCTCTCTCTCTCTCTCTCTCTCTCTCGCGCGCGCGCACGCACGCACGCACGCACGCACGCACGCACGCACGCACACACACACACACACACACACACACACACACACACGTCCAGAACCGGTCCCGGTCAAACAAGTAGTGTAAGATAATTGGTCGGTCAGATGCGTGACAGGATTTCACGCTTATTGGAGGGCCAGGGTAACCAAGAAATGTGGAACACTTTTCTCGGGTCAACGTACTGACCACGGTGCGGAAGATACACTTTTCCCGCCCTCTCCGCTGCAGGTTGGATGCGTGGAATGATGATGATTGCTGGCCAGACTTCTGGAGTAGGTGGAATCACTCTTCACCTCACCCAAGCGACATTTAATGTTGAGGTACTTGGCCACCTTATAGACGCAACAAACTCGAAAGTAGCGAACCTCGACCTATTTGTTAAGTTTAGTCAGGACAAGGACGTAAACAAATCACGGAAATAGACAAACAAATCCTCAGTCACGTTGAAGATGACTTGACAAGGATTTCCCAAAAAAAAAGGAGGGGAGATGGGATGAAAAAGAGGGCGTTGAAGGGTAAATACTAAATCCATTACTGGCAGCGTAGTCACGGGAACTGCTGAATGTTGTACTGTGAACAGAGGCCATTTGTTTACACCTGTCCGGAGTTGACTTTCGCGTCCTGGGTGACACCTCTCAGTAGATCACGGCTGGTTGTGATTGTAGTAGTTCACCCATCAAGGGGCCATGTTATTTTTGTTTTTCAAACATTAAACAACATTATACCTTAAAATTCACCCAGGCGACCCTCCTTACCCCGTCTTCCACCCACCCACTTCCCACTCCTGTCCATGTCATGAAAGACGAAGTTGATCTGTTAGTAGAAGTCAAATGCTGTCAAACCTTTTTCACGCTTATTGTGCTAAATATCTGTAATTTGTGCGGCAGCTAATTCTATAGGTCGCTGTCTTGTAACACTTGTCACCGTGCTGGACAACTGTAAACTGTGTTTCAAAACAAATAAAGGACAGTAACTGTTTTAAAATGTGCAGGAGACTTTCTCACCTTGCCACGCTAACGACCCCAGTCATAGAGTAATGTCCCTTTGATGCAGAAAGGCGATATCGGCGTTTAACCTCTCTGTAACTTTCTTGCTACACTGGCATTGAACGAACTGACTTTCGCTACCAAGATTCAGTATCCCACACGGGTTGCAGTTGTTCCGCGATCAACCCGAAATCCTTTCTTTTCAAGTTACTTTCAGGCGAAGATAGTTTTCCGGCGAGAAAAAGAACAATTCATACATTCATTGAATGAGAATTCAAACTATTTTTTCCCCAACCCTTTATTCAGGCCTGAAAACGCATAGGAATGTGCTGATTCTCATATGGGTTTGAAAAGAACATTCAGGGTAAGCCTGCCCTCGGCCTCCCATTCATTTCCATTTTTCACTTCACCATTTCCCACGGACTAGCGGCTTTGACAAGCACACCCTTCAAAGGCCTGTGACAGAAAAAAAATATGTATGTATATATATTGCAGTCTCATCGTCTTTGCACCCCAGTGGCATTTCTCCCACGTTGCTCATTTAGGGGTCCTGTAGACAGCCACAGCAAGGGTTGCCCTGTCCCAGTCTAGGTGCCGGCAGTCCACAAGAAACGGTCAGCATCAAGTCGTCACGAGGCAGACCACCTGAGAGGACTCTGCGCTGCTGCCAGGACATTTCGGTGGTGTTCTTTGGACACTGTTCTGATACAGCACACATAGAACACCATCTACTAAGCCCCGGACTGTATAGATGTGCAGCCCCTAAGAGACCCCCCCACCCCCACCCTCCGAAGGGTGCCATCACGTCCGTCCAGTGGTAGTCTCTATGAACTTTTCAGTACCGACGACTTTGACAGGTGGAGAGAAAATGGAGGCACCACGAGAGCAGTGCATTAAGGGCCACAGAATTTGACTTTTTTTTTCAATCCTGATCGGTGAGGATGAGGCTAATGAAGATGATGCTGTGGAGGTCTGTTTTGGTCAGACTACATGGCAGGGGTTTACTGTACGCTTCCTTTCATCAAAGGCCTGTAACTTGGTCCATGTGGAAGCCATTCTCTCTCTCTCTCTCTCTCTCTCTGTCTCTCTGTCTCTGTCTCTCTCTCTCTCTCTCTCTCTCTCTCTCTCTCTCTCTCTCTCTCTCTCTCTCTCTCTCCTTGAAATGAAATCAAGGAAAGTAGTCGTTGTCTCAGTGTGAAACGGTCTACCTGTTTTCTAAACGACTTCCAAATCTCTCGTTCTTACTGTGGTATAGTTTGAGTTGATGGAGAAATCCGCCATCGATGTGTGGTGTCCTTGCAACATTGGTATAGAAATAGTATTGAAGTTTTGATGCAGTTGGAAAGTCCCCCAGTCTCTTGCGGGCGCGTTTGTGAGTCTGTGTATAAGACCAGATCTGAAGATCTTGCTGCTGTAATATCACCAGGATACTTGTGTTGCTTAAAGGTTAAGTGTTCCCTGATTTTCACGTTAATACAAGAAACTGATCGACTGTAACAAATGTTTTACGAAGTTTATTTAAATACTCTTGTTTCGTGGTGCCATCAGTAACATAAACATAGGCTTACTCCATGTAGCAATCTTCATTTGAGCCGGCATGAATGTGTGTTGAAGACAGCTCAATTACTGTAGGGTTCATGCGGTCTTTGACGATCTTTGGAAGTTCTTCAAAGATACTTCCCAACCCCACCCCAGCCCCTCACATAGCAGGCCAGAGAAAGTCGTCGAGAATGAAACTTGTAGTTCAAAATCTGTAAGTTTGCTGTGGCCATAATCCATATCATTTTTTCGTTAAAAAAAAAAGGGGGGGGGGGGCGGTTGGAAAATGCATAGAATGAAATGAGTGTTGCAAAGCCGAATCCAGAATGAGTATTTTTTTGGTGTTGACAAGTATCAGAATACAGTTCGGCGATTCTTATTCCCCCAGTTCCATAAATTTATTTGATATCAAATTGCTCAACTTCGTGACTTTACTAACTGATGCTGTCGTTGAAGTGAGTGCAGGTGGAGGATATTGCATCGTTTGTCTGGGTAGGCTATCAGTTGCGGCTTTTTTCTGCTCGAATGTTTTTCGTATATGTCATTTTGAAGAAAACTTTGATAAGAGCTATGGTGTGAAATAAAGATGGGGGGAAAGAGACGTGGGGGGGGGGGGGGGGGGAGAATGTGTGTGATGCAACACATGTGCTTCGCATGATGCATTACAAGCGTGTAAGTTTTTCTCCTGCTTCTTTTTTTTTGGTTTCTTCCATTTTCTTTTGCATTCCTGTGCATTCGTCGACTATTATTACATTTTCTGCCACTCTTCTGTACGCACGCACACACACACACACACACACACACACACACACACACACACACACACACACACAACACACACACACACACACACGAGAGAGAGAGAGAGAGAGACAGAGAGAGAGAGCGCAACTCATGCGCCTCTCATAATGCATAATGAGCCAACAAGCTTTCCTTGGGCTCTTTGCATTCCAGTGCATCCCGTCGGCTGTCACTACCTCTTTCGCCACTCTCCTTACACACACACACACACGCGCGCGCGTGCGCACACACACACACACACACACACACACACACACACACACACACACACACACACACACACACACACACCCCACAGAGTGTTGCACGTGCTGTGGAGGAGGGGATGACATACTTCTGTCACAGGTGTCTTTGCGAAGTAGTCTGTCTGTGTGTATCAGAACCAATTTCGTGGCTCTGCTCGACTCGCTCGATGCTGTAAGTTCTTGACATGTGGTTTGCATTGCGCAAGCGATGCATTTAAGCGTTATTATTCCATACCACTTACAGTGTGTCCGTATGCGTTACGCCTGTGCGTGAGCATGCGTGTGTGTTCGTGTGTGCGTGCGTAACTAGTTTGCTTGTTTGCATGCATGCATGGGTGTGTGGTTGGATGAAAGGACGGGCAGGGTGTCAGACACATGCTAGATTTCGTAGAAGGTAAAAGAAAGATAAAGAAAAGAAAAGAGAAACAAAAAGTGAGTTTCCTGCTTTTGAACAAAATTTTCTTGGGGTGTGCAGTCTGTCGAATGGTCACAGTGGAAGTGAATGCAGTTCAGTGGGCTTTTCACTTCTTCCAACCTAAATAGTTACTACTTGAAACTAGCGCCCGAGCCGGAAAGACAGCAACCTTTTGGATCGGTCATATGGAAAAGAACTAACGTTTTGTTTGTTTGTTTCCCATTTATATATGTTAACTGTATGTTTTCTCTTCACTTCGTTGAATGCACCAAAATAATTTCGGAAAGCGGCTAGTTTAAATTATCACAGGCGTGAACATTCCAATCAAACTTGTTAACAATAACAACAACGACGACGACGACGACGACGACGACAGCAACGGCAAAGTATTTATGGAAAAGGATGATTTTGTTCACCTCATTTGGGGTTGTTTTATTTGTCCTGTAGGAGCCGTCAAGGTTGGTTGGTTGGTTTTTTGCTTAAAATTATCTGATTATTTATTTATTCATTTTGTTTCATTTGATTTTTTTTATGCTTTTATCCCATGTTGGGTGAAAGTTGACTTGTGCTATTTTCCCGACAGTGCTCGCCCATGCTGTGAAACACATCTTACCACAGCATAAGGTTCCGTTGTCTGGAAACGGAACACACTCTGATAAATGATGGATATTTAGATTCATTGCCGAGTCTTTCACATGCGCCCTTTGATCTCCAGATATTCTGTTTGACTGAAGAAAACCCAGTGTACCGTCTACAGCACCAAGCACAGTATGCGATCACCCCTCTTCCGGGTTGTATTATCCGATCCTGTGTCATTTTGCATCTTAGGTTTCCTGTATCGCTTCTCAAAAGGAGGGTGAGGCTGTCTGGCTGTACAATGCATATAGTAAGAAGTAAGAACACTGGCAGTACTGGTTGAACATACCAGT
>CM031604.1:72995250-72997750 GCA_018398815.1 Conus ventricosus
AAAAAAAGTTATTGGGAAGTACCTCTTTCGAAATGATGATCACCATGAAAGCAAGCAAGGCACGAAGGATTTCAGAACTGAGGCGGGTTTTACTCATTTTATGATGATCAGTAAAGAATGACATTAATGGCAATGGAGTTCTTTTTTTTTGGCATCATACTACAGGGTCGAACTTTAATTAAGGACCACCCGAAAAAAGGCCCTTTCTTTTTAAATTGGTCAAAAATGCAAGCAATGCATTTTTTCGAAGAATTCGACTGGAATTCCGCAAAGCTTGCGAAAGCTGTCTTATTGTCACGTGCGGCATGCAGAATGGGGGGGGGGGGGGGGGGGGGGGGGGGGGGGGGGGGGGGGGGGTTGAAAGTTGCAGATTGTTGTCAAAATTGCTTGTTTTTTAAGCAAGAGTGAACACTGCTTCAAACGGTTTTGCACTGAAATTCCAAATTCCAATGCATTGCAGAGCATTTTTACTGACTGCAAAGCCCTAAAAGCAGCCCAACGTGCATAATTCTTCATAACACAAAAATGCCTCCAAGACGCAAGCTTTCTGATTTTGACCGGACCGATTGCATGGCTGCAGGATGAGTTGGCGTTCGAGAAGTGGCAGAAGACTACAAGTGTCCCACTCCGTCATCATTCGGCTGAGAGAACGTTTTCAAGCCACTGGAACTGTCAAAGAGAGACCCGTCCAGGCCAGCCAAAGAAGACACTGCAAGAGATGACAGGTTTCATCCGCAGACATGCTCTTCGGACCAGGACCACCACCTCCAACACCATCAGGCGTCGGCTCCAAGCTGCCACTAACACAGCAGTGTGTGAGATGACCACACGGCGGCGCCTCAATGCTGCCAACCTTCGAGCAAGGCGCCCAGTCCGGAAACCAAAACTGACTGCGGCCCACCGGGCACGTCGCCTGGCTGGTGCACAGCTCATCGAACATGGACTCGGGCTCAGTGGCGGATGGTGCTTTTCACCGATGAGTCCAGGTTCCAGTTGAAGCCACGAGATGGACGCATTCGGGTGTGGCGCGGCGTCCCAGGGAGCAGCTGGCAGATGACGTCATCCAGGAGGTCGTCGCTTTTGGTGGTGGCTCCGTCATGGTATGGGGGGGCATCAGCAGTCACCACAAGACTCCCCTGTACCATGTCGATGGCAACCTGAACGGCCAACGCTACCTGCAGGAGATTTTACGGCCTTTGGTTGTCCAGCACTCCAGCAGATTGGGGCTCAGGCTGTGTTCATGGACGATAATGCCACCCACATCGTTATCGAGCTGTGAACACTTTTGTGGTGCAAGCTGGCATCACCAGGATGCCATGGCCGGCAAACAGCCCGAACATGAACCCTATTGAGAACATCTGGGGCGAGCTTGGGAGGAGAGTTCAAGAAAATCACCCTGTTCCGGCAAATCGACCAGGAGCTGCTGCACTCCCTGCAGCAGGAGTGGGCAACCCCCCCCCCCCCCCCCCCCAGGCACTCATTACAAGAACAGTCAAAACCATGAGGCAGCGCTGTGTGGATTGTGGGGGCAGCACGAGGGGGGCACACTCGGTTTTGATCAGACTGTAAAGAAACACTTTTTGTGAATGTCATTTTGGGGGGTAGTCTCATTCAGGCCCCCCTGTTAATCAGAAAGAATGATTTTTTCGATTGAAAGTGACAAAATGTTGTTCACTGATAATGAAATTAAACATTTATAAAGTTTCTGTCGTTTGTCGGTTTTTCTTTCTATGTTTTGTGAGACTGTGTATAAGTGGTCCTTAATTAAAGTTCGACCCTGTACATGACAGGGTTGTTAGCACCACGCTTCCTTTCATTTATTCCGATGTCAGCCAGGCCCGAGGAATCTAACCAGCAGGGTTGGTCAGGAAATGCGAGCAACACTCCCAGAGGCGAATCCGTTCAAGTTGAGTATTGACTGGGATTTCCAGCTCACGAAACCCTTTTACGGCTGCTGATTGGGACATAATCACAGCACCCGACAAAATCTTGATCACAATTGATCCTTCTGATTTGTTTTCAGTGATTAATGATTTAAATAAAATAAAACAAGTATTTCACAGTTTTTTTCCCTTTTGGTAAAATTTGGCACGTACAAAAAATCCAGTAGGTCTTGAACAAATATGTTTTGAGTGCTGCTTCGTTTGTTTTTTCCGGTTTTTCCTTTAAACCAATCTTATAAGTTTGCTTTTATTAAGTATGGGCTAAGCATTTAATTTCACTCCCATATTCGAAGCTAGCTAGCTCTCTGTCCTCTCTCTCTCTCTCTCTCTCTCTCTCTCTCTCTCTCTCTCTCTCTCCTCTCTCTCTCTCTCTCTCTCTCTCTGTCCCCCCTCTCTCTCATTCTCCCCCCTCCCTCTCCCTCCCTCTCTCTGTCCAGTTTTCTGCCCAAAGAAATGTCCTTGTGCAGCGCAGCAGACAGATCGCAGTGTCGCAGCCGCGTGTTGTTTTTCCTTTCTGCAGACAGCATTAATCCTACCCTAACAGCTCGGTGCAGAGG
>CM031604.1:73015250-73022750 GCA_018398815.1 Conus ventricosus
TGTCTCTTGTAGGAGAAACGTTTCAATATTACTAGTGCCCTTGAAACATCAGTGTTAGCTCATAACTTTCAAGGCTTTTCATTAAAAGACAAAAAAAAAAAATAGAAACACACACACACAAAAAAAAGAGAAAGAAAAAAAGAAGGGAAAAGAAAGAAATGCTAGCATGCCTCATTCTGATTATGCTCATGGCATGTCACGATAAAGTTTTTAAGTTTTGGTTTAAAAAAAAAACAGTGAACATCTCATCCATTTCCTCCTCCTCCTCTTTTCCTCCTTCCAGGTGAGTCAGTGCTGGGAGCATCCCCACCTGCCCAGCCCCGTCTTTCGACACCCGTGCACGAGCTACGACCTAGCCGCAGCAGCGGCAGCGGCGGCGGCAGCAGCAGCCTCGGCCCCAGCCCCAGCCCCCACCTCCTCCTCCTCGTTGTCATCGTCGTCGTCCTCCTGCTCTTCCTTGGCGTCCAGCAAAGACCTGCCGACGCGCGGGCTGAAGGCGGAGCGGGTGAAGGAGCGGCAGGAGTTGGGGCAGGTGCTGCACCTGGACAAGGAGCATGCTGCTTCGCTCTGCGCCGCCCGCAAGGCCGTCACCGCCACGGCCAGCACTCAGACGTGAGTGTAGTGTGTGTGTGTGTGTGTGTGTGTGGTCTCGCGCGTACGCACATGTACATGTGAGCATGTTTTGTTGATTGTGTCAGTGTGTGTGTGTGTGTGTGCCTTTCTCTCTCTCTCTCTCTCTCTCTCTCTCTTCTCTCTCTCTCTCTCTCTCTCGTCTGCACGAGTGTGTGTGTGTATGTGTGTGAACGCACGCGCGTGCGCGTGTGTGTCATGAAAGGGAGAGAGAGAGAGAGAGAGGCGAGGAGATGGAAGAGGAGGAAGTGCGAAGTAAGGTATACGATTTTGTGGCGCGGAGGGGTCGGGTGGTGTGTGTGTGTGTGGGGGGGGGGGGGGGGGGGGGGGGGCGTCCTCTGTGTGTGTGTGTGTGTGTGTGTGTGTGTGTATGTGTGTGTGTGTGTGTGTGTGTACGATGATGCGATTGTGTCCACGCGCCCGTCCATCTGTATGTGAGTGTGCGCGCGCCCGTGTGCAAGCGAGCGAGCGTGCGTGCGTGCGTGTGTGTGTGTGCGCGCGCGAGCGCTTTTTCTCTGTCAGCTTCAAAATCAACGTACTGACGTGGGGCTTAATATCGTGCGAAGATCTTTTGATCGTGAAACACGATGCAGATCCCAGTTGACCAGGTTCTCACTCGTAAACCACATATTAACCTCGCTGACTGGCCTCGTATCGTGTCCATACCCACGTGAAGACGGACAGTCCGTGTCAGGCTCGGGACGGAAATAGCTTGCTTACACCTTCCTGAGCCGCGAGGCGTCCACGGGATGATCAGAGCCGATTTGTGCCGATTAACATCAAACGTTCCCCTGACACACACGGATCAGATAGACAGCGTCTTTCGTGTCGCCCTACTGTCCACAGGGTACAGATAGATCGGGTCTGGAGGGAGTGGGCGGAGGAGGGACCTCGAGAAGAAAAATCAGTCACGGGAGGAGGAGGTGCAAAGTATGGGACTTTTTCTCGCTTTTCCCTTTCATTGAAAAGGACCGACGGAAAATGCTTCGTCATTGTTCATATCTGAGCCGTAATGGTTGAGCTTATGGTGATGTAGATTTGAATTCATTAAGTGCCCTGTTATGATGATACAGCATGTAGATGCCGCTTTTACCGGCACAAGTGTGCCATTGCACTTATACATTCAAGCGTGTAGGCGCGTACGGATAGATACATAGGCTTGCGTGCACTAGCGCAAGTCCACGAGTTTCTTGGACTTTTGTTTATAGCTATGTTTTGTGTGTGCTTTTCAGACGTAGATGGCTTTGACATGAGGTCAGGTATGAGCTGTAAAATTTGAAATTCCAAATTACAGATGTATTATGCTTTGTCATGAGACAAGGAATTGAAGTTAGGGAGCTGTATATGTTCGGGGGGGGGGGGGGGGGGGGTGCTAAATATAGCTCATCTATGAGAATTAGAATTTTATTGATGGACTAGTTGTATTCTGCACACTAAAATTTTGCGCTTTTTTTCCCCTAAGAGACAAGAGTCTGTTGCGGTCTGTCGCTGGGATGCCCATGTTCCACAGTAGCCAACCTGTAGTTTGACCTTAGGGAGTATTGGCAGATGCATTCCCGTTCCTGGCAAGCTTTCGGCGAATGATAACCGTAAGAGAAGTTCTTCTCTTGCCGGCGTATGCCTTGAAGTGCTGCCTTACAGAGTCATTCGACGGACTAGACTAGCACCTCTTCCATTTTGCGCATGACTGCGGACAGAGAACAGTGTGGATCCCTGTTTGCCCAAACATTCATCGTGGTACCTTTACAACTATCATGGGCCAGACACAAACATCTGTTAGCTTGCGTTGAAATGACGTCCAGTTGAGGGGAGCTGGGAAAAGAAGAGAGAGAGAGAGAGAGAGAGAGGGGGGGGGGGGGGGTAGGGGAGAGAACGTATCACCATTCAGTTCGGAAGTGAGCGGTGAAGGTGAGTGTGTGTGTGTGTGTGTGTGTGTGTGTGTGTGTGTTGTGTGTATGTGGTGGGAGGAATGGGCAGATGGATCAGGATGCATCATCCAGGATTTCAGCATCCTTTTCAAGTTTTTGATTACAAGGCTAATACTCCAATTCTATTGTTATTTTAAGTAGTAATAATAACTGCAATAATAACTACGATAATAGTAATAACAAGAAAACTAGCAATAATATTAATAACAACAATAAAACACAAGCAAACGTTTGTGGGCTGAGCGCATATCCATAATGCAGACATTACCAACGTCCTTTCTTCTGTCACAGCCCGTCAGATCTGTCACAACCATACGGGAAAGAGAAGACACTCTTTAGGTGTTGCGGAGAATGACTGAGACAGCACATACTGAGATTGAAGAGGACCTCCACTTTATACAGTTCAGTTTAGTGCCCTTGGAAGAAGGAAGAAAAAAAAATTGTGGAAATTCATAATCGCGTAGACAAAAGTACACCTTTTGTGTGAAAGTTTGTGAAAGTGTTTAGTTTCCGTTGGTTCAGTGCTGCAGTCATTGACTATCATCGTGGTTTGTTTGGGGAAGGTTGTGGAGGAAGAAACTGGTTGGGCGTTTTCAGCTTAATGCATGAATTATGAGCAGATGTTGTCAGACAACTGAAGGATACGTCTTTTACGCGCGTGCCACACACACACCACACACACACACACACACACACACACACACACACACACACACACACACACACACACACACACACAAAAGAGCGAAAAAATATAGATATTGAAACAAAGATTATGAGACGATTGAACATGACAGACCACTTTCACACTGAGAAACAAATTCAACGTAACAACTTCTGCCTCTGGTAAGTAAAAGGCAAGACTAACGAGAGAGTGAAAAGGGATGAGGGAGCGGGAAAAGGGAAAGGGGGTGATAACCGAGAGCATGCACTTAGGCTAAACAGGGTGTGGTCTGGGTTGGAGGGGTTGTGGGGGGGGGGGGGGGGGGGGTGTCTGTTTTTTCATTATAGCATTAGCACGTTGTTCCTGTTCAGGGTAAGTTCCTGTGGCTGGGAACTGCGCTGAGAGAACATTCTGAAGCCAGGTTATGAGGGTCTAGATTCTTTGCCGATACCGCTGCTTTCCGTTTTGCACACGTTCGCGGGTAGGTAACAATGCCCCAAGAATGCAGCAGGGATTTCACTCTGTGTGTGCGTGGTTGTGTGTGTGTGTGTGTGTGTGTGTGTGTGTTTATTTTATTGTTCTTTCTTCGTCTTTTTGCTTTTCGTTTTCACCACACCAGAAAAGTATTATGTTTATCTTAAGGGCAGATCTTCTCTTTCTCTCTCTCTCTCTCTCTCTCTTCTCTCTCTCTCTCTCTCTCTCTCTCTCTCTCTCTCCCCCGATCCCTGTTTCTGCCTATCCGCTCCAGACCCCTCCCAAAAAAAAATCTCCCACACCCATGCCAGTATACGTGACTGCACATGCCTGCGTGTGTGCTTGTACATGGGATTTTGTACACACACACACACACACACACACACACACACACACACTCACACTCACACTCGCACACACACATTACATACACACGCGCACACGCACACACCACACACACACACACACACACACACACACACACACACACACACACACACACACACACACGCACACACACACTTTGGAAAGCTTATGACCGTATATGGCACGGGAGACTGCTTTTTTAACTTAAAAATATTGGGTTAAGTGGTAGTATTTATCAGTATATTAAATCTTTCCTGACAGGGAGAAAAATTATCACAAAAATCGGGAATACTTTGTCTTCTTCGAGGCAAATCAACATGGGGATTCCTCAGGGATCTATAATCGCTCCTTTGCTTTTTAACATCATGTTGGTTTATTAAACAGTTATATTTCCATGAACATACTATAAACATACACATTGAACACAAAACACATTTGCCAGGACAACAAGAGGACTCTTATATACAGCCCTGGCAGTGAGACTTACAGAATAAACATGTGACTGATGGCGGCCTCGCTAAAATGTATAATGCAACATAATACCATAACAGACAAATTTAAACATGACAAAAGAGGTAACAATAACGGTATAGTATAGTGCTATACTTGTAAACGAAAGAAGAGCCAACAAAACATCATGTTGTATGATTTACCAAAACGTCTGTCCAAATCCAATAATACAGTACAGTATGCCGACGAGATAGCAATGTGGATGAACGCCCCTTTGAGGAAAAGGACTGGATTACACTTTATTAGTCATATAAACAGATTGTATCAGACAGAGCTTGATAAACTGAACAAATATATGATAATTAATAGTTTAGAATTTTCAGCGCAAAAAAACTAGCATGGTTCTTTTCAACAATGGTGCTGATCCAAAAAAGCTATCTAAATTTCATATTGATTATCATGATATTACTTACAAAACTAAAGTCAAATTTGGGGGGCTTTACCTTACGCCAAAATTACACAGGAAAAAACAGTTTGACACCATGTTACCAAAAGCAATGAAAAGTATGAACTTTTCAAAGATAGTAAGTAAACAAACTTGGGGTCAGGACCCGAAAACTCTTGTCCATCTTGAGATTTCACTTGTTAGATCTAGATTAATGTATGGTCAGGAGGAATTTTTTCTGCTTCAAAGAGTTCCTAAAAAATTACAAAGTTTAGATAGCAAAGCCATGAAACTGGCTTTAAGGTGTCCCACATCACACGAGCGTAACGAAATCGTAAACAAAGGCTGGTGTTTTACCTCTTGATAAGATGAGAAAGCTGACATCAGCAAAGTATGCAATAAGAGCAAACACCATTGAAAATTCACTTCGACCAGAGATAGACATAAGATCTGATACTGACAATTCAAAGGAAGCATGGAATAAAAATAACTTACAGACTATAGCACATTATGTCTCTGAATTATTTGAAGACTCCAATATCACCCCGAAAAACTGTTGTCCCAATGCATGACGAATGTCACGCCTATTCCTCCTTGGGAATTAACGAAAGGTAGTTTTGACTTTGATTACACAGATATACGAAAAGGTGACAATCCAAATATTTTAAGTACAACAATTAAAACATGTGTATCTGAAACTTATTCTGATCATCTTAAGGTTTATACTGACGGATTTGTGCTAGAAGATCATTATGCGGGCTCTGGCTTTGTTGTTCCATCTTTAAAAGTTGAAAAGTCTTATTATCTTGGCACAAGACATTTCGATTTTTCATTATTGACTACTCCATGAGCAAGTTACCTTGTCGTACAGACTTTTGTGAAATGCTTTAACGACAAAGTACTGTAAAGAAATTAAGTGTGTCTGATCTGCATAACTGACAATTGAGCATATACTGGTAAAAATGTGCTTCAGTGAAAGCTTTCCTACCTCCGGAATCTCGTAGAATGTACTTTGCCTGTTTCTAATGTGAAGTTATTTTGGGATCAGTTTAATCTTTTCAACCTTTCAATGTTTAGATTAGCTAGTTATTTGTTATGTAGTCCTATTGTTCATTTCTTGTAACTCTCTCTTGTCTCCGTCTCTCTGTCTCTGTCTCTGTCTCTCTCTCTCTCTCTCTCTTTCTCTGTCTTCTTTCCTCTTCTTTTTTTCCTCGTTAAAAAATTGATAATGTTTAAAAATTGACAAAGTTTTTAATGTTTTTGATGCTAGAGTCTAAAATAATTGACTCGATGAAAAGACTTTTAAATGAAATAACTAAGACACACACACATATGCGCGCGCGCACACACACACACACACACACACACACACACACACACACACACACACACACACACACACACACATGTGCACACACACACACGACACACGCACGCAAGCACATACGCGCGCGCGCTCGCATACACGCGCGCGCACACACACACACACACACACACACACACACCACACACACACACACACACACACACACGCACACACACACAGACTGGCTCACGGTGTACACACATTACTTACCCACCACAGTGCTAGCCATACAGCCAGCTCGCTCACAGTAAAACAAAAGAGCCCCTCTGACAGGTCCCTCCCCTCATTCTGTGCATAACTTGAAGCATGATGTGTTTGTTTGCGCACCCAGGGAATGCTCTCTGCAGATGCAATCAGCAATAGCTCTCTCTCTCTCTCTCTCTCTCTTCTGTCTCTCTCTCTGCGCCATTGGGCCGGATACTTTGCCCTTCCATGCTTCGCTTCTTGGGCTCTTCCATCGCAGATGGGGCGCGGCAGGGGAGGGGGAAGGGGATATGGAGATAGGGAGCTTTAAAAGCGGGTGTTAATGTGTGTGGATGGAGGTGATGGAGAAGACGGGAGGTGGAGTGGCGGGATAAGGGAGGTAGGGGTATGGGGAAGAAGTTCTGGTCAGAGACAGACGGGGGCAGAAAGAGACTAGCTTAGAAAGTCCCGACTCTTCTCCCATTTCGCTTACGCCCACCTGGAATCCCTTGAAGAAGAAAAAATGGGGTGGGAGAGGAGGGGTGGGAAGTCTGAACGTGAGATCTAACCAGACACCTTTAGGTCTTCAGACTACCACTCTCCCAGATGAGCTGTTCCGGCTGACAGAAAGCACGGTGTTTTTAATCTATGTGAACGCCTACGGCTAGGAATCCCGATGTCGATTCACCACGCCAAATTTAATGTTCGCATTAAAAAATTGGGGGGGGGGGGGGGGGGTGAGGTTTGGGGAGGGCGGAAGGAGGAGTGTAGTAATAACTGAAGTTTAATCTTTCCTTCCCTACCCGCTCTCGCTGTGGGCAGTTTTGTTATGCACGCTTTTTGCTTTTAAAAAAAGGGTCCTCTGAGGCGAGATTGCAACTTGGGTGCTCAACCAAATTTGTTTGCATATTCCATCCCTTGAATCGGTTGAGAAATCTACTGCTTTACAAAATAGATTTATGATTGCTGGCCAGTTGACTTTAACTGAAAACGT
>CM031604.1:73030250-73035250 GCA_018398815.1 Conus ventricosus
GACCGGTTTTTATTACCCCGCCACGTGGGCAGCCACACTCCGACTTCGGGGGACTTTTTTTTTAATTCTGCCGTTTTTCATTTGTCTTTTTTTTTTTAAATAATTTTTTTTAATTGGGTTCTGTTTTTCTGCCGATATTGCCCGTCCGCCTGTTTTTGTTTCGCAAAGTCTTTTACAGACTTGTACAGCTTTTGTCTGGTCACAGTTTGTAGCAAGCCAGCTTTTTGTTGTAATCAGGTTTGATGGGCTGGGCAATAGCCATTATGACCTGAAATGAGTTGACCTGACGACTACAGGTCCTGAGACTGTACACACTGTCCAAAGCGGACTCTAGTTGTCCATTCTGTAATGTCTGTTTGCCCGTGTGGCTTATGTTATGATATTTTTTTTATCAGCAGGGGTGGTTGGAAGGGAGAGGCTGCATTTTAATGCTTTTCTTTTTTTTTCTCGATGTTGTAAACTCTGAGGAAAAAGAAAAAAAAAGTTGAAGCGGAACTGCGGGCGCCATCAGCACAGCCTAGTTTTATCAGTCTTCAGGATGTCGATAGGTTGGCTGCCATGCTGTTGATTGATATAGACATTGTCTTTGTTGTTTGTTTTGTTTTTTTTTTTCAGGATGGGACCTTTTTTTTCCTCCAGAGTGATGACAGCCGTGGAAAGGTCCTGTGTCTTCGGCTGGGCAATAATAAGAACCACAACTATCAACTCCCCACCACCGATATCATTCTCTCTCTCTCTCTTGTTGCGTGTTATACACGCGCGCGCGCATGTGCGTGTGTGTACGCGCGCGTGCGCACGCGCGTGTGTGTGTGTATTCGTGTGCGCGCGCGTGTGCGCGCGCGTGCGCGCGTTTCAAATAGAGCCGGAGAAAGAAAGTAGACAGAGGGAAGCAAGGGGTGGGACGCATCGAAAGTGTGACAAACTGACAGACCGTCAGCATAGGAAGGGCCGCTTTCAACAGACAGGGAAAATGAGCACGGCGCCTTTGTACACCCCTCAAAGATTGCTAAGAATAAGCACACACACACACACACACACACACACACACACATTGAGCTCAAGAACGCTCACAAAGGGGAGGAGGAGACGGGTTACAGGCAAGCAGATGTTGCGCAGCGTGCTTCAGTTCAAACTGCATCCTGCTGTGACAGAAATGTGCATAATGACCTTACAGTGACCCTTCTCACTGACTGTGCAAGATTTATATTATCCGAATGTACTCACATCACGTTTTGTTAAGCTGGGGGAAAAAAGCACATAGCGAAGGTTGAGGGGTCGTATGCCACTGCTTCTCTCCATGCAGACGGACTCGGGCGCGCGCCCGATGTTTGTGCAGAGGCCATTGCGTGATTGACAGGCAGGCTTTGTTGCCGTTGGCAGGGGGATCCAGGCCGTCTGCTTACTGCAAACTTCCTTTTCCCTGTGACCATCCCATCCCCCCTATCACCACCTCCCCCATATATAAACCATATTCTTTTTTCTTCTTCTCTTTTTTTTTTTCCATTAAGTTTACTTTTTGTGTTTTGGGGGTCGGATGGAGGTGGAGGTAGGTGTGTGTGTGTGTGTGTGTGTGTGGGGGGGGGGGGGGGGAAGGGGCGGGTTGTAAAAGAAAGGGGGGGGGGGAGGGAACGGTACTTTCTTGCCTTTTCCTCATCAATTCGTCATGCCATAAGCTTCTTTCATAAGTATTTTCCACAGGGGCTGTTGCGGCAGTTGTTGTTATTGTTCTTTACAGTTTTCAACTTATTTTCGTTCCTGGTTTTGCTTCCGCGTTTAGGTGAGAAGGTCAACACGTAGCTTGACCTGCATGCAGGAGATACAGCAGGGCCTGTATGCACGTCAAACCCGATTAGCTTATTCGCGTTTAGGGCTTAAACGCGGTTAGCTATTCGGAGCTTAAACGCGGATAGCCCCTCTCCGGTTTTGGAATGCACGACGCCCTATTCGCGATTGAATAGCTCTCCGCGTTTAGAGGGCAGGAAACGGCGCTCTATTATAGATTCTTGGCAAAACCGGGGTGCAGCAGGCACTGCTTTCGGTTTAGTCATACCCTCCTTCGTGGAACTTCCGCTGGTACGTGCTTCGTCGGTTTTCGCCAGTCGAAGTTTTTATTGTTTGTGTTAGATCTACTTGCCATGGAGAATTCAAAGCGCACTAGGAAGCCAAATTTCAGTGCTGATGAAATTCGAGTATTACTGGAAGAGATGCAGGTAGAACGTGCGCTGTTATTCAGCAGTTTTACTCCGAGTGTTACCAACCCTCAGAAGACGGAAACATGGAAGAAGATCGCCGAGAAGGTGAATGCGTGCGGGGTGGCCGTTCGCATGTTGCCGCCTAAACCTAAACTTTCGGAACAGTTCTAGGTCATCGTACAGGTCAAACGGGTTCTTTCTGTCACGAAAGATGCGGTTTCGTCGCAATTGCCGTCGCTGTCTCACTTGGAAAAACATCAATGCAGCCATATTTATCCGCGTTTAGGCTCGCTATCGGACCCCCGAGGCACCGATAACTTTATCCGCATTTAGCCGAGTCGGATAGCTTATGCGGTCTGACGTGCATACCAAAATCTGCCGCCTATCCACCGAATAGGCGCTATTCGCGGACAGCCCTCTATCCGGATCGACGTGCATACAGGCCCAGGGCCTGTATGCACGTCAAACCCGGTTAGCTTATTCGCGTTTAGGGCTTAAACGCGGTTAGCTATTCGGAGCTTAAACGCGGATAGCCCCTCTCCGGTTTTGATATGCACGACGCCCTATTCGCGATTGAATAGCTCTCCGCGTTTAGAGGGAAGGAAACGGCGCTCTATTTATAGATTCTTGGCAAAACCGGGGTGCAACAGGCACTGCTTTCGGTTTAGTCATACCCTCCTTCGTGGAACTTCCGCTGGTACGTGCTTCGTCGGTTTTCACGCAAGATTCTTGAATCATGCACACTCCCTGGCCACTTTGCGACACAATTGATGAATACAAGGTCTGAATTATAAAAAATAAAAAATCACACACACACACACACACACACACACACACACTCACTCACACACACACACACACACACACACACACACACACACACACACACACACACTACTTTTAAACTGTTCACTCTGGGGCGATCTACATAGAGACAAAGAATTTTTTTTTCCAAATCAAAAGTGAAAAAAAGCCAACCATCTAGAGTGATTAAACATCTTGATTTCGGGAATAAATCTTCAGTGCCGGAGAAGACTGGCAGTAAGTATGGGAAGCTACAAATGTGCACTATCATTGAAAACAACAAATAATAATTGCGCTTGGAAATGTGCTGGAAAGTGGGGCGATTCACACACACACACACACACACACACACACACACACACACACACACACACACACACACACACACACACACTACTTTTAAACTGTTCACTCTGGGGCGATCTACATAGAGACAAAGAATTTTTTTTCCAAATCAAAAGTGAAAAAAAGCCAACCATCTAGAGTGATTAAACATCTTGATTTCGGGAATAAATCTTCAGTGCCGGAGAAGACTGGCAATAAGTATGGGAAGCTACAAATGTGCACTATCATTGAAAACAACAAATAATAATTGCGCTTGGAAATGTGCTGGAAAGTGGGACGATTCACACACACACACAACACACACACACACACACACACACACACTCACACACGCACACACACACACACACACACACACACACACACACACACACACACACACACACACACACACACACACACACCTTTCGGAACAGTTCTAGGTCATCGTACAGGTCAAACGGATTCTTTCTGTCACGAAAGATGCGGTTTCGTCGCAATTGCCGTCGCTGTCTCACTTGGAAAAACATCAATGCAGCCATATTTATCCGCGTTTAGGCTCGCTATCGGACCCCCGAGGCACCGATAACTTTATCCGCGTTTTGCCGAGTCGGATAGCTTATGCGGTCTGACGTGCATACCAAAATCTGCCGCCTATCCACCGAATAGGCGCTATTCGCGGACAGCCCTCTATCCGGATCGACGTGCATACAGGCCCAGGTGTACGCCGTGGAAAATAGATATTGACCTGTCGCGCTTATGTGTATGTATGTATATACACTGCCGAACTAAAGTTAAGGGCCAGAAGAAGAATCATCTCTCATAACCCCAAAAATCAAAGCAACACCTTCAACTCTTGAAATGTATTAATACGACATGTAACCTTTCGATTCATGTAAACAAAATCACCAACAAAGAAATTTCATTCGCGCAGCAAACGTCGGAATTACCCCACCCCCCTTTTGAAAAGTTGCAAGAAAGTTCTTTCAGTTTGGTCAAGTTCAGTAACGGGTGTGCCCACCCTGGGCTGCAAGGCATTCACCGATCCGTGAGCGCATTGAGTTCACATGGTTCTGGAGCATCTGTTGAGAGATTGCCATCCACTCCTGCTGCAGGAACCGGAAGAGCTGGTCGACATCAGCAGGTGGGGGGTGATTGTCCCTCACCCGGCGCCCAAGGATATCCCAGAGGTGTTCTATGGGCGCCAAGTCGGGTGATCGGGCTGGCCAGTTCATCCTCACAATCTGCTGACGCTGCAGAACATCTTGGACCACCCTAGCGCGATGAGGGGTCGCGTTATCGTCTTGGAGTATAGCGCCGGCACCCATGGCTTGCAGTGTAGGGAGGATCAGAGGCGTCACGATTTCATCCCTGTACCGTACGCCGGTAAGATTGCCTCTAATACGGTACAGTGGGGTCCTCCCGTGCAGATGGAAGCCAGCCCACACCATAACTGAACCGCCTCCGTACCTGTCATGTTCCTGGACACAGGCGTCGATGAAACGTTCACCTGGACGTCTCCAATCGCGTATGCGGGCATCACAGGAAGACAGAGTAAACCGGGACTCGTCTGTAAAGAGTACCCTGCCCCACTGCTGTCTGTTCCAACGTCGATGGTTTTGGCAGAACGCCATCCTGGCCCGGCGATGACGTGGTGTGAGGGGCACACGGACGACAGTT
>CM031604.1:73047750-73062750 GCA_018398815.1 Conus ventricosus
ACTTTTTTCTTGTCTTCCAAATAAGAGAGCTGAAACATCGTTTCTAACATCATTTGGCAGATGATCAATTGTCTGGGCTCTAGACTGATGGTACAAAGGACATTCTAACAGAAAATGTAAAGCGTCTTCGACTGGTGATCCACAGATGCATGACGAATTGTCTGAAAGGTGTCGTTTAAAGAGATCATCCCTTAGATCACTCATTCCCAGTCTAAGTCTGCTCAGAACTATTTCTGTTGATCTGCAAGGCAAATAGTAATACATAGGTACTGGGTTATCTGTATTATTTAGATATCGTTTGAGACGGCTTAATGAATCTGATTGTTTGATATCGTCTGGTAAGTCATTCCAGAGGGAAGTTGTTGAAGGAAAGAATGAAGATTTATAAAGTTCTGTTCTACAAAACGGTATATGTCTCTCCAAGGGATTCCGACGGTGGTAAGGGTTTGCAGCAGAGACTAGTTGAGGTAAGCGGTTTAGAAGATAAGGAGGAGCAATGCCGTTAACGATTTTGTAGAACAGGATAATTTTATGACGACGACGTCGTTCTTTCAACGATGTAAATCCTGACTCGGTGTAAAGCTTCTGGTGGCTCGTACGATTGTTCTAAGAGCATCCAGATGAAGGTTTTCTAGGTCCTGAGTTAACTTGTCTGTGCAATTGTCCCAGACAATGTCTGAGAAATCAAAGTGAGGCATTATAAATGATTTGTACATCGTTTCAAGAGATTTACGACTAAGACGATACTTAAACGAACGGAGACAAGCAACGAGAATGCGACATTTAGATATAACCGACCTAATATGGTGATCCCATTTACAGTTGGTTTGAATGATGACTCCAAGATGTTTGTGGGTGACTGTTTCCTGTGGGATTATATCTCCAAATTTAAGCGGAAGTGTTTCTGGCACAATTCGGTTAGAAATAGTCATGAGTTCAGTTTTAGATTCATTAAATTTAACTTTCCAATTCGATGCCCATTCAGTTATCTTTTGTAGATCGGAATTCAAAATTTCAGTTCGAATACGAGTATTGTCTAGCCCCAGGTACATACTCGTATCGTCTGCAAATAGTTTAACTACTGATTCTATATTGTTTTACAATATCATTTATATATACTAAAAACAATAGTGGGCCGAGAACAGAGCCCTGGGGGACACCCGCTGAAACAGGGAGATAGGACGACTTACTTCCTTTCAGTACAACTGCTTGAGTACGGTCAGGTAGATAATCATTGAACCAGTGGAATAACTGTCCACGAATACCCAGGGCCGACAGTTTGTACATTCAGTGCACAGTGCCACACTTTATCAAAGGCTTTAGACACATCAAAGAATATCGCTTGTGCGGTTGTTTTGCAATCTAAAAATTTACCAAAGTCGTCATAAATACTAAGCAGCTGGAAAACTGTCGAGTCGTTAGGAACGAAACCAGACTGAGCGGCTGTCAAAAGGCTGTTGTCAATTAAGTACTTAAACACATGTTTTTGAACACACTTCTCTAAAACTTTACCGATGCAACTCAGTAAAGAAATAGGCCGGTAATTTTCACACTTGTGTTTATCACCCTTTTTAAATATAGGTGTTACGTGAGCAATTTTCCAGACTGAGGGAAATTTGCCTTCAAATAAAGAACGATTGAAGAGATGCATTAAAGGTTCACAGATAATGTTCGCTGCTGCTTTTAGAATCTTATTGTGAACTAAATCGGGCCCCACAGCCTTCTTACAGTCCAGAGCATTCAAAATTTCTAAAACCATTTCTTTCGTAATGACTAGAGGATTGATAGTGCCTGCAAATTCTGGCATTGAAGGAACATCATCGTTATGATTTTCAACAAAACATTGTGTAGCAAAGTAGTGGTTAAGCGCAGTGGCTTTGTCGACAGAAGTGTAATAAATGTGACCATTAATATCTAGAGGAGGAATATCGTCTTGACGCATTCCCTTTTTAGAAATAAACGTTTTTACTAGTCTCCACCATTGCTTGGATCCTAACTGGTCAGCTGAAGAAATTCGTTGATCCAGTTCAACCATAAATTCTGTTTTCCTGCGTCTAACAGTGGCTGTTACGTCGTTACGAATTCGCCGAAAAAGTGTCCAGGCCCAGTCTGAGTTAAGATGTTTAGCTAATTTGTGAATATTGTTTTTCTTTTTTATTAAGCTTTTTATTTCCGTCGTGATCCATGGAGCATCACGTTCGTTTACCTTGATTATTTTCAATGGCATACATAGTTTAGCAATGTGCATAAGATAGTCAGAAAATGCTTTAGCTGAGTCGTCAATTGATTCGAAGGACAAAATAGGATCCCAGTTAGTGCGAGTCAGTTCGTCAGTCAATTTATGTACATCAAGTTTGGAATAATTATATATTGTTCGCTTGTAGGAAGAGTTAGCTTTGCGAAGAATCTTAAGAACAACAAATGGAGCTGAATGATCACTGCAGACTGGTGGCAGCACATCTACTGATTGAACTAAGTCTGGACACGGCGTCAGAATCAAGTCGATTACTGTAGAGGAGTGTTCTGTTACACGAGTTGGTTTGTTGACTAACTGAGATAAGTTATTCGTCACCATTATATTGCGAAGGTGGGTAGGTGGTTGGTGACTGCAATCAGCGTTAAAATCGCCAAGGACTATAAACTTATCAGGCGTGTTGCCAGCTAACTGCACCGACTGGTCAATCCAATTCCAATAAGTCACATTTGCATCAGGTGGTCGATAAAATGTTCCTACCAGTAGTGTGTCTTGTTTTAACTTTGTTTCTATCCACACTGCCTCCAAGAAGGGAATGGTCAAGTCAGGCCTTGGTCTACAGACTAAATTACTCTTAACATACACAGCAACACCTCCGTGTGCGTCACCTGCTCTGTCATTTCTGACTGGAGGGTGAAAACCTTGAATTGCAATATTATCATTGGATATGTCATCAGACAACCAAGTTTCTGAAACGGTTATAATATCGTAATGACTTACTTCACACTGAAATACTCATATTTTGGAGTGAAAAGATTTCCGTTCGTATCTCCTTCTCGTACAAGATTTTCTTCCCGTCAAAAAATATTGAAGCTGATTCTGTTGACGTCTAAAGCTATTGAATCATGATTTTAGAGTGTTCGTATCGTATTCTGCAAGCGAAGGGACTTTGATGTATGATGAAGCGTTTGTATGGGAGGAGGGGGAGGGAGGGTAAAAGGAAGTCTGTCCATTTAAATATTGTTGACCAACAAAACATACTGAACAAACAACCTGTAACAACTCTGGGGGTTTTTTGGGTTTTTTTTAATCCAGTTTTGAATTGACGTGTTTTGACCGTCTTGTGTCTAGTTGTTTACTGTTTATTTTGGAGACTTTCCCATGAATATCTAAACTGTCAGTTTCTTGACGTATCCCTTACCTACCCCAACCTTCCTCTCAATACCAACCCTTTCCCGTCCCCCATCTTCCGCTGATGGATTACTCTGTCTGTCTGTCTGTCTATCTGTCTCTCTCTCTCTCTCTCTCTCTCTCTCTCTCTCTCTCTCTCTCTCTTTCTCATATTTTTTTCTTTGCCCCCTTCTTTGTCCCATTTCTTGTCCCTTCTCCTGTCCTGCCTGAACGACTTTTGTTGATGTTTTGTTTGTTTTTAGTGAAACAGACTATGCAATGAGAGAGGGAGAGAGAGAGATGGGTGGCGGAAGGCACAGACGCAACAGTTCTAAGTGGATAGGCAGAAGGATGGGGGTGGGTCGGGGGGACATTGGGGCGAGGGCGATGAGGAAGGGGTGAGGAGTGTTGGAGGAGATTGGGAAGGGAGAACGGGGGAGAAAAGCCTTTTTGGTTTCCAGCACAAGTGGTAGCTCAGCTAATATGATTGCTCGACAACACGAGACACTTGTAGCACGAGTGGAATGACGCGGTGTCAGTAGGATGACTCATCCCTCTGAGTACCCCCATCCACCTCCACTCCACCCACCCTTGCCTTCCCTCCCTTTCCTCCCCCTCTTCCTCTCCATCCCTCTACTTCCCCCCCCCCCCCCCCCCCCTCTCCCCTCTCCACCACGCTCGTCCCGCGCCCTTCACGCTCTCCTCCCTCCAATACCTTGCCACCCCCTCGCTCGTCTTCTCATAATATACCCGTTTCATTTCTGCTGGTCGTCTCAGCGGCTTAACATTTTTTTTTTTTTTTTTTTTTTTTTTTGAGAGAGAAAGAGAAAGGGGTATCGGGGTGTGCGAATGGGGGTGTTTACTTTTCAATCGGAGAGAGGGTAATAGATCTCAGAAACAGAGACAGGTAGATAAAATGTTGCACGCTCCCACGCACGCCTCCCACCTACACCCCCCCCCCCCCCCCCCTCTTCACACACACACACACACACACACACACACACACACACACACACACACACACACACCACAAGGGCATTTAAAATAACAAAAGAAAAGAACATTTGAAAGCTTTTGCTTTTTCA
Source organism: Conus ventricosus (assembly GCA_018398815.1). Taxonomy (NCBI): domain Eukaryota; kingdom Metazoa; phylum Mollusca; class Gastropoda; order Neogastropoda; family Conidae; genus Conus; species Conus ventricosus. The sequence continues at coordinate 73,052,200 of CM031604.1, forward strand.
TTGCGTGTGATTTAATGCAGCGAAACTTGTTTTAAAATTTGTTCTCTCTCTCTCTCTCTCTCTCTCTCTCTCTCTCTCTCTCTCTCTCTCTCTCTCTCTCTCTCTCTCATTCTTTCCTATTCTTTCCTGTTTCTCATCAGCATAGGATGAAACAGTGTTATCTGAGATTAAGTTATGCTGATTTGCATTAAACTAGATTTTAAAAAAAAACAACAGAGGAGTGCTTTCAACGCTCTATTGCATAATCTTCGTATAGAATTATTTTTGTTAAGATTAGCCAGCGAAACATTAGGTTTCTTGATCATTCACTCAGTCAAGTTGAAATATTACAGATTTGCTCCCAAGTTCGAAGCTACGCGCGCTTTTTGGATGGTGCGCGCAGTGGTTGGTGCCGCAGGCAGACGATCGGAAGGTAGCGGGTTCAAGGCCCATTAGTATCATCACTATTATGGGGCTGTTCAGTTCCTATCCAGAGAGCTTCCCTCTCACACAGTCTGGAATTAGATTGTTAGAAGGGAGTAAGAATTGGTGACTGGAAGTAATGCCATTGAGAAAGCACTGAAGATGTGAGGAAAACAAATCTCCCAGAAACACACGGGCAAGACCTGGGACATACAGTCCAGTAGGGTTTCATCCGCATCCTGGAAATGTCTCATAGAGTATTGCCAAGATTTCCTAATCAACACTGCAGATGTCTAGCTGCATGCATCTCGCGGGTCTAGGTGAACACATGGTAGACATGGAGGCGGAAAAGGGAGTACAATCTGTCATATAGAAGTGGCCTTTATGGCGTTATCGTTATTGTTGTGTGATTACCGTCAGAAAATGTCGAATAATGCTGGTCTATTATGTCCTGTTCTCAGGTTGTTCCAGGTTTCGTTTTTTTACTCCATGTCTGTGCACGTGATAGTTTCCTGTACTTCTCTCACACATTGGTGTATTGGTCTAGCCTCAGACTGGATAGGACGTTAATCTAACTATTCTTTATTTCACTTCAATGCCATCTGCGTCGGCAACGTTGTGTTGTACGCCGTGCTGTCCCATGGGATGGGGGGGGATATTGAGTTGTACCCCCATGTTATGGAAACTCTGTACTACTAGTTTCCCCTTTTCTCTGTCACTATCTTCAACTCGATTTTGTCTCTTTTGTTCGTTTGTTTTCATTGTCATCTACAGTTTTCCAGCTTTTGTGGTCCGTTCACTTATCTCTGTTCTGGAAATTCTTCACGCCCCCCCCCCCCCCACCCCCACCCCCCACCCCCATCTTACATTATACAACAATTTTTTTTTTTTTATGTTGTCATAGTTTGACGACTAGGTGGTGAGAGCGTAGGCAGTGGCTTTCCATTTTACAGTGCGTTTTCTAAATATGACATTTTAATGTCGGTTTTGTTGCATTGGAATGTGTTCGTATATTGTTGTTGTTGCTGGTTTGTGATTTGTTTTGGTATTTTGATTGTTTTGTTTGTTGGTTTTAACTTATTTTTGTAAACTTCGGGTGACATATCAAGCATGATGGTTGACGCCTTCAGCATAGCCTAGTTTTTTTCTTCTGCCTTTATAGAATGTCAACAGTTCGGCTATAGTGTCATTAATTGATGAACGTTATTTAGTTCGTTGCGGCTGTTCCTACTTCTTTTTCCAGTGTGGAGACAACCCTGATTAGTCCATGTGTAGTGTGCTCTTCCATAATCTCTCTCTCTCTCTCTCTCTCTCTCTCTCTCTCTCTCTCTCTCTCTCTCTCTCTCTCTCTTTGCAGGTTGAATCAGCCGGTACAGCACCGACTTCTTAGTCAGTTGTTTTTAGTGTTAGTGTAGAGTCAGATAGGACTTTAGTCTCACTCTCCTGTTTTGATTTTCTCCATCTGCCAGGTCAGCTTAGGCGGATATGGACGTAAAACATATACTAAGAAACCAGCATCGTGATAAGTGCTCTTTCTTTGTATTAATCAAGTAAACACCATCAGACCCATTCAACAGCAGTGCAGCGTCTCCATGGGTGAGTACTCTATCAACACACATCCCGCTAACAGTGACCCGAGCTCCAGCTGACTGCCGGAGGGCGAGTTTAGGTACAGCTGTTTATGAGGATAACGGATAGAGCGGCCCGCGTACAGACACCGATCTCGGCCAACAACCTGCCCGAATGAGCCTCCGGCAAAGAGGACACCAATCTCACCTTCAGCTTGGCAGGTTTAGCAGGCGAGGATAAGGAACACCGAGTTCACAAAAATATCACCTTGATGATTCCACTTAAAAGATGACACAAGATTGGGGAATTTAATTTTTTTTAGAAAAATGGGGGGGGGGGGGGGGGGGGGTGGTATCCTCACACTTGAAACGCGAAAGGCCGAAAGCAGCAGTGTGGTGCACTTTCTCAACCTTTGGCTACACGTGCGATCCGCTATATTAATTTTATGACACCGCGCGTCGCTTGTCACTTCATCAGGATGGAGAGGTGTGGGGGAGGAAGAGGAAGGGTAAAGAGGGGGAAGAGGAAGAAGGGATGTCATGCGGAGCTTCTTCCAACGCCCCAAGAAAATAAACTGATTTTGCCTTGCTTTGTTTTAAAGGACACAAGATGTATTGCAGTTGATCTTGCCTTCCTTTGTCTTAAAGGACACAAGATGTATTGCAGTTGTCTCAAGATTGCCTTAAAACATCAGTGTCTGAAGATTGGAGCAGATTGCGGGTTTACTGAAATCAAGGCAAACTACAAGTACATACACAAGATAAAGTGCAGAGGCAGTGTTTGTTTTTGTATACAATCTGAAACAGATAAGTGAATTTCCGAGATCATTGTGCTGTTTCTTAATTTTTGTTTGTTTCTCCCGCCTCCTCCCCCCACCCCTCCCCCGTGTTCCTGACTTTCGGTATCATTGTCACCGTGATCGGCACTGCTATTGACGCCATGACGACGTAATTTCTGTTTCTGTAGATGCCATGACCACTTTATTTCTGTTTTACCCCTTCTGTTCTCTGTCGTGGGTCCATTTAAACGGTCGAAGGATTACTGAGCTGCTGACACTGAAACTGTCTTGTTGATTTATTTCCACCCTTTTTATTTAACATGTTTCCTTACTTTATTTAGCGTTTGCTTGTATTGCATGCTTGCACGCGTGTACTGACACATACATACACACGCGCGTGTGTGCATACCCGTACACGCACACTCTCCCTCTCTTCCGAGTCTTCCCCTTTCTCCCTCTCGCTCACTTTCCTGCCTTGTTCAATTATGTTCTCGTGTAGATGTATATTTGAGTTTGCCATGTAACGTGTGTGGGCTCGCATTTACGTTTGTGTGTGTACGTGAGCGCGTTTGTGTATGCAGTGTCTACGAGATGTAGGCAGGCTGGCACGTTTTTTTTATGTGTGTGTGTGTGTGTGTGTGTGTGTGAAAAACTAGGTTTAAAGAACTAAGCACGTGTCAAGAAGAGGGGAGAGGCTCTCCCAGGCGTAACCTCTTAGAAGCATCCACATTGGTTTTATGATCAGCCCTCGGTGCTTTATTCCGTCGTAAATTCCTCCTGGTCCCCAAGTTGGCAGGCTGTGCCTATTCTACCTGCCTGGCTGAAAGAAGGCCGAACCACTGCGAGACGGCGATTATTCAATATATGACAGTCAACACCTCCACTTCTTTCTTTTTTTTTCATCATCCCAGGCTCCAGGTCATGGAGAGAAGGGGAAAGGAGGATGGGAGGAAGAGAGGGAAAGGGGGGGGGGGGGGGTGCTGCATGATAAAAGACGATAAAGAATCTCAGCGCTGACAAGAATCTTTCTATTCCCCCCTCGGAGTGAGCCTGTCCTTTTCGCAGGATGGCCACATAAAAAGAGGGAGGGCTTTTAGGACTTCCGTCTGTGTACTGTTGAGGGTGTCGGGATCGGTACATGTCGTGGCGATAGGTCTTGAAAGCCCCTTGTTTGCCTCCAGCTTACTTAGAGACCGACACTCGCAGCACAGAGCTGTGTGGTGTGTGTGTGACAGACAGACAGACAGACAGAAAGAGAGAGAGATAGAAAAGGACAGCATGTGAAACTGGAAATGAAGACCCCCATTATCCTTTATCATTTAAGGACAAATTTTGTTTTTTGTTCGGCAGGAGCTGGTGCGACGCCCATTGTTTATATTCAGGTTCAACATCCACACCCACAAAGACGATTTATGTTGAACGAATAAGTAGTGCAGACACAAAAGTACAGGCTAACAAAATGACTATAAAAGATTAGGGAGAGAGAGAGAGAGGGGGGGGGGGGGGGTGGAGGGAAAGAAGAAGAAAGAAAGACGATGTTGCAGACATCCCAAGAAAGTGAAAGGGGAGGGGGCAGGAGGCCTAGGGAAGGGAGGTAACCATCGAAATAGAGTGGCGACAAGTGAGGTGGGTGCTAGGAAGACCTAACACCACACTGTTACCACACAACTGGAGTCACAGTTACAGATCTCGAGAAGTCTTTGGTCACAGCACGTTCAATTGAGCGAACAGCAATTTCTTGTTCCTTTTTTTCTTCTTTTTTTTTCTCCATATTGCGCTATAGCCGTCTGGTAGGAACTGACAGTATCCAATTTCAAACTTGGGTGCGTTACCACCAGCTATCCTGGTACCCAGGGTAACGTCAGTACACCCTCAGCTCTCTGGTAAAGTCTGGGTGGAGTAAGGCGAAATCTTAAAGAAATAAAACTCGTGCGGGTTATCAATCGGATGTTACTGGTATGAAGACAACAGGAGTCCTTCTTTTTTCTCTTCAGTGAACTGCAAGCCGTCACAGTTGTATATTTTCCACGATTTTCATCAGACTCCACAGCGCTGATGCAATCTTTTGTAAACAGCTCGACCAGCATAAGACTTACGCGAAAGGGGATATATATATATATATAGAGAGAGAGAGAGAGAGAGAGAGAGAGAGAGAGAGAGGAGAGAATGGTACTGAGGATCAGCGCAATCTTAAAAACAGTGTTCAACCACAGTGGGAGCGACATATATATACATCCATACATATATTGTATTGTACTGTATTATATCATATCATATTATACTGTATTAGATCATATCATATATCATGTTATATTTTGTTATATTGTATTACATTATATTACATGGTATTAGTGTAGCAGAAGAAGCGTGGATTTTTGTAGGGCGTGTTTAAACAAACACTCACTGTCTTGTGCGCTCTGGGAATCTGCGGAGCAGAATGTTGCTCTCTCTCTCTCTCTCTCTCTCTCTCTCTCTCTCTCTCTCTCTCTCTCTCTCTCTCTCTCTCATGTCTGTCCTCCCACCCACCCCCTCTCTCCCCATCTGTCTCATGTCTGTCCCCCCCCCTCTCTCTCTCTCTCTCTCTCTCTCTCTCTCTTTGCCTGCAAGTAAGGAGAGAGAGAGAGAGGGGGGGTGGATAAAGAAGCAGCATGGAGCACAGACCATGCAAAAAAACGTGATCTTGAAATGCTGTTGATTAGTCTCCTATTGCAGTCGCTGTCTGTCTGAACAAAACTATTTGGGCTGCAAAGTGAGGTGACTGCAGGCGGAAATCTAAACAAATCTTGAAAAGTTTAGTACTATATCCGCCAAACATGAACAAACGAATCACAAAGCTATTTTGACTGAAATTCTTCTCAGAATCTTCTCTTCAGCTGTGTGGTAGGTGACAGTGATGAGCATAACAAGGTGCAGGCTAGGGTACTCGAGGTCCGATTTGGAACGTCGACCTGTCACAGAATGTTTAAGAGTTTGGACTCAAATTTGTACAGGAAACGAATCAACATAATCACCAGAATTCGTTTCTCCGTGTGTGTGTGTGTGGTGTGTGTGTGTGTGTGTGGTCAACTGTAGCATTGATATTTCATTAATAGTCGCGAGGGACACAAACTGGAGGGGATTGTAAAATATTGATCAAACTTTTTTTTCTCCCGGTTCAGCGTTTATCATTATTATTATGAATACTTACATAGCGCCTATCCTCGGCTAGAGACCAGGCTCTAAGCGCTTTACAATCCACACTCGTTTACACAACGGGCTGCCTACCTGGGTAGTGCCGACTAAAGAGCTGCCAGCTGGCGCTTCATTCAGTCGTTTCCCGTGTCATCCAGTCCATATCGTTCATTATCGTTCACTCAATTTCCTTACTTCCTTCGTTCTTTCCATTTATTCGTTTTTTCAAGTCCGACATGAAGTTCGCGTCAAGTGATGAAGAAAAGGTTAGTGGGAGCGGCAAAACTGGGTTGTGTGTGTGTGTGTGTGTGTGTGTGTGTGTGTGTGTGTGTGTGTGCGCGCGCGCGCGCGCGCGTGTGCGTGTGTGTGCCTTTTAGAATAGTGCGGGGGAGGGGAGGGGTCAAACGTACTTCGTGATTGGTAATGATGCAAACTTGAACCTTTTGGAAGTTAGGAGAGAAAGGGAGGGGGTGGCGGGGGGTTGCGGATTCAAGGCTTAGCCTCAAATGCTAAGGTTAAAAGCATGGCGTATCAGAGAAAGATAGTAAACTAAGATGGCTCTTTGATCATCCAATCAATCTTCATCAGGTTATAAGAAGAGTTTTTCGTCGTGAGAACCAAAATCTTATTGTATGTCGAGTGAGAGGATTTTGTATGTCCAGTGAGAGGGCAAAGGTCAAGGCAACATCATGAGATGATAGAAAAGCTTTGGGATGATAGAGCTTGGATCTTGCATCCAATAGTCTGCAAGTTCAGTTTCATACGAAGAGTTACATTGTGAGAGCATGGATACGGATGGAAGTGAAGGTTAGAAATTTGAAGTGATAGTTACATCATGGCGCTTTTTAGAATGTGTCTAGTTGCTAATGCATGCCTTTCTTGCACTGTCCTCCCCTCCTCCCCCCTCCCCCCTCCCCCTCCCCCCATCCGTGTAGTTCCTGTCCATGATTTAACTGGTGCTGTCAAGCGTGACCTTTAACTGCCTTTTGTCAAAGCAAAATGAGCCGTGCATATACATGAACATAATGTGTTACCATGATGCGGGTCACTTTGTTCGTCAGTGAAGAAAACATTAGTAACCGTGAGTAATCATTTTTATGCCATTTTCCATGATGATCTCTTGCTGTTACATCATCTCACTCGGTAGGATTTCATATCAAAAGGTTACAGGTAGGCCTATTTTAGGTTGATAGCATGACTTTCTCAGAAAGCAAGTTGATTTCTGAATGTTTTCTGTTTACAAAGCTTATTTAACTTCAATAATGAGCCAAGGAAATTCCACTTGATTCAGATTTCAGTGAAGAGAGTGGAAAAATACCTGATACGGGAGAAATGTTTGCGCACATATGTACGTCCCCACTTACTACCCCATCCCATTCTTTCCTCCACCACCACCACCACCACCCTCTCTCTCTCTCCCCTGATAACTCGTCGTTACCTTCGCTACACAAAAAGTAGACATTAAAAAAAATCAGAGACGGTGTATTTCATAGAGATTTTTTTTTTAAAGAAAGAAAAGAAAAGAGCAGGGGTGGGAGTTGGTAGAAGGAAAGAACATCATAAATCCATGAAAAAAGAAGGGGGGGGGGGGGGATAAAGAAAGGGAGAATAAAAATAAAAGGGGGAGGGGGCCGATAGAAAATTAAGGAGCCGTAAACTCTTGTGAAGTGCGAAGACCGTGTTCTTGGGGTCTCCTGACCCGTACGGACCTCTTTCAGCGCCGTGTTTTCTAAAGAGACACGGAACGATACGAGTGAGATCTGTCACCACTCGTCGGCCTGTTTTTCTTATTTGTGCGAGCTTGGAACGCCTGGCACATGAGTCACATCTCAGCCCTATTATATCTCACAATTTATAGGTCAACAATGAAGTGCAGGGGAGCTTGAGGGAGGGGGTCCAGGGGGAAATGGAAAAGGGGACCGGAGGCGGGGTTTGGGGGGGGGGGGGGGGGGGGGCGGGGGAAGGGGGGAGACACCGGGAGACCTGTTCTGTTGTGAAGGGTGATAGGGTTACTGGGTTTACAAGTTTCCGTCGTCAACACTTTTGACACTTTCGATAGTTTGTGGGGACAGATTCCCTGGCTTCGTCGTAAATCCTCGAACAATCCCAGGCATTCGTTTCTGTTTTAATTTAATCGGAACACCGTATTAGGTCCGTCGGCCTACGTGGATTCACGAACGTTTTCGTTTTAGGGTGTGTGCATGTGTGCTAATACCCTGTTGTATGTATATCCTGAATTCCGGCTCCATTTCGACGGTAATCTTTGAAGCCGTTTAGAGCTCCTATCCGTATAATTATGATTCCAAGCGACAGGTTGTAGACCTGATACATAGGCTTATGTGGCTGCACAATCTGTTGATTTTGATTCAGCCGGTGTGCTTTTGCAATGTACGTAAGGCCTGAATCAACGACTCCGTCATATTTGAGTACGATTTTGAGTTTACCACGTTTCTGTTAGCTGTCAGATCGGCGAATGCCTAGTAAATGCGCAACGGACCTTTGAAGAAGACAAGACATACGTAAAGTTAAAAAGATTCGGCAAGAAAATTCACACTTTGTGCTAAACACACAAAACTTTTAGGTCCCAGAATTCATAGTATTTACACAGAATACTACCCCCCCCCCCCCCCCCCCGGCCCACCCCAGCCCCTCACTCTTCATCCCTTTTCTTGTTCTTGGTGAATGGGTGATTTGTCTCATCCTGAATGTTCCCACCATCACCACCCCTCCCCCCTCCCCAACCTCTCTTGTTCCTTTCCTAGAGTTGTACAGGTATTTCCGTTGTTTCCATGGCAGGCCTTCGGAACAGAACGGCGTGGAAGGTAATGTCACTCACCTACTCTTTGACTATAATGGGCGTCGGGGCATTACCAGCTAAACCGCCTCGCAGGTAAAGGGGACATTTGATGGGGCGAGGAGGAAGGACGAGGAAAAGAGTGAAGCAAAGTGAACGTTCACACGACGAGTCATCGAGTGCAGAAGTCCTTCCACGCCACCTGTATACTCTGGCTTGTTATCGTAGATGACTCACCCTCTCTCCTTTTATTTCTTTTCCTTCTTTTCTTTTTTTTTCCCTTCTTTTTCAATTGTTTGCTTGCTCATATCAGGACACTCTCCTGCCAAAGTAAATGGTACTCCTTTTATCGCAAAGCGACGTGACATGCGAAAATTTCGGTACCTCTAGCCTGCCGGTGAAAAGGGTTGGGGCTTTCATGCCTAATTCGTGTACTGTTTGACTTCAGGCTGGCATTTTGGGGGGGGGGGGGGGGGGGGGGGGGGGGGGGAGTGTAGGAGTAAGAGAGGGGAAGTGTGCGTGCGTGGGGGTCGGTGTCAGAGTGGGTGGGTGAGAGAGAGAGAGGAGAGAGGGGTAATGGTAAGGTAATGTTGCTTATAGCCCAGTCGACCGCAAGGGGCCATATCAGGGCTGTCACCGCGTTGAAAACAACTCAGAAGTTGTTTTTTTTTTTTTTTTTTTAAAGGAAATGAAGAATAAACAGGGAAGTTAACTTCCGTTCCCATATTGAAGAATAAATAGGGAAGGTAATTTCTATTCCATGGTGAAGAATAAACAGGTTACTTCCTTCTGTTCCGTGACGAAAAATAAACCGGGAAGGTAATTTCTGTTTCCATGATGAAGAATAAATAGGGGAGATAACTTTATTCCCCTCGCCGAAGAATAAATACTGAAGAAAAAATAAGGAAGGCGACGTCTGTTCCTATGTCAAACATGAATAAGGAAGGTAACTAATTTGTGTTCCCATGTGAAGTGTAAATACGAAAAGCAACTTCTGATCCCTGGATGAGTACAAATGAAGAAAATAACTTTTGTTGGCAAGTGAAGTATAAATAAGAAAGGAAACTTAAGCACCCACATGGAGTATTAGTAAGGAAGGTAGCTCCTGTTCCTAGAGTGAAGTGTAAATGAGAACGGTAACTCTTGTTCCAAACTGAAGTATAAAGGCGGACGCTGACTTCTGTTCCCAGAGTGAAATATGAATAAGGAAGGGAACTTCTGGTCCCATGTGAAGTCAGATGTTGTACATCTGGTGAAGCATAAACAAGATAATTTCTATTCCCGTGGAAATGGAACAAACAAAAGTTACTTTCCGCGTATATTATGTACTATTTAAGAATTGTAATGAAAATAAGGTTTGAAATTTTGTTTACAATATTAATGAAATTTTGTTTTAAAAATCAGGTTATGAAGCAACATGAGCGCTCTCTTATTACTTTTTTTTAAATCTATTATTCATTAATTTATTTATTTTGTCATACATTTTAATTAAGGCTAATCGTGTCTCTAACACGAACATCAATGGCTTTATTCTAAGGACAGAGTGGTAGTAATATATATATATCATGCAGACACGCACACAGAGGAAAATATAAATGAGAGAGAGAGAGGGGGGGGAGGAAGAGGCATTTTTTCCACCGCGTTCTACGTATCAGTTTTCGCACGAGTAACGTCAACATGCTCCAAAATACGATTTTCCTGTTTCATTCTGAATTTGGAGGAGAGAGAGAGAGAGAGAGAGACCATAGGGCTAGAAAACCATTACACCTCTTTCTTAACTGTATGTGAAAGTGACCAATGTGCTCCGATTGCTGGTGTGTTTGGAACTCCTTTGCAT
>CM031604.1:73065250-73072750 GCA_018398815.1 Conus ventricosus
GCTTGCTAGTTATTTAACGTAATTTACTCTAGGCTACGTTTGAGATATTTCTCAATGTTCAGTAATCTTGTGCATAAGATTGTGTTGTTCATTTTGTACGTGACAACCCCATCACGAGGTGCGGTGACCTTAACTCTCTCTCTCTCTCTCTCTCCGTTGGCAAGCCCACACATGTGCTTGCGCGTACCTGAACTCACGCTCACATGAGATCACACGTGCATCACTATGTTTATCTCACTTTATCTTCCCTCCCTTCGTCGTACACGCTGTTCCTTCGATTCTTATTCTTAACATTAAGAGCGATGTGAAAATAGCTCACAGGCTGAATACTGTATTCCGAAGCATTGCTCTTATGATATTCTTTATAAAGAGAAGAAACACAAAACGCATATTAGTAGTGAAACTTCATGAGGCATTCGTTTTAAACAATGCAGAAACGCTGTGCATATAACAAAACTGGTGCGACCGGCGCAAATCACAAATCATATTTATTCCATGCCAGGTGAAAATAGATGACTCACTTGTTACGATTTTAACGATTGCAAGTGTTAATACCATTGGTGAATTGGTTCAAGACAATGGCCAATAGCATCATCGATCTAACAGAAGAAGTAATCTTTTGTATGGTATGAAAACATGAGCAGCTGTTGATCATCAGCACAATCAGTCCTTTAATCCTAGAGTCGTCGGAGCACCACTTCAGCTGACAATCCTCATCCATCCTCGTCTATCTTCCACCGCTCTTTGGGACTTGCCAAAGGTATCCCTGTCCAGGAATGGACATTGTCCCCACACCTCTGTCTCTGTCTGTCCCTTCTCCTCTTTTCTAGTACAGTGCCTGCAAGATGTTTTTTTGCAGGGCCAGATGATCGAGAGTTGTGACCCTATCATTTCAGTTTACGTTTCTTGACTATTGTCAGCAAGTCTTCGTAGGGGCCAATGGCTGCCACGATTCTTTTTCATTGGCGACATTTTCTTTGTAGAGGATGCACAGGATTTTGTGGTGGCATCTCCTTTCACGCGCACACACACACACACACACACACACACACACACACACACACACACCACACACACACACACACACACCACACACACACACACACATTCCCATTCCCCATGAAAGCAGTGAACTCTCTCTCTCTCTCTCTCTCTCTCTCTCTCTCTCTCTCTCTCTCTCTCTCTGTCTCTCTCTCTCTCTCTCTCTCTCTCTCTGTCTCTTCTCTCTCTCTCTCTCTCTCTCTCTCTCTTCGTCTCTCTCTCTCTCTCTCTCTCTCTCTCTCTCTCTCTCTCTCTCTCTCTCTCTCTCTCTCTCTCTCTCTCTCTCGCAGCGACACTCACAGACACACACATTTAGTCGTGCGCGCACACATTCGCACTTTATCTTTGAAGAGAAATTTAACTCCAAGACGAACACAAAGACCTACTCCCTCCTTGGAAAAAAAGGTGGAAGAAAAATGAGTGTAATCCACCTTATTCACTAGTTTCTTTGCCACAAATGTTACTTCATTTGCGTGAGTCACATTTCTGTGTAATATCATGAAATCCGTACCATCTCTCTCTCTCTCTCTCTCTCTCTCTCTCTCTCTCTCTCTCTCTCTCTCTCTCTCTCTCTCTCTCTCTCTCTCTCTCTCTCTGATGGTTCTTTCTGCACGTTTACATTTTCACAGTTGCTTATTTTCATATTTTTCCGTCTGTTGGTTGAAGTTTAGTCGCATAATGGAAAAAAAAAAAAAACGAACTTGATCCTGTCTTTCTTCAAGCTCCCTTGTCTCCGGAACGATGTTTACAGAGCCCCTGGAACGTGGATACACAAAATGCAAGACGCAATCTGGTTATGAGAGAATGTATTCCTCACACATCAAACCCGACCATCAGAGTCTTTCACCATTTATACTGGAAGTAGAGAGGGTGAGGATGATAAAATGGCGATATCGTAGACACTTACTTCCTCTCCGGCCTATAGCCCTTAGAGACGACAATAATGTTTGCTATCGTGTTTGTGTCGAAGATGAAAGTGGGATTTTGAACAGACAGAAGCTGACTCGGAAACCAGATTGCTTTAACTGTGATTTTCGTCGATGTTTCTTTGTTTAGCGACACGTATGTGTATGTCACGTTACGCGATTCTGCGAATCCTGACAACTACCAAGCCAGAGCTCAGTTTACACAGTGTTTGTAAGTGTGAGGTCCGAGCCTTCTTGCACCACAGGACTTTGCTGCTTAATTAAAGTGCAGAAAGAACAATGGCTGTACATGATTAGAAAATATTTCCTGTCTGACCTCTAGTCCTTGCGGGCAACCATGATCTTGTTTTAGTATTGACTTGGACGGATTTTAAGACGAAGGAAGTGAAACAGAAAATATGTTATTAAAACATCGTCTCTCTCTCTCTCTCTCTCTCTCTCTCTCTCTCTCTCTCTCTCTCTCTCTCCGTTTAGCATTTCAACGCTGAGCCTTCCATAGGGACCTCTATTTTGATACATGTGGCATATCCAAACAATCCTCTACTCTTGCTTTTTTTTTCCTAAGGATTAAAGTCTGACCGGCACAGGCACCTCAAAGTGAATCCACGCAAAATCAGTCGGTAAACATCATTTGATCCAATATCGTTCAATAGGATGCAAACACTGCACAGTGCGGACTGCCGCCTCACACACACACACACACACACTACACCAACACACACACACACACACACACACACACACACACACAGAAATAGATTTGAGGCAGAGGCAAGGGTGATACGTAGCCGAATTCTGAAAACTTCCATGTGATTTGTACCTGATAAAACCGCAGTTCACTGGGTATTACATATGTATGGTTCCTGCAACGTGAAAGACGCGCTTTTTCTTGTTTTGCTCGACGCTGCATCATATTTCGCAGTGGGTGGCTGAGGAAACAAAAAGAGGCAATGACATGTGTGTAAGAGAACAACTGTTTCCATATTCTTTTATTTAAGCGAGTTGGCTAAAAGAGGGGTAGGAAGTGAGATAATGAAGATAGTGGTTGTTTGACATTTTATGGTTTTGCTCTCATCAAGTGTCTCCGGGTATTTTGAGAGTGACGAGCGGAGGGGACAAGCAATGAGAGACATCAAGTGTGTCGCCTACTCAAGCCCCCCCCCCCCCCCCCCCCCCTCCTCCACCCACTCACCACTACCACCACTCCCTCACTCTCTCTGTCACATACACACACACGCGCGCGCGCGCGCATAATAGTGGACAAGCCACAGGGGACGTTCAAGTTGTCTCAAACAGGAAGACGTTGTGAGGAATGTATTATAAGTCGCTAGAAATGTAGTCCTCGGCGAATGACGTAGTGTGACACTAATATGAATATATGCTAAATAAAGAAGTATTCGTCATAGGAATGTATTTATAAATGATAGAGATATTTAAAAAAAGAAAAAAAGCACAAACATATTTTTGAAAGTTGATTCAGGCTTGTTACTCCGTTTATAATTATCTCAGGTGTGAAGACAAATAAATCTAATCATCGAAGCTTACAGATAAGGACAGATATCTTTCTTGGAATGTATTAATGGGAATAATGATGATAATGATAATGGTAATAACAACAACAAACACAACGAGAAGCCAACAAAATATCAACGTTCAAACAGCCGCCTATTAGATTTTACACACATAACTCGTATATGAACACACACTCCAAAACCTTCCCACTCCCTCTACTCTTCCCAACCTCCACCTCCCATCGCCAACTCCCACTCACCCACACAAAACACACAGAAACACACACACGCCACACACACACACACACACACACACACACACACACACACACACACACACACATTCTCTGTCTGTCTGTCTGTCTCTCTCTCTCTCTCTCTCTCTCTCTCTCTCTCTCTCTCTCTCTCTCTCTCTCTCTTTCTCTCTCTCTCTCACACACACACACATATGCGAACACGCGCGCGTGCACACACACACACACACGCACGCACACACGCACACACACGCACACACACACACACACACACACACACACACACACACACACACACACACACACACACACGAACTTGACACAAAATCTGTTGTGTGTGTTATAATCGTTCCATGATAGGAACTCGAAGTCTTACGGAGAGACTCTTGGATGGTTTGTTAAATGTGAACGCAGTGCGCTGGTTCATCGTCGCTAGACTAGCGCAAAAATAGGGGTGATACGGGTGCTAGGAGTAACCCATCTCCGCAATGTAAGGTTACATTTAGGTTAAATGACTTGTTGCGTCGACGCCCTACTGCAGGTTATATAGCCATCGAACATAGAAGCAAAAGCAGGTTCATCAGCCAGAATAATTCTTGTTCCCGTTATTACCCTTCAACAGGGTTCATACAAGTCCTTGAAAGTCCGTAATAGTCCTTGAATTACGAGGATCCTTTTCAAGGACCAAAAAGTCCTTGGAATTGGAACTTTAGTGCTTTGAAATAGCCAGTATGCTTGAAAGCGCTTGAAAATTAAGATTTGAATGGAGTAGTATACGTTTTGTTAAAAAAGAAAAAGAAATCAGTACTAGGAATCGGTGATATATGTGAAAAAATCTGTATTTGCCGAAAATTTCCACTTCCATGTCACCTGCTTTTAACAGAATTCTGCTGAAATAAGTGTGCGAAGCCATCAAAGTATGAATAAAAGCTTATATTTTCTGTAATTCGGTTCTTGAATTTCATATTAAAAGTTCTTGAAAAATCCTTACAAAGTCCTTGAATTTTTTGTTTGGAAGTCCGTATAGCCCATACGAAACTGTTATCAAGTAAGAGTAATGCAAGGGAAATAAGAAAGAAAAGAGAGAAAAAAAAAGAAAAGAAAAAAGCAAAAGCTGTTGTCGATCCTTTAAGGAAACAGTGACAGTAGTGAAATCAGTTATCGTCACTGTTTTCCTGAGGAAAACAATCATTATCTATCAAGAAAACTGTGATGATGATGATGATGGAGGTGGTGGCGGTGGTGGTGGATGTCAAGGAGCGAGAAAACCTCTCACAAAAGGCATTAGACTCTTGGAGGCAAAGGGACGTTGTACGTAGTATACAAATAGGTAATAGACCAATTATAGGTAATAGGCCAATTAACCAGGGTACCTTACCCAACGCACACGGCCTAACTGTGTGAAGGAGGCCAAAATGGCCAGATGACAGATGACACCTAGGAGAGAGTTCGGACCTGCCCGGTGGCGAAAGGGGGGAGGGATGTAACCACTACGACCTCGGCGCTCCAAGTGAGCGCTAAATGCTCAGTCAGCTGATGTTCTTGTGTAAACAGTGAAGTGAAGAGCAGGAGTCTTGGGTTCATTCGGATGGTATTGCCGTGGGTCACTGTGTTGGTTCTATTGTCAGGCTGGCTGAATGCGTGTGGAGGTTGTAGTAGCCCTCCTTAAGATAATTACTGTGTTAAGTAACCACCGAAGTCGGCGGGAATTTTCGATGTCCATCTGGGGCTAAGTGTGTGTTTGCTAATCAATTAGGTAGGGGAGTGTGTAAATGCTGATGTGTGGGAGAATGTAGCGAATGAAGAATTCAGGGTACTTGTGAACTAGGGGTTTGAGAAGCAGCGTGGACAAAGGCATGGCCCGAAAGGGAATCCCTTGTTTCCCTCCCTATATAAACTGAGCGAGAACAACGTGAGAGGAGAACAACACCAGGAGAGGGAGAGAGAAGGCCGAGGAGAGAGAGAGAGGAGAGGAGTGAGCAGGACAGAGAAAGGGTCGAGAGAAACGTGGTCTGGGAGATAGAAGAGACAGCTAAGTCTTAGGGTTGAAGACAAGCTGGAAGAGAAGGAAACTAAGTTTGAAGCCCAGAGGTGGGTGAAGACAGACAAACTGAATTTGAACCCAGAGGTGGGTGAAGAGAGACGAAGAAGAAGAGTTCTACGTCGAGATCCCAGAGACGACCACGAAGACCCAGTCCTGAAACCTGGAGCCAGTCAACCAAGGGCATCACCATCAAGCAGTGCTGAAGAAGACGTGAAGAGACTTTTTCAAGAACTGTGGTGTGGTGTGAAAGCGTGGTTGTGTGTGTGAAAACCTGGCCAGGTAAGAAGTCATTTGTATTATAACCCGGGATTAGGAAGTATTGATCTTTATGTTTTGATATTTCATTGTGTGCGATTGATTGTTCATGATTAATTATAAGTAGCATAGAAATTGTATTTCTTGTTCTCAGTCGTGTTAGGAGAGAAACGAATGCGTGACATCCTATTCCCAGAGAGAGGCGAATGATTGATGGGCGCATGAGTGTGCATATGCGTGTATGAGTGCAAAGATAACCTTGGTGTGTTAAGCCTGACTAATAATACATCAACTTAGTGCACTTAAGCAATACCATCACGATTTCCGCCGTCCTGGACAGTGGAGATGGGAGAAAGAAGAAGAATGATAAGCGATTTTCCGGGAAAACAGGTATTATCACTTTTTTGCGAAGACTGATATATAACGTTCCTCACGAAACAGTGGTTTCCCTGTTTCTCGAAGAAAACAGTTGCAATCTGTATGAAAACATCGGAAATCACTTATCATTACTGTTTTCACAAGGGAGAAAAAAAAAAACAATGGTCGTTCAAGAAGACGATGAAAATAAGTTAATTCTCCCGAGGGAGGGTAGGTGGGGGGGGGGGGGGGGGGGATATAGGTCTTATCACTGTCTTGTTGAAGGATAGAACTTGTTTTTATCAAAGAAAGATTGAAAACGGAAATCATGAGATTATGAAGCTAGTATACATCCATACACAAGTGTGACCGTGTCATGTAAGATGGGAAAGAGAGGAAAAGGTACGGGATGTGGTTTCGGAGGCCTACCATTACTGCAATGACACTATCAAAAGAACAACCCATCGTTACTATGGGCTGTGAGGATGCCATGTTTTTTCGGAAGGAACTCGTAAAAGAGGGGGGAGGGGGAGGAAAGAGGAGACGTAAACAGTCAACGACGAACAAGGAAAGCAACTTTTGCTCCCATGGAGAAACAGTTACCTGCCCATAACTTCAGACTAATGCAGCGCTCGGCACCAATTTACCTGGCCTAGACAGAGACACGAGGCACACAGAACAAACTAGGAACATCCTCGGAAACAAAAATGGTCCATGCTTGTCCGTATACCTTGAGTTGGCACGCAAACACAGCAGCAACAACAAGAAACGAAGGAGTGAACAAACACAAAGCAACATTTTTATTTAAAAGTGACTAAAGTTTGCGTGTCAGCTCAAGGCATAACGGACAAGCTTGGACCATTTTTGTTTCCGAGGATGTTCTTTGTTTGTTCTGTGTCCTTCGTGTCCGTATTATCTATGCCAGATAAATTGGTGCCGTTAGCAGCATTAGTTTGGAGTTGTGGGCACAACAGTAGAACATAAACAAGTACAGGTAACCTGGCATGTGATTGCTATGAAACGAAATCTTTCAGTAAAGCAAGGAGATGCCAATTACAGCCGTCTAGTGGATGGATTCCTCCGCCCTCTGACATATTTTCATTGTTTGGTTA
>CM031604.1:73077750-73090250 GCA_018398815.1 Conus ventricosus
AACTCGTCGATGCATGTGTGTTTTGTTTTCACAACATTAATTCATCATCCCTGTTCAGTCATGTTGATGGTGCGAGGGAGTATGTGAGTGACTGTGTGTGTGGTGTGTGTGTGTGTGTGTGTGTGTGTGTGTGTGTGTGTGTGCGAGCACGCTCGCTCGCGAACTATAGCCACATAAAGAAAAACAGTACGTTGAAATAGAAGGTAATAACTAAAATATGCATCTCTCTCTCTCTTCTCTCTCTCTCTCTTCTCTCTCTCTCTCTCTCTCTCTCTCTCTCTTCTTCTCTCTTTTTCTCTCTCTCTCTCTCTCTCTCTTCTCTCTCTCTCACACACACACACATTCTCTCATTCTCTCTCTCTTCTCTCTCTCTCTCTCTCTCTCATAGCGGTTTACGTCAACGGGCAGGCCACCGAACAGCAATACAAGCACACACTTGAACGGTTGGGGAGTAGAGAGATCTGGGCCTTTCAGTTCACTGCTCTCTGACTCACCCTCGAGAGTCTCTTCTTCCCGGCTCCCCCGTTCCCCTCACCCGCTCGCTCCCGACGCCTCACCTCCCGCCCCTCTCATCACTCCCCGCAAAAAGTTTCCTGACTGTCTGCCCTCCTCCCTCCCCCCTTACCCTCCAATCCCACACGCTCTTACCGTCCCCAGCTTGCTGCCTAACAACTGGCAATTGGTGTCTTGAGCCAGCGGAGGTGGTCTAGTGGAAAGGGAGAGAACGTGAGTGATTCTAGCCTGGTGGCCCGCGTTTTGGTAGAAAAACTATACCAAGGCATATATCTAATCGCACCATTTCAGGATGATAGACTTAAAAGCTTTTCACTAGCACGGTCAGCTGTTTTAAGAGGACTGTTTAAGTGATGTGGAGAGACATAAAGAGTACGCAGTAAACAAAGAGAGTAACTTACTGCCATATTAAAACAGTTAAAGGCACATAACTCTAAACCGAAGGTGCTAGCGGTATCTATTCACATAGCACACATACAGACAAGAGGTGTGCGTTGAAGAAAAGAATACCACCATCACCTTCCCCGAACAGGAAGTTTAAAGCGAAGCAAAAGTTACCTTCCTTGTAATGTCATTTATCACATTTCCATGCACCCCTGTATCATAGCCTAGATTCTATCCAGATCCATCGTGAACATCCATTTCTCGCATGTATGCAGGAAGATGGAATATACCGGTGTACGTTGGAAGCTGTTCTCAGCTGTATTTGATTGAGATGTTATTGTCCTTCCTTATTGACTTCATAGAAATGAGGTGTTGACGTAAGATAGTAAACATCAGATGTAGATCATATACTGATTATATCACCAGCGAACAAGTGCGTCAAACCATTGGCCCGTATGGAAAATTGCTAACATTAAGTAAAGAAAGCTGCGTTGGTATGGCCATATAACAAGATCCAATGGCCTGATAAAACAGTGCCCCCAGGGGACTGCTGAGGGAGAGAGATGGAGGGGAAGGCAGATAAAACGATGGACTGACAACGTTGCAGAATGGATGGGGGAAAACATCTACGGAGACTTACGCCTTGCTACACGTGTAAACCAGCAGAACTGGAGCAACCTCATGTGAACAGTTCCTCAATGGGGCATCCCGTGACTCTTCGGATAGTAAATGGAAGATGGAAGGAACTGTCAGTTGCCGATCAGATCTTGGTTCGCTTCCAGTAACGTAGTATGTTCTGAGTTCGAACGTTCCCTAACTTACTTGAAGAAGAAAAAATGACTGATGTAACTCAGTGATACCTAGAGCTATGGATACATGACAAATGTCTACGTTTTTCCAAGATGGCAGACAGTTTGGACAGGGGAAAAACATCGACATAAGGAACTGAAAAATGCGACTGCAGAGCGAAAGAGTAGGCAAAGATTTAAGCTAGTACTTTCTGATGTGATCTTTAGACCTTTCCAGCCCTGGGTTCCAATCCTTTGTGCCTGTATGAAAGCAGTCAGGCAAGTGCAATGTGAAGTCATTAAGATGTTACGCCGTTACATCACCACTTCAAATATAGCAAAGCAAAAAATAGAGAGAGAGAGAGAGAGAGAGAGAGAGAGAGAGAGAGGGGAGAGATCCGAGGGAAAAGGAAAAGAAAGCAAATGAACAAGAAATTATTATCAGAAAGCTTTCATTCCCACAAAACTCGTTCAACTCACGGAGGACACAGAACAAAATCAAGCAGACAGCGAAGTGGCGTGGTGGAAAAGTTGTGTGAGAAGTAGGAGAAAAAAAAAACAGAGAGAGAGAGAGAGAGAGAGGAGAGAAGGGGAGAGAGGAAAAAAAATGTGCAAGGGATGCATGGCCTATCTGGCATTTTTCACGCGTTTCGCGCGTGCTTGGGCTGCATGTGCTCGTGCGCGCAATGGGCTGGATGTCATAAGAAAGAATTAGCAAAGTGTGTGTGTGTGTGTGTGTGTGTGTGTGTGTGTGTGTGTGTGAGTGTGTGTGTGTGTGTGTGTGAGAAGAGAGAGAGAGAGAGAGAGAGAATGTGTGTGTGTGTGTGTGTGTGTGTGTGTGTGTGTGTGTGTGTGTGTGTGTGTGTGTGTGTTTTCCATTACGTAATCCTTGGACTTGCGCCACATTCTGTAAACAGACTTGTCTTCCTCCCCCTCCTCCTCCTCCTTTTCCTCCTCTTCCTTTTCTTCTTCTTCTTCTTCTTCTTCTTCTTCTTCTTCTCCTTCTTCTTCTTCTTCGTCCTCCTCCAGATGACTTTTGTCTGCTTCCATGCGAATGGATTTTTATCATCTCTTTATTCTCTTCTCCCTGTCCATTTTACAAAAACAACTATTTCTACAACAGCAACAACCACTACTACCACCACCACCATCACCACACCACCATCACCGCTATATATATATATATATATAAACACACACACTAACATACATACGTGCATACACTTCACACACGCGCGCGCGCGCACACACACCACACACACACACACACACACACACGCACGCACACACACACACACACACACACACACACACACACACACACACACACACACACGTGCGCGCGCGCGCGCGCGCGTACCTATCTGCCTACCTATCCCTCTGCCTATCTATCTGGAGAGAGAGAGAGAGAGAGAATTATCCACACACACAAAGTTTATGGATCACAGATTTGCGCGCTCACACGTCGAAAGCCAAGACAACCAATTCTATCAGATTTCGCAAGAAAAGAAAAAAATTACATCTCTGAAGTTAAATCGCACAGAATGTCATTTCTTGTCACGCTCTTGTCTGACTGTCACTGAGATGATCAAGAGAGAGAGAGAGAGAGAGAGAGAGAGAGAGAGAATTATCCACACACAAAAAGTTTATGGATCACAAATTTGCACGCTCACATGTCGAAAGCCAAGACAACTAATTCTGTCAGATTTCGCAGGGGAAAAAAACATTAAAAAAACCCAACTACATCTCTGAAGTTAAATCGCACAGCTATGTCATTTCTTTTCACGCTCTTGTTTGGCATGTACAGTTCATCAAAGTGGATAAATATTGAAATTGAAATTCACAGACTCGGTGCTTTAATCCTTTTTCATCCTGTTTTTCTGCTGCCAACAATTTGATATTGAGTGTAACCGCTGCTCAGCATTCTGAGCAGGTGCATGATTGTTCCTCAGTCTGCGGTCCAGCTCATCCTAGAGGTGCTCAGTCGTATTGAGATCGGAGCTGCAGGCTGGCCAATCCATCCTTTTCACTCCAGCCTGTTGCTCTGTTGACTGGTCGTTGACCACTCTTGCTCTGCGGGGTCGTGCGTTGTCATCCTGGTAGACAGCCTGTGGACCAATCTGCAGCAGTGTAGGAAGAGTCGGTGATGTGAGGATTTCATCGTGGTATTCACTACGCTAGATTGCCTGGAACACGACACGGGGGCGTCTAGTGATGAAGGCTGAAAACACGCCATACCATGAGCGACCCCCCATCAAAACTCTACTGGTCGCAGGTGTCAGTATAGAGTTTCCTTTGGCGTCTCCAGACCTGCAGTCGACCGTCATCATGATTCAGAGTGAATCGTGATTCGTCGCTATAGAGGATAATATTTTGTGTGTGTCCATTGTTCACGAGTCCGCCTGATCCGACGTCTGCAAAACTTCCGACGTGATGTCCTGTGAGATGGAGGCAGATGTGGTCTAACAGCTGGCTGTCGAGAGGAAAGGTTAAACTGGCGAAAGCGGTTTCTTACAGTCTGGTAGCTGTTGGTGTGAACTGCCACCCGCAACCGCCTTTGGTAGACGCTGGAAGTGACATTTCTTTCTCTGTAAGGCGTGTCGCACGATAGAACGATCTTCACGTTGAGTGGTCCTCCTAGACCGACCTGATCTGCGTCTCTCTTGGAGACCCCCACATGCCATGAAGCTCAGTGTCAGTCTGACAGTCACTGCGATGATCATTAGTCTGACAGTCACTATGATGATCGTTAGACCGACAGTCACTGAGATGATCATTAGTCTGACAGTCACTATGATGATCATTAGTCTGACAGTCACTATGATGATCGTTAGTCTGACAGTCACTATGTGATCATTAGTCCGACAGTCACTATGATGATCATTAGTCTGACAGTCACTATGATGATCATTAGTCCGACAGTCACTATGATGATCATTAGTCTGACAGTCACTATGATGATCGTTAGTCCGACAGTCACTGAGATGATCATTAGTCTGACAGTCACTATGATGATCATTAGTCTGACAGTCACTATGATGATCGTTGGTCTGACAGTCACTGAGATGATCATTAGTCTGATAGTCACAGATATGATCATTGGTCTGACAGCCAGTATGATGATCGTTAGTCTAACAGTCACAGAGATGATCAATCTCATTAATCTGACGGTCACTGAGATGATCATTAGCCTGACAGTCACTGAGATGATCATTAGCTGACTGTCAACCTCAGGATACGTCAGTGGAGGAAGGACTAGTGCACAGCCCAAACACACTCAAGCTTGCTTACAATCTCATTCATATATCATGCATTCGTCAAATCAAACCACTAGTAAAGTCTATAACTTTACTACAACATAATCATGGAAAAAACATCAATGCGCATGGAGTCAAACAAAATAAAACATTCTCTCTTTCCTTGAACTTCACAAAACCATTTATCTAAATCATCATAACTAACCCGGGTATAAATAGATTTTCTACTTTACCTGGCCAGGTGATCTTAAACTATTTACGAATCACTGTCTTTCCTTTTCTTCTTTTTTTTTTCTTTTCACTGTCACTTTCACAAGCACCAGTCGCAACACAACTGCTGGCACTGGTCAGGTTGGACCGTGGCACTGGTCAGGTTACTGGCGTTGGCCTGTGGTTCTGCCTGATGAAAGTGGCGCTGCCAGGTATGAGGTCGAACCCCGTTCAAATTGAATAGTGACTACCAGACATTGATCTGTTCTCCTTTCTTCCTTCCTGCATTAACGCATTGCACTCTCTCTCTCTCTCTTCTAGTCTGCTCTATCAAATGGACATAGTTGCCTTTTTTTCTTTTTTTTCTTTTTTTTTTCTCTCTTCATCGATTAGCAACTCTCTCTCACCATCTCTTCTTAGACCTTCCTCTGCAGACTCTATATGGTGCTAATGCTTCAACTCGGTTCTCTTCACTCCTTCCCTCATCTCTCTGCTTCCTTTTCGTGCAGAGCCTACTCCCAGAACCTCTCTCTCGTCTCCTCTTTTCTTCTCTTTCTCTCACTCCCCTAGCTTTCTTATTCTGTTCCTATCTGTCAAAAGGGTGAGTACCATTGGTCAGTATTTTTCCCGCCTTGTACCGAGGTTACCTCCCCTCTAATTTCATTGGACATGCAAATCATCAAAGTCACATCTACCGGCCTTGCTCTCTGTGGTGGTCAATGGGTCATTTAATTAATTAACTTGGTTTCACCCCCAACACAATACCTCCCCCTTCCTACTTTAACCGGCGACGTCCTGACTTAACTGTGGGCACTGTCTTGTAAATTAGCTGTATCAGTCTGACCTAGACGCAGAGATCCGTCTGGCCAGACTATTGAGACGTTGGTCAAGCCACTCAGTCTGTCTGCAGGAACGGTGCCATCTCCGTGAAGGACTAGAAAATAGCCTCCTCGCCGGCCTAATTGGCTGACGCGACACATGAGTCGTCTGCCTGGAAACCAGGATGTTTGGGTTTGGAACGTATGTCCAATTGAACTGGCTGGCGACTGACCACGATTTCGGCTTTTCTTTTTGTCCGTGACAATTTCCCCCTTGCAAAAGACTATGCTCAGCATTGTCTCAAACAACGGTCAAAAAACAACAACCGAATTTGCTGACACCACAGCTACACGTGCAAGGTTTTGCAAAATTATTTACAACAAAACGGTTTACAAATTATAAGCATATATCTCTAGTGAATATCACCCTAATGGGTTATCATTGACGTGCGCTTTATTTCAACTCATTTTTCTGATAAACTCTGTGCGCACCTATGCAATTCCCCTACCTGCGGATTTGCCACCTCTTCTCTCACAACTACTATGAAGAGCACAATCTGATATGATCACGATCCATGACACTCACCGAGGAATCTCCATCCTCACTTATCGCAAACAGTGCATTACTACACAAGCGACTGTATGCTCCAAACATAACTACATTTACATGAACAGTCTCACACAGAAAATATGAACATAGCCAAATGGGAATGAACCCATATCCACTCAATCTCACTGTAATCAACACATATTATTACAAAGTAGCTATGAATATGACTGACTTCCTCTGAGTTGCAGCTTGCTAGACTACACGGCTTAAATAGTCAGCTCCTACATTCTGTCGACCTGGGATGTACTGAACTCGATACCTGTAGGGCTGCAGTGCCATTGCCCAGCGCAGCACCCTGCTGTTTTTCAGCTGCGCCTCCTGCAGGAACTTGAGTGGTTTGATGATCAGTCTCTATCACGAACTCTTTCCCATACAAGTATTGTGAAAATTTCTGTACGGCCCACACAACAGCCAAACACTCCTTCTCTACCGTTGCGTACCCTTCTTCACACTTCGTCAACTTCCTGCTAGCATACTTCACAGGAAACTCGACCCCTTCGTGATCCTGCAACAATACTGCACCTACTCCACCACCTGATGCATCTGTACGCAACAAAAATGGTTTAGACATATCGGTAGCTTCAAGATGGAACGGGAACCTAGTCGTTCTAGCACTGTCTGCAATGCTTGCTCTGCAGCGTCTGACCACTCGACCACTGCCGGTTTCCCTGCCTTGACCAAATCACTGAGAGGACTCGTGATTGCTGCGAAATTTGGTACAAACTCCTGTAGAAACCAATAAAACCTAGCAGACTCCTGACTTCTGTTTTGGTCTTTGGTCTCTCTGAATTCATCATCTTCTCCACCTTTCCCTTTTCTGGCTGCTTTGTGTCGCCTCCAACAACAAAACCTAGGAACTCCAGGCTTGGAAAACCAATCTGGCACTTTGTTGGTCTGGCTGTGAGATTGGCTCTCTAAAACTGCTACTAGCTGCCTCATATGCTCCTCCCATGTCTCAGATGCTATCAGAATGTCGTCCATGAAATTCACTACGCCTTCCAAACCCGTCAATAACTTCATCATCCGAGAGAAAACTGCAGGTGCGTTGCCATACCAAAAGGAAGTACTCGCCACTGGTATAGCCCCATAGGAGTGGAGAATGCTGTGACTTCCTTTGAGTCCCACTCAAGGCTATTTGCCAATAACCTTGCTCAGATCTATCCTGGTGAAATACTTGCTCTTGCTTGTGGCGACCTGAGCGAACAGGTCTTCCACGTCGGTATGACTTCTGCATCGACCTTGGTGACACTGTTCAGACGCCTATAGTCAACACAGAATCGATGCTCACCTGACTTTTTCCTCACTAGGACGACGGGTGCACTATACGATGATTTGGACGGTTCATCACCCAAGGTCCAACATCTTTTCCACTCCTCCTCGATCACTTGTTTGGTGGCATACGGGACCGGGTAGGCTTTCACATGTACGGGTTTTTTGCGACGTTAACTCCACCATACAGGTCTCTAGAGTTGTCCTGCCTGGTTTATCAGCCAGGGACGCCCTATACTGTTTTAGGAGCCCCTAACTTCCTCCTGTCTCCTACTGTCTAGCCTTTCATACAGTGACACATCCCTGTATGACTCTTCTCCTGGAAACTCAGGCAACAAAATCTCCCTTCTTCTGCTGGGTCTCCTTCACCTCCATCAATGATTGCTGCTGCGCCTATGTGCTGAGTCTCACGCGAATATATTTGCGGAGCAAATTCGCATGGAAAAGTTTTGGTTTCCCATTCACATCAATTCGGTAATCCTGATCTACCTTTTCAATGATGGTGAATGGTCCTTTCCAATGCATCAGCAGCTTGTGATCCGTGGGAAGTAGTAACAGGACTTGATCTCCCACCTTGAGGGATTGCTTCCTCACCTTCCTGTCATATTGCTTCTTCTTGCACGACCCTAGCCTCCTACAAACTTTCCCTTGCAACCTTACATGTCTCCTCTAGCCTATTGCGTAGGTCCACCGCATACTGATAAGTGGTTTTGACCTCTTCTGATTCCTGTTCTCCGGACCATAGCTCTTTGAGAGAATAATAATAATAATAATAATAATGAATATTTCTATAGCGCAAATCTAGATTAGCTCTAAGCGCTTTACAATACAAGGACTAACGAAAACACACTGGTCCCTGACTCTCCGCCCATACAGCAGCTCAAATGGTGAAAAGCCTGTGCTCTCCTGAGGCTTCCTGTAGGCGAACAATGCCGCTGGAATGTAACGATCCCAATCTGCTGGTCTTTCCTCACAGGCTTCTTTAAGATGCCCTTCAGCACGCCATTGAATCTTTCCACCAAGCCATTACATTGTGGGTGGTATGGGGTAGTGAGAAACTGTGTGATCCCTAGCAGCCTGTTGACCTCCCTCATCACGCCTGAGGTGAACTGTGACCCCCTGTCACTGAGAATTTGTGATGGCACACCCACGCGAGAAAAGATGTCCACTAGCCCTTCAGCGACCTGTTGCGTATCTACGCCTTTCAATGCGACTGCTTTCTGGATATCTGGTCGCGTAATCCACGAGCGTCAACACATACCTGTGCCCACCTTGGAACAGGGCGAGATTGGGCCAATCAGATCAACAGCCACTCTCCTGAAGGGTGTGTCATTAAAGGGGGCTGTTTAAGAGGCGCCTCCCTCTTCACCCCTCTTGTGGCTGACCTTGACACACATCACATGACATGCAGAACCGCTTTATGTCTGCCATTGCCCTGGCCAGTGAAAATCATCAAAGATTCGGTCAGCTGTTTTGCCGGTGCCGAGATGACCCGCCATGAGCGAACTCGTGACCCACTGACATGACAGTGTCACGATAACATTGCTGGTACCTCTAACTGAGTTGTCACCTTACCTGTCTCCCTTGGTGAACACTCGGTACAACAACCCGCCTTTCACCAGAAATTCTGTCTCACCTCCTCTAACCACTGTTTCTCTCCACCTCTTTCCAACTCCCAAGACTTCACGAGCGAAGGGTCTTGTTCTGCGCTGCCCTAAACTCATCAGGCAACACATCTATGCCTGACTTCCTTGCTGGAACGACTAATAGTTTATCAACCTTTTCCTCCTTGCTCCGTGTTTGAACTGCTGCCCTGTAGCAGTCAACAACTCAGGATCCCTGGATCCCTTGCACCTGGAATATTCCAATGATCAAATCATAAAGGGTTTCTCCATCACCAGCACAGACAACTCGCCTGAGAAGTAAGGGGTACGTACTTCTATCTTAGCAACTGGGAACTCCTCACAGTGCCATCGATTAGAGTACAGGTCTGGATTTGCCCTGTCAAATCCCCTTCCTCGACCAGCGTTGTTCTTACTACACCACATGAACAACCAGTGTCCCGCAACACTTTCACCCTCTGCTGGCCAATCCACCCCTCTTCCACTGGTAATGAGCCACTCGGCTAGTGCCCTCCATCCCTGACACTGACTGCTGTCCAGCACTAGCCATAGGCCGCACTCTACCCTCTTCAGATTGGATCCCTTTTGGTTCCACTGCAGGTCGTTTCCCTGGCGACCCTTATCAACCTCTTGCAAGGCTGCTGCCTTCTGGAACCTATGCAACAATCCCTCGCCACATGTCCCTTCTTGTGACAAATGAAACACCTATTGTCCCTTTGTCCTCCTTTCTGCCCCACCACTGGGTTTGCAGACTTTGCAGAAAACTCCCTAGTCTCCTTGCACTCTTCTCACCTGTGCCTGGCACCTGTTTCTCCTGCACCTTAGTGCCCAAACGTGCTCCCTATACACCTCTGCTAACTTCAGCAACTTCCCTGCTGTCTGTGGCTGTCTCTCTTTCAAATGTATAATTAACTCTGGACTGCAACCTGACAAAAATCTGTTCTTTCATAACCAGCTCTTTCAATTCAGCGAACTCCTTTCTCGTACCACTCAACTCTAACCACTTCTCAAAATAGTGATCTAAACGTGCACCAAACTGAGTGTACGTTTCACCTGCTTGTAATCTAGCTGATCGAAAAAATTTTCTAAAACCCCTCCTCTGTGAGGTCAAATCCCTTCATCAAAGACTCCTTCACAGCACCAAAATCAGATTGTTGGTCTGCTGGTAACGCAGTGAAAATCTGTAATGCCTTACCCGTCAATAGCGCTGACAAAATGACTGCCACTCTTCTGAAGACCAACCCTGACTAGTAGCAAACGTTTCAAAACGACTAATGTACGCATCAATCGAATCTGATCCTTCAGAGAATTTTGGCAACTTTGGTCGGGGGGGCATAACTGCGCACAGGGTCACTGGAAAACTGGACTACCATCATCGGTGGTCTCCCTCTGTATTCTCACTCTCTCTAACTCTAATTGAATCCTTAATCTTTCTGTTTCCTGCATTTCTACTGCGACACGGTGTCTTTCCGCTCGCTCATCTCTTTCCATCTTTTTTGGGTTTCAACGAATGCTCGCAAATCTTCTCCCGAGTAGCCTAAATCACGAGCGACGCTCACAAGTTGTTCGATAGGGGTGTTCTTTTCGTCCGCCATTATATCCTTTTTTTTTTTAACAAGTTTCTTCTTTCTTTGAGTGTCCACCTTCATCGAGTTGAAGATTCTGACACTTGCGTGTGTATGACCGTTTTTTATCCGCCATTAAGGCAGCCATACTCCAACTTCGGGGAAGGTGCATGCTATGTGTAGCGTGTCATCCATACCAATGGCCAAACTGGCCTTCTCTTCCGAAAGTTGGTGATGGGATTTTACGTGTGTGCAAGATGTTGTGCATGCGTTCACACATGGAACCTCGGTTTATAGTCTCATTCGAAGGACCTGTATGGGGAATGGAGTCAGAACCAATGTTAACTCCGAGGGAAAAATCCCCCTGTACCGAAATTCGAACCGTAGCCCCAGGATCACGAGTCGGGCGCTCTACAACTGAGCTATTCCGCCCCGATTTTATTACTACGACAGCCAAACTGGTGGTTATCGACACGAGTGACGTGATAGCACAATCCTATGAATGATAATATTAGCTTGGGACAACGTAATTAGTTTTTATAAGACGCCTAGCGCCTGACCCAACTATGAGAGCGAATTATAGGCAATCTGTGCGAAATAAGTACTCTGGGGCTGAAATGCCAAGCCTAGTGTTAACTATCTTGGAAGCAATGCCAAGCCTAGTATTTAACTATCTTGGAAACATACGTAAGACACTACCTTGTCTTAGGATTACAATACTTGAATCCCACCCAGTTTCCTCTCTGAGAAGTTGAACAATTATAATAAATGGGCCAGAATATACTGGCAGGCTCGCCAATAAATTGTCAACATCGGGGTACGTCAGTGGAGGAAGGACTAGCGCACAGCCCAAACACACTCACAGCTTGCTTACAATCTCATTCATTATCATGCATTCGTCAAATCAAACCACTAGTAAAGTCTATAACTTTACTACACATAATCATGGAAAAAACATCAATGCGCATGGAGTCAAACAAAATAAAACATTCTCTCTTTCCTTGAACTTCACAAAACCTTTTTATCTAAATCATCATAACTAACCCGGGTTATATAAATAGATTTCTACTTTACCTGGCCAGGTGATCTTAAACTATTTACGAATCACTGTCTTTCCTTTTCTTCTTTTTTTTTTCTTTTCACTGTCACTTTCACAAGCACCAGTCGCAACACAACTGCTGGCACTGGTCAGGTTGGACCACTGGCACTGGTCAGGTTACTGGCGTTGGCCTGTGGTTCTGCCTGATGAAAGTGGCGCTGCCAGGTATGAGGCCGAACCCCGGTTCAAATTGAATAGTGACTACCAGACATTGATCTGTTCTCCTTTCTTCCTCCCTGCATTAACGCATTGCACTCTCTCTCTCTCTCTCTCTCTCTCTCTCTCTCTCTTCTAGTCTGCTCTATCAAATGGATAGTTGCCTTTTTTTCTTTTTTTTTCTTTTTTTTTTTTCTCTCTTCATCAAT
>CM031604.1:73095250-73142750 GCA_018398815.1 Conus ventricosus
CCAACGTGTCCATAACAGGTACCACTGTCATGTCTGCATCTCTCCACACATACATAGGCATTTACTCGAGTATTCATGTGAGGGTATAGATGCAGCCTCACATCTCCACGTCCACATACTCCACGCAAACGCATCCATCCACCAGTATTTACTCATGTTCACCCGCGTGGTCACTTCTGACAGCATGCACAAAGATACGTACGTTTCATGTGCCTATGTTTGGCTCCATGCCATACTTAGATTATTTATACCATCGCATAAATGTATACACACTCACATTCACACATGCAAACGTATACACGCGTTCACGCACATACGTTTGCATGCACACACACAATTACATACACACGTTCATTTGCATTTTTTTTTATTAACCCAATGAAATCATGCATTTATATGTCAGCATAGTTGTTCTTACGTATTTCCAAATATCCTTGCAATCATTCGCGTCAAAGCCATTCTGGATATTTGGAAACACTGCTGGTTTCAGTTGTTATTGACCTCATGCTGACTGATGTGTGCAGGTTCAGTCGATGATCACTTCGCAAAAGCATTAGGGGATTCCACCTGGAAGGCTCTTAAATCTCAGAGTGAGCCCGCTCCTGAAATCTTCACGGGTTCTGTGGACGACCATTTTGCCAAAGCCCTGGGAGCCACCACCTGGCGCAGAATCAAAGCAGAAAAAGAACATTCAGAAGGTTCAGGCAGCGCACCATAAACAGTGGTGACATGACATTGACTGCTGCTGCTGCCACCACAACCACCACCACCAACAGCATCACCACCAATCACAGCTCCAGTCACTCTTCATCGTCGTCACCTTCGCATTCAAGTTCTTCTCTTAGTGCTCCTGTTGCCTCATAATCATCTCCTGGTCTGGACTTCATGGTCAAAGAGCAACAGTGACTGCGTTTGAAATCGGGATGCTGGTTGTGTCGTCATGAAATACTTTCAGCATGTACGGCTTCTTGTTCTTGTTTCCTGGAGGTGCTGTGCGACATTGCTGTACTGCATTCACACTTGCCATACAGGTACTGCCTGATTCGGAGATGGGTTTAGCTGATGCCAGATGAACATTCACTGATTCGGTTAACAAGAACCATGAGTGTTCAGATTCATCCGCTCACCAAAATGATTGACAATACATTAGTTGTCATGAGAAAGCAAATCAGTTGATGACAGCGAAACTCTGGTCTGAAGTTTCTTTTGAAGCAGTATGAACAGTACACAAACTGAACTTTGTATTGCTTTGACCAGAAAAATGATGTCTGCCATGGACTGATCCTGTTGCAATGTACGCATTTACAGAATTCCTGAGACAGTTACGTGTATTAAGATTTTCTGGGTATATGACTTCTGCTGCTGTTCATTTGTTTTGTTGGGTCAAAATTTGATTGCTTAATGGCTGTTGAGGAAGCTTATTATACATATTGTGTTTCGTTTCACTGTATTTAGATTTTGTTTCATGTTAGTGGTAATGTTGTTTCTGTTAAAACATGTTCTGATCAGAACTTTGGGGAAAGTGAGTTCCAGTTGTCCATCTTCTTTCACATGCTTTCATGCGCCCCACATATTTCAAAAATGCATACAGTCATGAATGATGAACATTGTGGGGAAAAAGCCTAAATACACAAACACACATATGCATGCACACACACACATTCCAAAATATATTCAGGAATGGATGACAACACACAAAAACAAGCCTACACGCCTACACACATACGTGCGCACGCACACACAAACACACACACAACTCGCACACACACCCTTCACATTCACACGCACGCCCCTTCACACACACACACACACACACACACACACACACACACACACACACACACATTCAGTATTGGTGCCATATACACATTTTCCCATAGACTGTATGCGCCTTTGTGCATGCTTTGACTCTTGCTTGCATGCCATCTCTGGCATGCATGAAATGTGTGTGTGTATGTGTGCGCGTGCATGTGGTCCTGTTTCATTATGTTCATTGTGCCATGACACAAGTGCGGGGCATTAAGTAGATTTAGACTTGAAAAGTACAGAGAACATTCAACACTAGTATATTATAACCAGCCCAGCAATCTGTGAACTACGCAGATTATCCTGTATTTGCTCACAGTCTTTATTTTTGTATGGCCTGTTTCTGTGTATGGAAGACTTCAATGCATTGAAATTCGAAAGTTGTGATAGTTTTTTTCTGTTTTTGTTTTTAGTCAGTGACAATTTTAGAAAGAAACTGATTGCTGATTTGTGTGATGAGCCTTGGAATATGAAGAATATTCTCATGTTGATGAATTTACCTGAAGGTATCGACTGTTTTGCATTAGAGATTTCTGTGTAAAACCTTGAGGAAAATATTATGGCAAGTTATCAAACCGTGTTTTCAGGTATAATGTTCTGTGAAGCAAATTGTGAGAAGGTCTATCTCTGTGTAACAAGTCGTTTGAGGTGTTCCTTTGCCACAAAGATTGTTTTTCACTCACGCACATAGGCTTATGTGGTTAGTCATTTTCTGTCAGCAAGATTGTGCAAACATTACTGAAATTATTTCAAAGAACTTGTTGGAAAGAGGAAAGTGACTTGTGGACAAACCCATTAAAATTTAGGGGGGGGGGGGGGGGGTATATTACCCAGTGAATCCAGGACTCGTTCAGCCAGATTATTTGAATTTTTCCACAGAACACAAATGTCGTGAAGTTGCTGTACATAAATTGATGATTGACTATGAGGTAATTTATGTGTATGGAATATTAAAAACTTTTTAGAGATGGAAATGAAAGGTATTTACTTTTTTCCTGATGGAATCGAAAAGAAATACAAGGGAAGTAACTCTTTCAATCCACATGCTATATTACTTCCCCTGACAGATTCAATGAGCAAAAAAAGAAGGGTCCATTCGACGTATGTGGAGGTCTGTACTCTCCCCATAGGTTTTCTATTTGGCAGTTTTTCTATATTCCTTTTCTTTTCTTTTTTTTTAAAGAAAAGAAATAATTGGGAAGTACGGTTTTCAGTTCGTACATGCTTTTACTTCCCAAGGCAGCCATGAGTGGGCTGATAGATACAGGATCATGAGACTTTCGTGGAAGTCTACACTCTTCCAATTGCTCTTTTTGTTGGCAAATGTACAGATATGTATGCGCTGATTTGCATTTCAGTTAGGGTGCAAGCATGAAAATGTAGTTAGAGGTATTCTTGGTTTCAAGTGTGAGCATTGTTAATCGTTCAGTTTTCTCTGTCTCGTATCTGCTTCACTGCCACAATCTCTCTCACTTTCGTTGAAGTGACGATTATTTGCCATGTACTTGTGCTTGTGGCTTAATCTGGCATTAAGTTGTCCACTCTTTTCTGCCTCTGTTGTCTGTTCACTTGCCTCTCTTCTAGAAAGTGTTGTCATCTGAAAACTAGGTACTAACAATGCGCTAGCTCTCTTCCTTCTGGCCGACTCTGTTTGCCAGTACGGCTTTTCAATTTAAAAAAAAAAACTTTTTAAGATTTGTTGTTTGTTTGCTTTGTTACCTTTAACAGTTTTTGAATCTTTAATTTTTGAATGAAAAAAAAAATTAAACAGGGGATGATAAATCATGCGAAATGGGTAGTGCCATCAGCACAGCATTGTTTTATCTGTCTTAAGAGTAAGAATGTCAGAATAACTGTGATATAACAAATTTCTCGTATGTATAGGCAATGTTTTAGATTACGTAGAAATGGGATATAGCATCCTTTTGATGTGAAAATCACCCAAAGAAAAATCATGAAAAAGACAAGAACACATACCATTTTCCAGAGGTCTCATCAGGCACTGATATTCGGTTAGGGAGTGTGTGCTTTGAACAAAATTTTATCAACTCCGTCAGACTCACAAGACTTGAATTTTTTTTTTTTTTTTTTTTTTTTTTTTTTTTTTACCAGCCACAAAACTCTCTGTCACTGAGATATTAACGAGCACGAACACTTAGTCGATGAACACACTGTAGCCGGGCTCTTTTGCACCAAATGACTATTTATGCTCCGTTTGAAAGCTTTCATCTTGTCTGACAGTGAAACTGTCCATGATGCCGCCGCAAGGAAACTTTCGGAGCTGAAAAAATATTTACACCTGCTTTCTTTCAATCCTTACTCTGGACATTTTTGCTAGAAGTGTATTTACATTTTTCTTTCTTGAAAAGGGTATGAACACACCATGCTTTTACGATCATAGGCGAGAGTATTTTGCGGATGATTTTGTATTTATTTGTTATTGTTTTCAAGACAGGACGTTTTTTTTCAACATGGTAACAGCTCTGAAGGGCCTTGATTTATGATAGCACTGACATTAAAGTGCTCTCCGAAACTTTGCACTTCCAGCAATTCACAAGCGGAAAGGGAAGCAATTCATTCTGTCCCGTCCTTTGCCATGCGCCCAGAGGTATAAATAAAGTCGCCTGCACATACTCCGAGAAAAAACACTGGCAAGAAAACAGGGGGAAGGATAGGGAGGGATGAGGGCGTGGGGGTGCAGAAAGGTCATTCTCTAACAACCGTTTTACGCTTTGAAAATGTTTGGATGCCGACACAACATGTTTGGTAGATTTCTAAAAAAAAATGCTGAGGGTGAGTGAGAAGCTGGACGGCCACTGCGCAATCCATCATGCCCACATTAGTCTCTTTCTGTCTTAGTATGTTAAAGAAAGGCGTTACTTGAGGTTCATTGAACACATTCTTTACATCTTATGTTTGTGTGTGTGTGTGTGTGTGTGTGTTTGGGGGAGGGGGGTGGGGGGTCGGGTTTTTTTTTCCACATGTACTCTATTGTGAGCATACATATTATTCAGATCCGTAACATTGTGACACAAATTATTTTTAGAACATCATAGGTATCTGATTCTGATGGGCAATCGTATACTAGATGTGGACAGAAGTCTGCCTCAGTTTGAGGATCAAATAATGGAAAAGACTGTGGATTGCTGTAGCAGTATATACGTTTTGTGTTTTCCTGTGCAGATGTGTGTAAATTATTCTATGGGAACATGGTTTGACAGTATTTTTTAAACAAATAAACAAAAAAAAATAGGCTTTCAGCAAACGGATCACCATTTTTCTTAAGAGAATGTTCATTGTCAGTGATAAGATCAACGTCCATTCGCTTCGTATGCTCGATGTCATTGTTAAACCCAAAAGCACTGCCAAACGGTTGTGTTTCATTGCCACACGTGCAGCATTTCGCTTTCATTTTAAAGAAGGGTCAGCCATAGTGCATAATAAGGACTGTTTTCCGTATTATATGTTGAACTAACAGCAACATTGAAAAGAGTGCATTTTAATGCATTTTCACATTGTTCCGTGTGTTCTTGTTACTTGGATTGTAGCACTGTTTGATTTTGTATTCATTGTTGGTTTTAGTCTTGTACAGTACTATTTTCAAGATGTGAATATTCTCTCGAGAATGCTTGTTTAAAATGTGATAAAACTGATTGTGCTTAATTTTAGATGTTTGAGAAGTTGATTGCAAAAAAAACCCATCGTTGTTATGTTGCCCTTAAATGTTTTCATTAAATATGAGTAAGGTCATGATGGAAGTGTTCTCAAGATTATATTGTTGGTTCATTCACATTTACTAAAGCTGATGTAAAATCAGTACTATGTTTGTAAAGTGATAGTTTACAATGGTAAATGTATATAGTTTTGGAGAGAAAGAGTCAGTGTGAAAAACAGATTATTAGCAGTAATGGCAGTTTTTCGTCAATAATGTGATCTTGTCATTCAGTTAACCTACATTATATTTGACAAATCAGAGTTGTCCATATTGCTTAACTTGCTAGTCCACGTCAGCGTGTTGCATGGGGAACTGGAATGAGTCTGGGGAGGTCGTCATCTAGCATTATTGTACATTAATCAAGGTTCAAATGCTTGTGTGGGGTGGGATGGGACAGGGGAGATGGAGAGGGCATACAAGTGTGTGCGCATATGTGTATTATGTGTGTGCACATTTTAGAGTGAACGAGTATTAAATATGTTCCAGGGAGAATGACCACGCCCAGAAATAAAAGGATTAGATCACAATATTTAACGCATGTTTTCTTTTCCTTCAAAGCATAGGAAGAACCAGTCAGAACAAGACCACATAATGACGTTATCAGACTGAAAACGGAGCATCACCACAAGTCCAGAAATAAATTATAGAATATAAATTAAGTGACAGCAGCAGTCTTTTTTTGTTTTTAGTCAATATTAAAACACCTCTGTCTTTCGCCATTTGCACAATGTAACAGAGTGAACCTGCTAAACCTGTCATACTACATGTACTTCGATTATGGATCAGTTGCGTTTTAGAAGGCTAGACGTACGTAAGTATGTCTGTAAGTTTACAAGTCACAGACGTAACCGAAGTAGGAACTTCTCTCCAAAATGTACAGAGATTTTAAAAATTCGGCTGCCCATACTCTGTGGGCACAGGTCCCATACCTCCTAACCCCTCCACCCCTTCTCACCCCATTCTTCATCATAGAAATTCACCTGTTCTTTAGCTATCAGAGCAAATGCAAGGATCAGAAGTAGAGGCAGCATAACGTTCATGTCCTTTCTTGCGCAGGTCATTCATTTTCACACACGCACATACGGGATTATTATAGATATGGTGACAATCCTGTATGACCTTCTGTGATCAGCTGGGCTATAAACAACATGAAACACAAACACACACACACACACACACACACACACACACACACACACACACTCCTAAAGATGGATGTATCCATTTTTGAAATGCGTTTTTTTTTCCAATGGGAAAAAAAAACAGACCTGACCCCAACCTAATTCTGACCGTATCAATGTCAGACGTGTGTTTGTGAATACGTGCGCGCGCATGTGTGTGTGTGTGTGTGTGTGTGTAGAAGTCTGCATGTGAAGTATTGATTTTTCAATGTAAATCAACTATTTAGAAAGTGTATATTAGAAACAATAACGTTAAGGTATGGTGGGATCTATGAGAGAGAAAAAAAAGGTTTCTTGGAAAGGCTGA
Organism: Conus ventricosus; assembly: GCA_018398815.1. NCBI lineage: Eukaryota > Metazoa > Mollusca > Gastropoda > Neogastropoda > Conidae > Conus > Conus ventricosus. The sequence goes on from CM031604.1 coordinate 73,102,260, forward strand.
AAAGTGGGTTTCCAGAACACTTTTAAGTATTTTGGCAGTACTTAAACCATTTTTAGGATTATTCGTATTTACTCTCTCTCTCTCTCTCTCTCTCTCTCTCTCTCTCTCTCTCACACACACACACGCACACGCACACACACACACACACTCACTCACTTGCTCACTCACTCACTTCTTGTCGTGAAAACAGAGGAAAATCGGATACAGTTTTTCTTTCCATCTGCATACCTTGCTTTCTATGCTTCACTGTGTTTTGGATAAGAGACTCGTTAATTATGTTGATTGGGAAGACTATGTGTTTCCGCCATACACATCTTCACGCACAGACTGTTCAGACAGATTAACGAAATGTATAGGTAATATAACCAATACTGCTAAAAAAAATTTTAAAAAACTATGTTATTCACTATGAAGAATAAGCTGATCTTACGATCAGTGGTTCAGCCAATTTGACAAACAAATCTGTTGAAAGCAAACAACAACAAAAATGATTTTTTTTAAATTGATGTATCAGAAGTTCATGAACAGATGTACTGTTAATTTACTTGTTATTAAACGAAGGGACTCTCTGCCTTGTTGAATGAATACCGGTAATGTTTGTGTAAAAAGTGACAATGAGATTTGTAATTGATGTACATATTGTTGATATGTTTGAAAGGTTTTATGCCTTCAGAGAAGAAGAGGGAGAACAGGCATTGTTATCACTGTGTGTATGAATATTGTGTTAAGAGGCCTGCTATTTTCTTGTGCAAGTGATCAATTAAAGTTGAAAATATAAATGCAGCCTGATTTTAGTGTTTAACGAGAGAGTGAGAGTGAGGAGAGAAAGGGAGAGAGGAACACATTTTGTATGTACATGTATCTGTGTGAGTGTGTATTGTTTGTGTGTTTGTTTGACATTTATATGCAGGCATGTACGCATGCACGCGTTTTCGTCTGTGTGAATTGAAGAAATAGGTGGTGGTGGTGTTAGTCTTTTCTGTCCCCAGACATGTTTCACTCAACATGGAGAATACAGAATCACAAATCATAGTTTTGACAGTTATTGCATTGGTCTTACGTCAATTAATGATTTGAAGAAAAAGAAAATAATAGACTTAAATGGCTCGGCATCGCACATGCATTGCAAGCGCTCCAAGCTGCATAATGTAGAGGTATGTGAGTACGAAATTAAAAAGTATATCAAAAAGAAATCTGATTAAGTAAGTCTTCAATTAATTAGCTTAAAGGTGAAAAAAATGACAACAGAGTCGCGACTACTTATTCTTAATATCGCATGCTCCAATACCGCATGTCCACATACCTATAAGATAGACGGGAATTATAAATACATTGATTCCTCTCGGTAATAACAACCCAATGAAACTTCCCTCCTTGTTTTTCTGAAACATTTTGGTCTTTGTCTATGGTACATTTTGTCCTCCCAATAAACAAGTTCTCCCTTTAAAGACTTTTCTCCTAAACATCTGGTCTTTGTTTACACTGGATTTATCTTCCAGTAAAGATTTCCAGCCTTGAAAGTTTTTCTGAAGCTTTGTCTTTATACTAGAGTTTCCGCCCATTGAAGACTGCCTCCCATAAAGACCTTTTTTTTAACATGAAACTGTCCAAATTGGTTTTACATCCGAATGTAGAGTCCCACCCTTCAAAGGTGTGCGTGTGTGTGTGTGTGTGTGTGTGTCTTCGTTAACTTTATATATATTCTAAATCCACCCCCAGTAAAAAAAATTCCCTCCCTCTAAACGCCCAATTGTTGAAATTTTTTCAAGGTTGTTATCAAGTATTTTCACCATACTGTGACATAATCTCGATTTTGCCCCCTGTGCCCACAACTCACCTCCCCCACTCCCTCCCCAATGATAAGTAATTGCACCAGTCTGACGGGAAGGTCATAGACCATTTTAAAGCAATGCTGGATGACCTGAAGTAAGAGAAGCAATTGAGTGTATTGACTCCCATGTGCCGAATACAAACCTCAAAATTACGCAAATAGGTAATTTAAGGGCAACTGGCGGGCGGACAAATGAGGAGGAGAAAGCATGCACGTTTCGTTTGCTTGACATAAATATAGATTAATTAAACAGTTTCAGAACATGGCCTTTGTGAAAGGAATGGAGGCCACATAAAGATACTGTACTATGTGCCCAAATGGAGGAAATTTTGTGAGGGGCATTGGGAGAGGGGAGGACTTGCGTATTTTCTGTTGGTGTCCAGAGTGAGAAAAGCATTGCGCTACCAATGACCTAACCTAAGCAGATGCTTTGTATGAACAGCCAGAGTTGCAAAGGCTGCTTTCATTTTCATTGCACTTGACCACAGATACAGAAGGGGAGGAGAACTATCCACGCCCTTTCACTGACAAAGAGTTCCACTGTTGTTCCACATTGATGACATTCACCACTTTCTGTTCCTCTGATTTTGTCTCTGTCCACCTCCTGTCAATGGGGTAGCTGTGTATTTGCCATGCTTTGCAGCTAGAATGATGTCAAACTGTTGCATTTGAAGCACACACTGGGTGGGTAGCGCACCTGCAAAGGCAAAGTGTAGGCAGTGAGCCGACCTCTCTGAGCAGCAGACAAGGAGCTGGCATACATGGTTACTTTACTGGGCAGCCCACCCATCTGAACAGTTCTTCAGTATCCTGTTGGTGATTCTGGTAGCGTAGTGTTTCTTTTAGCAGAACTAGTTGCATGTGCGATATCTCTAAGCACTTAGTTGTGTCTCAAAGTGTACCCTCTATAGTTCAGAGCTGCTTTGCATGAACTCAGGACATGTCCTTCTGACAGAGCTGACAAAAGCAGGGTCATCTGATTTTCCCCATCTTAACGGGTTTGAATTCGAGGCAGGAGGTTATCTACAGGTCTGAAGATGAAGCTGATTGATCCCATGAGGTGTCCTGAGCCATAAATTATTCTGTCAGAGACATCTTTGGAGTGTGTCTTCTCAAGTAGTCCACTGCCCCTCTTGGCTTCACTGGACGTTCTCTTGGCATCCTCTCCTTTCTTCATCTGTCTAAACGTGTCTCCTTTGTTTCTTCTCTTCTTTTTTTTTCCCTTTGACCAGCACTTTATTTTGTTGACCCTGTCTGTTGGTTTGCGTGTGTTCTGTCGTTTCTCTGATCTTAAGTTTTCTGCCGGTCTTTAGCTTGGGCTGGATTGATCTGACAGTCTTGTCACTGAAGTCTTAAATCATAGTTAACAACTTTGTTTTTTCCCGCTTTGTACTCTTCCATGATGGATCTCAGGAGTGGCTTCAGGTTTGCTTGCGGCAGAACAGCGCAACGTTTGTGAGACCACTTCGGGCACCAAGTCATTTCCTTGGTAGTTGTTGTTGATTTTGGCCTCCATTAATTTCCACTGTACTTGTGCTGATATCGTATATCATTAGAGTCCAAGGGAACTTCGCTTTCAGCACGAATTGCAGACATCAGACCTTTGTATCCACAGGGAAGCTGCGCTGGCCTGTTATCTACAAGCTTTCTACTGCCACCGAATTTTGCTTGGTTTCTTTTCCCCTCTTTTTAGTTTTCAGTTGCATGAAAACTGAGAACTGAGTGGTACATAAATCGGTGTGTGTGTGTGTGTGTGTGTGTGTGTGTGTTCATGCCTGTGCGTATGTTTTCGGCTCTCTCTCTCTCTCTCTCTCTCTCTCTGACGATATTCTTCTGTCCGGAACATTTGTAGGTTTGCAAAATCAACTAAATGTATTGAAAGAAGAAGCGATCGCTTATGGTTATCAGTTAACTTGGATGAGACGAATATATGGTCTTTAGAATGGGTGGCCACCTATCAGTGCATGAAAAATGTTCTAATTGAAATGTAGATGTTCAACTAGTTAATTCGTATAGATATCTAGGAATAATATTTTCAACAAAATTGACTTTCCGTTACGCATGGGAAGAATCCCTCAGAAAAGGGAAAAAAGGTACGATTAAAATTCTGAAAATTTTCTAAGAAAACTGAATTGTACAGACTGTGGTGTATTTTGGAAAATGTTTGATGCACAGATAAAACCTCTTCTTACATATGCAGCTGAAATTGGGGCTTACATGAAAATTCGCAGATGGAGAAAAGTGCAAACGTATGTTATGAAGCGTTTCCTTCAAGTACCTGTTAATTCATCCAACACTGTTTTATATGAAGAGATGGGCAGGTATCCTTTGTATAGAAGTACATTTGTGAAAGTAATAAGTAGGGCCTACTGGTTGAAGATCTGAAGCTACCCCAGTCCCGTTTGAGCAGGCAAGCCTATGATATGATGCTTTTAGAAATGGAAAAAGGTAAAGAAAACTGGCTCATAAAGTAAATGAAGTCCTTTCAGAATAGGGTTTTGGAATAGTGTGGATGACCCAGGAAGTAGGAAATGAGCCACAGTTTCACTGCGGAATTTAAAGACAGGCTTACTTGTTCTTTTAAACAGAACTGGCACTCAAATATGGAAAGTAAAAAAGATATTCACTGGTTTTTCTCATTTAAAAATGTGTCTAATTCTGAAAAGTTTCTCAATATCATAATAGATAAATGGCACAGAAAAAATTACGCAAGATTCAGGTTGAGAACTTTAGGTTTAAAATGCGAACAAAAGATTGTTTGAATGTGAAACATCCACAGAATCTCCTTGTCCTGCATGTAGACACATTATTGACGACGAAGAACACTTTCTGTTCCACTGTACTCCTTATGATGAAATGCCAATAAACTGTTCATTTTTCCAGTTAGATATAGCGAAAAGGCAAGATGTCGCTGTCGTATTATCATCAGATGATGAACTTGTAATTAAATCAGTTGCAAAATTCATCACGGAAGCATTGGAAATTAGACAGATGAAGGATAGTGAAATCTATGATAATGCATTATAAGAGATATATGAATGAATGATATCATTCATCGCATGTGGAAGAGATCAGTAAGATATAATGTCATCATTTGATTGAGTGGATGGTCGAGTCAGTCTTACGATTTTTTTCTTTTAACTGCATTACTTCTGTGCGTGAGGACATAAGGAAATGTTACGATTTTTGTTGTTGTTGTTGTTAACCTTTGATTTAATACAAACTGGGAATGAATGTGTACTATTTGTTTGAAGGAAAGGAAAGAGGAAATGTTATTGTTCTGCTACCCCCCTCCCCCCTTGTCAAAAGACCTCTTTGGTAATGACAATAAAATATCAAGTGTGTGTGTGTGTGTGCGTGCGTGCGTGCGTGTTATTCAGTTTAGTGTCCTTCCACTGAAAGTGATTCAGACAATAGTGAGTTTGTGGGTGAATGAGAATAAGTGGATGTGTCTATAATAAGGTTAACAAAAATTGAATAGTGAGTTTGTGATTGAATGAGAATAAGTGGAAAATTTGTAACAAGGTTTACAAAAAAAATTGAATAAAAATGTATCCCTTTTGTCCTACGTATTGTCATGTACCCCACTTTGATCCTAATTATATAAATGAATAGATAAACTAGTAACAATGGACAATTGAATTACCAAATCAATAAATTAACAATTTTACAAATAAATACTCAGTGAACTATGCAATAAACCTTTACATATAGATTGAAGAACAGAATAATTGTTAAGTATGCTAGATAAAGACAAAGGAGTCGATCCATCATGAAACCATCAATAACCCAATTTCTTAAAAATGTCTTGCGTGCGTGCGTGCGTGTGTGTGTGTGTGTGTGTGTGTGCGTGTGCGTGATACATGTAGAAGTGAACAACATTTTTTTTTTTTACACAGTCTGAATGTCAGACGTTATTCAAGGGAAATAAATGCTAAAATCACTTCTTTTTTTTCACTGATATCACATTATGTCCCCTATATCTTAGCCTCACTCTGAATCCCGGGCATCATGGAAGCCATCATGTCACGGTCTCTGGCGCAGTTCACCCCTCAAATGTAAGTTTTGCCAGTTGCTCACCTTCTTAACCAACATGTTTGCATTTGCATTTTTCTCCTTCTTCTCGAGCACTCAGTATATGTATGTCTCTCGTGCACAGGTTTCAGTCGATGTGTGCCGCAGGTGCTTCACTTCAAACGGCAAGCAAACTTTCTTTAGGGCCCCGTTCAAAACCTATTCAGATAAATTACTGTTAAAAATAGGTCAAATATACAGCCGGAAATAGTTTAAATATGCCAAGTTGTGTGTTTCTTTGGCATTAATAAAACATTCAAAGTGCTTTCTAATCAAATTCGCAATGATCTTTGACGTAAATAAATCACGACGGGGAGAAATGTCAAGTGTGAAGTCGAGCCGACGAAGTTTCAGAGACCACAACCTGGGCCGCCGACTTGAGTTTAGCCGACATTCCACCCCACCACACTGTCATATGATGCGTCCATAACCTTGGAGGCTGGCATTCCTTACTTCACGCTTTTCAGTTAAAAGTGGCAGAACTTTTTAAGTAGGAGACACACAACTAGCACTGTTTTGGGACTAACATGAGGCAGAGCTGGTTGGAGATGGGTGTTCCACTTAATCAGAGAACTTGGTGATGTTCATTTTTTTTAAAGGGAGTAGAGTAGATCTAGTTGTTCCTTGATACAGATGGAATGTATGACTTTGGCTGCATACATTGGTTACATGACACACATTAGAAAATACAAAATTGCAGAAAAAGAGCAAAGCAGTATGTCTGGTGTCCAGAATGGAATAGGATGTCAATGATTTGGTGGGGAAATGTGGGTTTGTGAGGAAAAAATGCTCATCTCGAGTCAGTTCTCTGATCACATGACAGCAACTAGATTACTTGTGTAAGAAAATAGGGGTGTTATTGAATATGAAGGCCAAGACATCAAGGCCCTCACAGTACTTAGATGTAGCCAGGATGGGAAAGATCAGTTCAGAAGCAGTTATGAGAGAATTAAAAGTAAAATAGATAGTTGCAAGTTATAAAGTTCTTCAGGTTGTAGTTTTCTGAAGTGGCCTACAGTTTTAGCTCTCTAAATTTCAAAATTCTGCCACCCCCGTGGGGTTTCATCCATAGCCAATCCAAAGGAGAAGCAGAGAGTGCAGTAGAGACTGCCTTGCCCTACTTGCCTATAGAGGTAACCTCAGTCCTTTCCCTTGCTTCAGTTCTGCTAAGTTGGCCTTGGGCAGAAAACCCCTGACTCCAAGCAGCACAGAAACTGTTCTATGATAGACATCATAGGGCAGGACTGTTTCCTCTTCCCCCGCAGGTGACGCTGTTCTAGTTAAACCTGATGGTGAGAAAGGCTGACAGTGCTAACCACAGAGATGGATAGTAATCCACATATTCCCTTGTGGAATAGACATGAGCCATGAGGTGATGTTGAATGCTTGTAACTGATGCTACTTGATGATGTCAGATGTAAGCAAAAATCGTAACATGGCTGTCAGTGTCACCTAACCTGCGTTCCACCACAGATGCTGCAACCAGCACCAGTCTGGAGAGGAGTGCAGGTACCAATGATACACTCTTCATAACACACAGGATCACCTCTGACAGATCATTTGGAACCATAGCTACTTGATGAGGACATAATATGTGTACAAACACCAATTCACTTCCCAGATTACCAGCAGTGTGTCCAGAGTTACACGTAAAAGAACCTTTAGCTGTGTTTAGGCATTGTTCTTTATGCTTTCAAGATCTAAATGGATCAGAATGAAAGAGCCAGAACTCGGTTTGATCAAAAGATTGAAAGAACACAGCATGGACTAAGGTAAGATCCCTTAGCAATGTTCATTAAATACTACCTCCCAGAAATTTGTAGCTGCTTAAAAATAAAAGTAGTATGTTGCTAACATGTTTTGAAGGGAATTTCATCTCATAAAAAAAAAGAAAGTAATTCAATTTAGGATTTGTAAGAATCTAAAGTTGGGGGATGTATTGGTGGTTGTCATTTCCTTAGTTGTAGTGTAACTGTAACCTTGTGAGGTCAAGGCTAAGGATGTGATTTACTCAAAGCCAGCATTGCTGTACCCAAATCTTTTAGTGCCATTATGAATTTTTATACCAGAAGGCAAGTCTTACTGTGTGTTAGAATATTCTGCAAACATCACAGAGCCCTAAGGTTTACTCTAGTTTTGAATGTTCAGTCTGTTTTAAATTCATCCCCTAACCCAATATGACGCTTGAAAGTCTCTGGTAAAAACACTTTGTTAAGATTTTGATGTGTTTGACATCTTCCTGTTTTGTTGTTCTAGGTCAGCGTCACATTTCAAATAACAGACTGTTTCAAGTTGGTTTTGCAACACACAGTGAAAGACTGATTGACACCACAGATGAGTTGAATGAATGAGAAGGTGGGTGAATCAGTTTTAAGGAAAAAAGAATTCCTTTACATTGTTCTTGTATGTGGACATACCAGGCTACCATGGACCTCATTAAGTCTAAAGTGGTTGAACATTGAAATCAGTCAGAATATGGGGAAACCTCTAAAATACAGCATTGCTGTCTCATCCATTTGTTTATTTTGCAGCCAATGCCACATTTTTGCTGAATTTATGGGCCAGAAGACTCAAATGAATCAAGAATTTTAAACGCTTCATTGAAGCTGTCTAATCTGCTCTGTTTTACCATGCGAAGAAACTGTGTCATGCAAGAGCCATGAGTCCAAATGGTGCACTGTTCTATAATTCCCCTGTTCCCATAATTTTAATGTGTGTGAATGTGTGTGTTTTGTGTGTGTGTGTGTGTGTGGTGTGTGTGTGTGTGAATGTTGCATGTTATTCCAGTGACCACTGTTTTTGTTTTTACAGAATACAAGTGAGAGGGATGGCAACCTTGAAAGACAGTAAGTTGTCGAAAATGGTAGTGAACCTTTTAGGTTTCTGACATGTTATTGCAACAGTTTGGATAAGTTACCAACATTTATGCATCTGCAGTTTGAGATATTCAAATGTATTTAAACATGAGTTGGAAGTTATGTTCTGGGACTTTTGCATTGTTTCTTTTTGTTTTTTTAAAACAAAGAGTATGACTGGACTTTTATCAGTGGTATTGAGTTACTAGAGGAAAGATTTTCTTTCATAAAACCTCTTTATCTTTTGTGTCTTCATCCGTTCACTACAGCCCTGATGTGGCCCTTTGCGGTCGGCTGGCTATAAGCAACATTATCTTATCCGTTCACTACAACTCTGAGATTCATGATAGTGAGATTCTTGCGTATGCAACCATTTTAAATCTGATTATTTAGGTAGCCACATTTTATCTGCAGGGATGTCTAAACATAACACCAGTGTATGTATGTGTTTTATTTTCATTTCATCCATCCTGTTGGCACATGATAACAACTCTTCTCCAAAAGGTACAATGGGATTACATCTGGCCTTTTTTTCTTTTTTGTTGTTGTCAGGAATGTGTTACACTAAGGGACTCCTGTTTTCAAGTGTCATCAGAAGGATTGGGAGGGATTTGAATTCTGTGAGATCTGAAAAGAAAATATCTTTCAACCTGACTTTTCAACTGGTAATCAAATCTTTGTCCTTAGAACAAAAATCTGACACCTTGTCTTCAGAACAAAAATCTGACACCTTGTCTTCTACCCAAACCTGGCCCTGAATACCCAATGTCCTGTTACACCCCCCTTCCATACAAAACTTTTTTTGTGTGAATTCTCATCACCGAAAGTTGTTTGAATGTTTTAGCATACTAAGGGGAACATAGAATACAATTAGATTTACACAGTTTCATTGAGTTTCATTTGAGACAAGTGTCTCCAAAGTGGTGAAATTGAAAAATCAAAAGAATATATCTGAGCCATAGCAAATTTGGTTAAGCATGCAAATTGCTCCGTTTCCCTAATTCATGTTCACATACGCTAGCTCAAACTCCGCTCTTGTTCAACTTCTCAAACACTTATTCCCTTCTTGCTCATCCCATCCCTGATGTGGCCCTTTGCGTTCGGCTGGGCTATAAGCAACATTATCTTATCTTGCTCATCCATTCTCACTTTTGCCAACTGAATACCACCACCACCACCATCCTTCTTCCACTACTCCTGTTATTTCCATTCCACCCCAGCCATTCCTTTTCTGTATGATTTTATTTGTTTTTTCCACTTTAGTTCGCTTGCGTCTGAAGTCCATCACCAACATCCAGAAAATCACCAAGTCCATGAAGATGGTGTCGGCAGCCAAGTACGCCAGGGCTGAGCGGGAGCTCAAACAAGCACGCCCCTATGGGGCTGGTGCCAAAGGTAACATGGCTCTGGTCACGGTTCATCAATTTTCTTAACGGCGAGATGGCCATCAGGCCTCCACATTAACTCTATTTACTAGTCTTTCCGTTTCTTTTTTAAATTAAATTTCAAGAGTAGTGATATTTGTGTGTGTGTGACTTGTTGACTCTTTTTCTGTATGTTGTTTTTTCAGGCTGTGTTTTCTATAGTACTACAGCTATGTTTTAGTTAACTTAAATTTCTACAGATGTTTTTAATTAAGTTTTAAAGCATTTATTGGCCAGTACTTTTAGCCAGGTTTAAAACACGCACACACACACACATACACACACACACTCTTTCTCTCTCTCTCAATTTCTTTGCCATTATTTTGGCCTGTTGCTTAAATTATTATTATTATGAATACTTGTATAGCACCTATCCTCGGCTAGAGACCAAGCTCTAAGCGCTTTACAATCCACACTCTTCTTTTAATTTAACTTCTTCATTTCCTAAAGGAAATACATGATAAGACAGGTCTGCTTGACAGAATGTTGAACATGTATGTAAAGATGACGACAGGATCCTGCCATTGTCTGGCTAAATTTACGAATTTTCAAACCAAATGCTTCATATGTAGGAATCTGTATTGTCTAGTATTACATTGTTTTTCTGAGATAAAGTTGTTTACCTCTTACTGAGTGTTGATATTTCATCAGAGACATAACTGAAATTTATGGATGTGACATTTTGTGGTGTCAAAAAGGGTGTATGTTAAAGACATTAGGACTAATAAAAATCTCTTCCCCAGTGTCACCATTACATGCAAACTAAATATTTACAGCTCTCATACGTGTCCTTTCTGCAGCATTCTTTGAACACATGGAGTTGGAGCAGGACAAGGCTAAGCCAAGCCAGATGATCCTGGTCATGTCGTCAGATCGTGGTCTGTGTGGAAGTATTCACTCGGGCATTTGTCGGGAGCTTCGGGGTATTCTGGCCCACCAAAGTCCTGGCACAGAAACAAAATTTGTCGTCGTGGGTGACAAGGCCAGGTCCATCTTGCAAAGGCAAGTGCTTTTTTGGGGCGATTGAAAGATCGGTTGTTGTTGGTTTCTTTTCATTTAAGCAGTCTTATCTTCTGTGTAATTCCACTGTCATTCCTCCTATGTAGTTCACTCTAGCCTTCTCATACACAGCAGTACCCAGGCTTGTCCCCTCCCACCCCTTGCACAAACAGTCTGCAGGTAGCAATGATAAATAGCTTATAATGAGCTACCCACCAAAGGAGACCTTGCATTGTCACCAAGTCAGTCTGTTGGGTTTAGTGGTGCCTTGCTCTGTTCCAGTATATGCAGGGCACCACCAGTTAACCCCCAGACTGAGCTAACACGAGTGAGCATCCCTTCCCAGAGTACACTGCTGTGTCCTTGAAATTACGGGCCCCAGAAGACTAAATGTAGGAGGATAAAAATCTGAAGCCGCACAGTGCCCACCAGCCATATATTATTCAGGAACGAGTGAATGTAGTTCTAAAATATTGCTGAATTGTATAATAGAATTGTGCTATAGAAACCTAGAGCAAAATTACCGTTATTGACGCTCAGGAAGTGTGTGTAAGACTTGCTTTTCAGAAGGCTTTACAAGTTTCTTTAAGTCTCCTTTTAACTCTCAGAACTGAAAAATTTCATCATCTTTGAAAGCAGACAGCACTTTTAGAGGTGAATATCATAACATTTTTAAGAATCTGAACTCGGATTTGCTCTGTTTTTCTGTGGCAACAGTTTAAACAAACAAAACAAAAACAAACAACAATAATGTATGTTGTACGGAGCTATTGTGTTTTTGCGTTCACAGTCTCAAAAGGTCTTGAAGGTGCATTCTTTCACAATTAATAATTTGCTTTAGATTTGCGTATTCATTTATAACATGTATACTTCTCTGTGAAAAGCCTAATGGTGTTTCATAATTGTTGCAGAGGATACAAGGACCACTTTCTGATGACATTCAATGAGTTCGGCAGGAAGCCACCAGTGTTTGCAGATGCTGCTCTTGTGGCCAATGCTATCCTAGATGCCGACCTCAAATTTGACATGGCCACTCTTTACTTCAACACTTTCAGGTAAGCAGCTTAAAGTTGCATATGTATTAATATTTGATCAGTTAAAAAAAAAGTCTAATGTTACATGTGTATTATGTTGAAAATGTAGATCTCAAAACTTGGTGACAGTAGTCCTCAAGGTCAGGTCAGTATGGGAGGTAACGGCACAGATTAGGCGTGGGCCTTGTCTGGTCCATAAGCACTATCTGCAACTTATGGTCCGATCCTCCAAATGTATTTCAGTACATATATTTCAGCCTACATGCAGCAGCTGATATAGGTCGTGTATATGGATGCCTGTGATAAAACTGAATTCTTTCGAACAGTGTTTTGGCTTGTTGCTGGTAATAGTTGCTCAGCTTTACTAGTTTTATCTCTTTGCAGATCATCAAAGACTAAGGCAAAATTCTGTCAGTACATATTTCAGCAAAATTGTAATTGAAAAAGGAATTGAATTGAAAGTGTGGGAAGACCAGCCGCCGTGGCGAAGTGGTTAGCGTCGCGGACTCCCGGCTGGGAGGTCGTGGGTTCGAATCCCATCAGAAGTCATGTGGGTTTTTCTGCCCCGACCGGCTCCTACCCAGAGTTGAGTTTGCTGCGGACTCAGTTGGGAAGACGAGTCGAGTTTCATCCACTTAATGGATGCGTTTCTGAGAGTGTTGCTCAAACTTCCTGACCAACACTGCAGGTTCCTGTATCTCTCGGCCTGGTTGACGTCGGGATATATTATGAAAGGAAGCGTAGAGTACAGCCCTGTCATGTAGTCTCAGACCGAAATGGAAATCCGTAGCATCATCTTAACCCAATGCCTACCGGATCGACCGAGATCGACCGCGAGATTTCCTCCTTCTGAATACCGATCGACCGAGATCGACCACTGAATACTCGGTCAACGACTTTCGCTTTCACCATCGCATATCCCAGAATGCAATTGCGACAGAAGAGTCTTCCGGTACTTCCGTTTCTGGACGCCATTTTGGTTTTTGTTGCATGAGTTTTGGTGGAGTAGTTTCGCTGCTGTGAATTTTCAAAGTTCGGCTTTTTTTTCGCGAAGATTTTCTGGGAAAATGGCGGATCAAGTAACTATGCAACTTGCAGAATTCATTTTCTGAAGTGATATTGATGAAGAGAGCGTATTTGCGGGCTACACTCTTAAAGAAATTTGAAGCAAGACGATTCGGACGTCAATCTTGACCTAGTTATGAATAAAGATCGACTGCTGACTGATTTTGAGGCCGAATCAATAATGATTCAGGCGATGATAATGACGATGTCGAATAGCCCATTGCTGCTGGGCCCAGACCCTCCAAAAAGAAAATTCGAAAAACAAAACTTGCTAGAGATTCTTTAATTCTTGACTGGAGTGGTTGGCTACAAGAAGTGAAGCCCCCCAAAAGTTTCCCTTGTTCTGATAGCCATGAAACCGGGTCATCAGTGGGTGTGTCCCACGATTTGCCTGTAGGGGCATCACCTTTAGCTTTTTGATTTCTGAAGAATTTTGGCAGACTTTTAACGAGAAACAAATTTATTTGCTGCACAAAAGCAAGCAGAAAAGGATGAACATAAACTCTGGCCTGAAATAAAAACTGCCTGTTTATCAAAAAGCAAAAAGGAGCTGGACAAGAGGTACATCATCACCACAGTGTGTGTGTGTGTTGGGGGGGGGGGGGGGGGGGGGGGGGGGTTGCTCAGTGCACTTGTGCAAAAGCACATTTTTGTTGAATTCCATCACAATCTAAAGCCCAGTATTCAGTAATCTGTTCTTGTTATTTTTCCCCTCAGTAGTTAGAAGACAAATCTTCTTGTAGGCCTATGTGATGCCTTCAGTTTAACAAAATTGTTGAAGTTTGGGTTGTTGTTTTTTGCTTCACAATAAAAGTTGATTATTTAGTGTGCATACCATACAGAATGACTTTATTTTGTTCCTGAAGGTTTCAGTACTTTGTTTAGACTTGGAAAATCACTCTGTGCTCCTAATCCATGATGTTCTGTGGTACAGTGAATTTAGGGAAAATTGTTTTAGCACTGAGAATACCAAAGTACAGTTAGTCTGTTCGTTTGTTTTTTTTTCCTCGTGTACCAGTTCACTATATGTGGGGGAAATGGCTGTTTTGGATGGAGTGATGTCTTTGAATTTTTTTCATTACTTTTACAGAATAGATAAGTTAAAAACAAATTTTCTATTGAGGTTTCTTTATGGCAAGTGTGTATGTGTTGCGGAGTTACCTCTCTTGGCATGGTATTCTCATAGTCATATAGCACAAAGTCATGCGGTAGGCAGAGGGTTAATCATCCTCATTCTCATTGATCAGCATTAAAAAAAAATGTCTCAAATTCTGTGGCCCTTCATGCCCTGCTCTCATGGTGACCTCAGTTTCGATGTCCTCTCCACGTCTGTGGCCTTGGTTTGGTTCCGTTGGGTCACCGGTATCGCGAGTCCATGGGGCTGTCGTTGGACGGACGTGGTGGCGCCCTCCGGGGAGAGCTCACTCACGCCGGCTCCGCGACTAAGCAATTATTGTCGTCAGTAGGGGGCTTAGTAGGTGGTGTCCTGCGTATGTTAGATCAGAACAGGCGCCACTGAACACCACCGAAGTGACTCGGCAGCAGTGCAGTGTCTCCTCCGGTGGTTGCCTCTTAAACGACTTGACATTGACTGCTCCCTGTGGATTGCCGGTGCCGGGCTGTGGCGGGGCCGACCTGGCTGTGGCTGTGGACGGGTGTCGGAATGAGCGGCGTGGGTGCACTGCCTCTGAGGTGATGCAGAGGTTGGACAGCAAAAAAAAAAAAAAAAAGAAAAAGAAAGTGTGGGAAGACTTCAGTGTGATGTTGGGCTGGAAAGTGAGTGTTGATTAAGAGATACAGATTTTGATAATGTTTTTCACATGTTGATGCCACATTCACAACCATTCTTACCGTAAAGTTCGGTCTATTGAGCGCACCTGTATATAAGCCGCACCCACTAAATTTTTAAAAAATCTGAATTTTTTTCACAAATAAGCCGCACCGTTTATAAGCCGCAGATATATACAACACAGTCCGATGTGCCGCAGGCGGCAGCTGGCCGAGCGTTGAGTTTACATAGTGTCGAAAATCATCACATACAATGTGTTCACTGCATTCATTGGCGTTTAAATAGGTCAGAATACAAGAGCATGTTTCCAGCTTTTCTTCAGTCTTTTTTTTTTTTTTTTTTAGTACGATGTTTTAAATCAATTAGAATCGAAGTTTCTATGAGGCTTCTTACAAGTGTTGTCTTTCCAACATCATTGCTTTAAAAAAAATACCGAAAAAAACAACGCATTAACGATGCGCTGGAAAGGCAGTTCTCTCCTGCATTCATTGGTGTATCAAGCTAAGCAATTGGTTGAGTACTCGAAAGCGCAAGCCAATCAAAACGAAGGTATCAAATGCAAACCTTCGCTCCCTGTCCACGATTTCAACAATGGCGGATCGAAGCCAAGGTCTGACAATGACCGAGTTGAATGCGCTAATCGTTTTTGAATTGCAAGACGCACTTGGTAAGATAATGCATATAATAACAAACCAGAACATTAATGAAACGATTCGATCGTTTTATTTCGCTTAATACCGTGCCAGTGCTTAGTTATTTTGTTCGTAATTCAGCTAGTGTTAGTCGAGATTAAACAGGTCGGAAACGGCCAACACATTGTGCCGTTCGAAGCGATCGTATTTTTGTAGAAGACAAACTGATGAAAAAAGATATCAGTAATGGGCTTTACTTATGTCGATTCCCGTATTTCTGAACGGGTTACTGATTCCATTACACGATTACACAGAAAATCGTAGTTAAAAGCATAATAAAAATTCATGAACAGTAAACACGATATGGTGAGTTACAGAGAAGCTAAGAATAGACGAGGGTGTGATGCTTCTGAAATCGGAAAAATCCGCAAATAAGCCGCATCGTTGTTTAAGCTGCAGGGTTTAAAGCTGGGGAAAAAAGTTGCGGCTTATAGTCCGAACTTTACGGTAAATATCTTGTTGGAATATACTCAACCCATTCATTGGGAAAACATGTGGAAGAGTATTCCAGTCACCTAGCTTTCTTGACAATCTTTCCAGATTTCATCAGGACCATTTACAAGAAGTCAAGCAATTTGAGAAGTGGATATTCCCTTCTGTTTAATGTTAAGCATTAAAAAATGTGCAGGTCTTGAGAATATTCAGCTAATAGATTCAAGCAATTGTAAGCAAAGCACATTGAAATTTAAATCACACGAACGGTTTCAGGTCAGTGGTGTCTTACCGAGTGACAGAACTGCCCCTCTTCAGCCAGGACCAGATTGCCACAGCAGATAAAATCCACGACTATGACAGTGTCGATGAGGATGTTCTGCGTAGCTACATGGAGTACACTCTCGCTTCACTCATATACTTTGCCATGAAAGAAGGGCATGCAGTGAACAGAGCTCTCGGATGACTGCCATGGACGCTGCCAGCAAGAATGCTGGTAAGAGCCATTTTGTGTCTCAGAAATGATTTTTACTCTTTTTGTAAGGCATTACTACGAAATGAATTAGCTGCTGTGACTGAAGTTCCAGGTTAAAAAAAATGACTGAAAGCCCTTCAGGATTTTTTTCAGGCTGTTTCTGGACCCTCTAACAATATCAACACCCTCCTCCAGTCCCTCTCCACAGTATCAAACGTTCAGGGGTCACAGGTGAACACCCTGGTCAATTCAGAAGGTAGTCCTGTCTGAAGCCGACGCTTTTTTTCTCAGTTGTAGCAGCAGGAATAATGCGTTTTCTGCAGTGTTAAGGAAAAAACATGACACATTACTAACTGAAGAAATAGGCAAGGAATGGTGGTTCTGTTAACTCTACAGATCTATTCATAATATCAGATGAAGATTACCCATAGAAATGAAGAGAAAATTCTTGTGCTAATTTGAGAATAGAGAAAGTGAGAGAACTAAGTCAGTACGAACTTCTGAGTGTACTGTTTGCTAATGATAGTGCTATTACATTACATGTTGTCTTAAAACACATTTTTACTTCAAGGAAAACCAGCCTCCATGAAACACTTGACAAAACTTCTCTTGCTGTTGGTGCAGTAGACTTCTGTGCAGACAAAGCAGAAAGCAAGAGAATGTTTAGTTGTTTTTTGAGACAGTTGCGAAAATGCCTGAGGAGTGTTCTTCATCTAAACATATTCTCATTACCATCTGTTTTTCACACCAGTACTATGAGGTCCTCATTCGCACTCCCTTGCTTAAAATGTCATTTCCTTTAATCATAACTTGCAAAGCACTGAAAATGACTACCCTTGCAACTGGAAGTGCGTGTTGGTGATTGCGAGAACAATATGGGAGTTTGTATTATACTCCCTGTTTGGCTAGTAGTATACTTACCATGTCAGACCATAGCATTCACGGCAGTTAGTCAGCTCTGCCAGGCCGAAGTTTTTGTGTGGCTAATGCAGTAATAAGACAGTCACGTGATGCCCAACCCGCTTCCGCTGTAGGAAGAAGCCAATGTCAACTTCCTGTACCTCATTCATTGAGGCCTGCACGCAAGGTAACCCCAGAACCTTGGCGCTAGTGGGAAGGCAGGGCAGGCATTAGAGTCTGACATGGTAAGTATACTAGCCAAACAGGGAGTATAATACAAACTCCCCATTTTGGCGTCATATACTGTACCATGTCGGACCATAGCAGAATTTATAGGAAAAGGAGGAGGGCGAGTGCCCTAGTGGTTCCTGGGGTTACCCGATATGGATGCATTAGCCGCCACAAAGGATATCCCATTAAAACCATCAGCCGTGGTCATGCGGATGTCCCTTAACCCTCTGCCTACCGCATGACTTTGTGCTATATGACCATGAGAATACCATGCCAAGAGAGGTAACTCCGCAACACATACACACTTGCCATAAAGAAACCTCAATAGAAAATTTGTTTTTAACTTATCTATTCTGTAAAAGTAATGAAAAAAATTCAAAGACATCACTCCATCCAAAACAGCCATTTCCCCCCACATATAGTGAACTGGTACACGAGGAAAAAAAAACAAACGAACAGACTAACTGTACTTCGGTATTCTCAGTGCTAAAACAATTTTCCCTAAATTCACTGTACCCACAGAACATCATGGATTAGGAGCACAGAGTGATTTTCCAAGTCTAAACAAAGTACTGAAACCTTCAGGAACAAAATAAAGTCATTCTGTATGGTATGCACACTAAATAATCAACTTTATTGTGAAGCAAAAAACAACAACCCAAACTTCAACAATTTTGTTAACTGAAGGCATCACATACTGTTACAAGAAGATCTGTCTTCTAACTACTGAGGGGAAAAAATAACAAGAACAGATTACTGAATACTGGCTTTAGATTGTGATGGAATTCAACAAAAATGTGCTTTTGCACAAGTGCACTGAGCAACCCCCCCCCCCCCCCCCCCCCCCCCCCCCCCCCCCCCCCCATCCCAACACACACACACTGTGGTGATGATGTACCTCTTGTCCGGCTCCTCTTTGCTTTTTGATAAACAGGCATTTTATTTCAGGCCAAGTTTAATGTTCATCCTTTTCTGCTTGCTTTTGTGCAGCAAATAAATTTGTTTCTCGTTAAAAGTCCTGCCAAAATTCTTCTGAAATCAAAAAGCTAAAGGTGATGCTCCTACAGGCAAATCGTGGGACACACCCACTGACTGACCCAGTTTCCTGGCTATCAAAACAAGGGAAACTTTTGGGGGGCTTCACTTCTTGTAGCCAACCACTCCAGTCAAGAATTAAAGAATCTCTAGCAAGTTTTGTTTTTCGAATTTTCTTTTTTGGGGGTCTGGGCCCAGCAGCAATGGGCTATTCGACATCGTCATTATCATTGCCTGAATCATAATTGATTCCGGCCTCAAAATCAGTCAGCAGTCGATCTTTATTCATAACTAGGTCAAGATTGACGTCCGAATCGTCTTGCTTCAAATCTTCTTCAAGAGTGTAGCCCGCAAATACGCTTTCTTCATCAATATCACTTCAGAAAATGAATTCTGCAAGTTGCATAGTTACTTGATCCGCCATTTTCCCAGAAAATCTTCGCGAAAAAAAGCCGAACTTTGAAAATTCACAGCAGCGAAACTACTCCACCAAAACTCATGCAACAAAAACCAAAATGGCGTCCAGAAACGGAAGTACCGGAAGACTCTTCTGTCGCAATTGCATTCTGGGATATGCGATGGTGAAAGCGAAAGTCGTTGACCGAGTATTCAGCGGTCGATCTCGGTCGATCCGGTATTCAGAAAGAGGAAATCTCGCGGTCGATCTCGGTCGATCCGGTAGGCATTGGGTTAAATAAAATTTTATGAAGGGATTTTCCGAACGCCAGAAGGCTGCCTCCAGGAGGTGGCGCATGGGGACAGAGTGCTGGAATGCTGCCGAAGCGGCCAGCGCTCTGACCTCATGAGCCCGGGGGACAAGACGGGGAGATCCTTGGAGGCCTGGGAATAGGCTGTTCTGACCGTCTTGGAGAGCCACCTAGAGACAGTGCCAGCTGAGATGTCTTTCATGTTCCTGGGGTTGATGGAAATAAGAAGACGTCTCTGCGAAACACACCTGGAGCGCGAGCATTCCCAGTAGTGTGTTAGACATCGAGGACACAAGGCTATGTCCGAAGCGGTGTCTCCACCTAGGGTATCCGCCAGAGGGCGGATGACGAGGTAAGGGGAGGCACTACCGGTTCCTGGTTCTTAGCTAGGAATTCTGGAAGGAACTTAAGAGAGACGGAGCCGTCCCTGTGGAAGGCAATGTCTCTGGGGTCCCCGCTAAGGGCATGGATCTCGCCTCGCCTTCTGGCCGAAGCGAGGGTGAGGAGAAAGGTGGTCTTCATAGAGAGAAGGTTGAAGGGAATGGAGGAGATAGGCTCAAAGGGGGGTTTCCTGAGGACGTCAAGTACAGTGAAGAGGTCCCAAAGGGGAACACGCCAAGGGGATTGGGCCTCACGAAGAGCAGCCCCTCTAGAGATCTCTTTGAGAAGGAAGTCATTTTCAAAGGAAGGTCCGCCCAGTTGGCGGATGGTCGTGCAGATGGCCGACCTGTAGCCCTGTATGGAGCTAGCCGAGAGGTTAAGGTGGGACAGGAAATTTCCTATCAGGATATTGGAGGGGCGATTGTGGGGGACAGAATTGTCTTTGCACCATGAGACCCATTTCCTCCATCTGTAATCGTAAAGGGACTCCGTGCTAGCTCTGCGAGAGGACATGGCTAGGTCTCGGAGTTCCTGAGAGGCCCCGGCGACGGAGACAGACCTGTTTACCCCCTTGGCTACCCAAGTGTAATCCCAAATACTGAAAAGTGTAATCTTAAGGGGAAAAGTGTAATCGAAGGCGCGAAGCGCCGAGATAGCTAGGGGGGTCCGGGGCATGCCCCCCCCCCCCCCCCCCCGATCCGGAAAATTTTTTTGGGGGAAGCAAAATGGTGCAATCTGGTGCACATTCTGGTGCACATTCTAAGGTTAAATTTCATCATTATGACCATGAAAATTCAACTCAAAATATAACAAAAACAAATTAAAACTCACCAGCTGCCATTGGAACCACTTTACTTGGTCAAAGGATGTCTGCCAAGTTGGAGGATACCAAATAAATAATGTATTTAAAATGATAAAAAAAAAAAACCACACACACATCTGAAGTCTTCAGAAAGTCCCCTTGTGTACAAATCCTGGAAGCAAATGTTCTCACACAAATACACAATCAGTCACTCTGCCAGTGCCTCCACCCCCACTGCCAAGCATGAAAAAGAGAGAAAAAAAGAGAGAGAGAGAGAGAGAAATGTTCTCTAAGCTTTTAAAGAATTGTAGTAGGCTGATCTCAGCTGAACCAAGTCCTTGTCTGACATCTCCCTGCATTCGCCTGGTTGTCCTTTTAACACCATTAGAGCTTCAGTTGTCTCTGGCAGCAGTGAAGATCTTGCTTCTGTGCAGTTTTTCCTCACCATGGAAAACACTCTCTCACAGGCAGCACTGGAACGATGAACTGCTTGTGAGAAGCCGTGCCCACATATCTCTTACAATCGAACATTCCGCCATGTTCACAGCTGAAGTCCGACTTGCATATGCTACAATGCACATATCCCGGCCCTTTTCTTGATGGGAAAAGACAGTTATACTTGTCATGGTATACCTGGCGGTATTTTTGAGTAACTCGTGCCTTTTTTGGTTTCTCAGGAACTGTTTCTTCCGTAACACGGCAATCAGAATCGTCGTCTGTCTCATGCTGAGCACGCTTTGACGCCATCTTTGATAATGATGTCAACCCGCGAAAGTTATCTCCCTATACAAACGTTCAACCTCATGCCTGCCCGCAATGCTGGCTTTCGGTTACACTGATATGAAGGAATAACTGAACACTGTAACTTTCGCAGGCAGCACAGTGAGTGAACGGGCCATCGCGTTGTTGAACCGACGAGAATGATTGCTTTCGAAAAGTGTAGTTTTGGCGATCCGCGTGGCGGAATTTAATGTTTGAAGGCGTAGTGGCGTAATTGGAGGTTTGAAATCGTGATTTATTACGCCAAAGGCGTAAAGTAAACAGGTCTGCGGAGAGGATATTGAGGACGGACTGGGACCTGTCCGTTCAGGAGGTGGGTTTAGATGCTCGTAACCGGGCTGGCACAGAAGCCAGGCATGGAGGCGAAGCATCTGGGGATTGGAGTAAGGGCGACCCGAGCGGGGTTGTCTGAGCATGTCCCACCTGGTGTTCAACTGGAGAGGGGGTGCGTGAGTGAGGGACTTGAGGTCTGGAAACCAGGACTGAGTGGGCCACCATGGGGCTATGAGAATGAGCCTGGGTCTCTCGAGTCTTGCCTTCCTGATCACCTTGTGGAGGATCGGGAAGGGAGGGAAGGCGTAAGCTATGAGGCTGGACCAGGGAAGGGAGAGGGCGTCGATAGCGTAAGCCTGGGGGTCTGGAACCGGAGACACATACACTGGCAGACGATGGTTGAATCGTGTGGCAAGAAGGTCGATCATGGGTCTGAACCAATGTTCCCATACCGAGGTCAGGGTATGCCTGCTGAGGGTCCATTCCGTGTGGAGGACGGACCTGGAGTGGCTGAGAGAGTCTGCCAGGATGTTGTGTGTCCCCGCTATGTGTTTCGCCCTGCGTGTGACACCAGCGGAGGAGGGCCTCTGTAGTTCCTGTACCTCATTCATTGAGGCCTGCACGCAAGGTAACCCCAGAACCTTGGCGCTAGTGGGGAAGGCAGGGCAGGCATTAGAGTCTGACATGGTAAGTATACTAGCCAAACAGGGAGTATAATACAAACTCCCCATTTTGGCGTCATATACTGTACCATGTCGGACCATAGCAGAATTTATAGGAAAAGGAGGAGGGCGAGTGCCCTAGTGGTTCCTGGGGTTACCCGATATGGATGCATTAGCCGCCACAAAGGATATCCCATTAGAACCATCAGCCGTGGTCATGCGGATGTCCCTTAAATAAAATTTTATGAAGGGATTTTCCGAACGCCAGAAGGCTGCCTCCAGGAGGTGGCGCATGGGGACAGAGTGCTGGAATGCTGCCGAAGCGGCCAGCGCTCTGACCTCATGAGCCCGGGGGGACAAGACGGGGAGATCCTTGGAGGCCTGGGAATAGGCTGTTCTGACCGTCTTGGAGAGCCACCTAGAGACAGTGCCAGCTGAGATGTCTTTCATGTTCCTGGGGTTGATGGAAATAAGAAGACGTCTCTGCGAAACACACCTGGAGCGCGAGCATTCCCAGTAGTGTGTTAGACATCGAGAAGGACACAAGGCTATGTCCGAAGCGGTGTCTCCACCTAGGGTATCCGCCAGAGGGCGGATGACGAGGTAAGGGGAGGCACTACCGGTTCCTGGTTCTTAGCTAGGAATTCTGGAAGGAACTTAAGAGAGACGGAGCCGTCCCTGTGGAAGGCAATGTCTCTGGGGTCCCCGCTAAGGGCATGGATCTCGCCTCGCCTTCTGGCCGAAGCGAGGGTGAGGAGAAAGGTGGTCTTCATAGAGAGAAGGTTGAAGGGAATGGAGGAGATAGGCTCAAAGGGGGGTTTCCTGAGGACGTCAAGTACAGTGAAGAGGTCCCAAAGGGGAACACGCCAAGGGGATTGGGCCTCACGAAGAGCAGCCCCTCTAGAGATCTCTTTGAGAAGGAAGTCATTTTCAAAGGAAGGTCCGCCCAGTTGGCGGATGGTCGTGCAGATGGCCGACCTGTAGCCCTGTATGGAGCTAGCCGAGAGGTTAAGGTGGGACAGGAAATTTCCTATCAGGATATTGGAGGGGCGATTGTGGGGGACAGAATTGTCTTTGCACCATGAGACCCATTTCCTCCATCTGTAATCGTAAAGGGACTCCGTGCTAGCTCTGCGAGAGGACATGGCTAGGTCTCGGAGTTCCTGAGAGGCCCCGGCGACGGAGACAGACCTGTTTACCCCCTTGGCTACCCAAGTGTAATCCCAAATACTGAAAAGTGTAATCTTATGGGGGAAAAGTGTAATCGAAGGCGCGAAGCGCCGAGATAGCTAGGGGGGTCCGGGGGCATGCCCCCCCCCCCCCCCCCCGGAAAATTTTTTTGGGGGAAGCAAAATGGTGCAATCTGGTGCACATTCTGGTGCACATTCTAAGGTTAAATTTCATCATTATGACCATGAAAATTCAACTCAAAATATAACAAAAACAAATTAAAACTCACCAGCTGCCATTGGAACCACTTTACTTGGTCAAAGGATGTCTGCCAAGTTGGAGGATACCAAATAAATAATGTATTTAAAATGATAAAAAAAAAAAAACACACACACATCTGAAGTCTTCAGAAAGTCCCCTTGTGTACAAATCCTGGAAGCAAATGTTCTCACACAAATACACAATCAGTCACTCTGCCAGTGCCTCCACCCCCACTGCCAAGCATGAAAAAAGAGAAAAAAAAGAGAGAGAGAGAGAGAGAAATGTTCTCTAAGCTTTTAAAGAATTGTAGTAGGCTGATCTCAGCTGAACCAAGTCCTTGTCTGACATCTCCCTGCATTCGCCTGGTTGTCCTTTTAACACCATTAGAGCTTCAGTTGTCTCTGGCAGCAGTGAAGATCTTGCTTCTGTGCAGTTTTTCCTCACCATGGAAAACACTCTCTCACAGGCAGCACTGGAACGATGAACTGCTTGTGAGAAGCCGTGCCCACATATCTCTTACAATCGAACATTCCGCCATGTTCACAGCTGAAGTCCGACTTGCATATGCTACAATGCACATATCCCGGCCCTTTTCTTGATGGGAAAGTTATACTTGTCATGGTATACCTGGCGGTATTTTTGAGTAACTCGTGCCTTTTTTGGTTTCTCAGGAACTGTTTCTTCCGTAACACGGCAATCAGAATCGTCGTCTGTCTCATGCTGAGCACGCTTTGACGCCATCTTTGATAATGATGTCAACCCGCGAAAGTTATCTCCCTTACTAAAACGTTCAACCTCATGCCTGCCCGCAATGCTGGCTTTCGGTTACACTGATATGAAGGAATAACTGAACACTGTAACTTTCGCAGGCAGCACAGTGAGTGAACGGGCCATCGCGTTGTTGAACCGACGAGAATGATTGCTTTCGAAAAGTGTAGTTTTGGCGATCCGCGTGGCGGAATTTAATGTTTGAAGGCGTAGTGGCGTAATTGGAGGTTTGAAATCGTGATTTATTACGCCAAAGGCGTAAAGTAAACAGGTCTGCGGAGAGGATATTGAGGACGGACTGGGACCTGTCCGTTCAGGAGGTGGGTTTAGATGCTCGTAACCGGGCTGGCACAGAAGCCAGGCATGGAGGCGAAGCATCTGGGGATTGGAGTAAGGGCGACCCGAGCGGGGTTGTCTGAGCATGTCCCACCTGGTGTTCAACTGGAGAGGGGGTGCGTGAGTGAGGGACTTGAGGTCTGGAAACCAGGACTGAGTGGGCCACCATGGGGCTATGAGAATGAGCCTGGGTCTCTCGAGTCTTGCCTTCCTGATCACCTTGTGGAGGATCGGGAAGGGAGGGAAGGCGTAAGCTATGAGGCTGGACCAGGGAAGGGAGAGGGCGTCGATAGCGTAAGCCTGGGGGTCTGGAACCGGAGACACATACACTGGCAGACGATGGTTGAATCGTGTGGCAAGAAGGTCGATCATGGGTCTGAACCAATGTTCCCATACCGAGGTCAGGGTATGCCTGCTGAGGGTCCATTCCGTGTGGAGGACGGACCTGGAGTGGCTGAGAGAGTCTGCCAGGATGTTGTGTGTCCCCGCTATGTGTTTCGCCCTGCGTGTGACACCAGCAGAGGAGGGCCTCTGTAGTTCCTGTACCTCATTCATTGAGGCCTGCACGCAAGGTAACCCCAGAACCTTGGCGCTAGTGGGGAAGGCAGGGCAGGCATTAGAGTCTGACATGGTAAGTATACTAGCCAAACAGGGAGTATAATACAAACTCCCCATTTTGGCGTCATATACTGTACCATGTCGGACCATAGCAGAATTTATAGGAAAAGGAGGAGGGCGAGTGCCCTAGTGGTTCCTGGGGTTACCCGATATGGATGCATTAGCCGCCACAAAGGATATCCCATTAGAACCATCAGCCGTGGTCATGCGGATGTCCCTTAAATAAAATTTTATGAAGGGATTTTCCGAACGCCAGAAGGCTGCCTCCAGGAGGTGGCGCATGGGGACAGAGTGCTGGAATGCTGCCGAAGCGGCCAGCGCTCTGACCTCATGAGCCCGGGGGGACAAGACGGGGAGATCCTTGGAGGCCTGGGAATAGGCTGTTCTGACCGTCTTGGAGAGCCACCTAGAGACAGTGCCAGCTGAGATGTCTTTCATGTTCCTGGGGTTGATGGAAATAAGAAGACGTCTCTGCGAAACACACCTGGAGCGCGAGCATTCCCAGTAGTGTGTTAGACATCGAGAAGGACACAAGGCTATGTCCGAAGCGGTGTCTCCACCTAGGGTATCCGCCAGAGGGCGGATGACGAGGTAAGGGGAGGCACTACCGGTTCCTGGTTCTTAGCTAGGAATTCTGGAAGGAACTTAAGAGAGACGGAGCCGTCCCTGTGGAAGGCAATGTCTCTGGGGTCCCCGCTAAGGGCATGGATCTCGCCTCGCCTTCTGGCCGAAGCGAGGGTGAGGAGAAAGGTGGTCTTCATAGAGAGAAGGTTGAAGGGAATGGAGGAGATAGGCTCAAAGGGGGGTTTCCTGAGGACGTCAAGTACAGTGAAGAGGTCCCAAAGGGGAACACGCCAAGGGGATTGGGCCTCACGAAGAGCAGCCCCTCTAGAGATCTCTTTGAGAAGGAAGTCATTTTCAAAGGAAGGTCCGCCCAGTTGGCGGATGGTCGTGCAGATGGCCGACCTGTAGCCCTGTATGGAGCTAGCCGAGAGGTTAAGGTGGGACAGGAAATTTCCTATCAGGATATTGGAGGGGCGATTGTGGGGGACAGAATTGTCTTTGCACCATGAGACCCATTTCCTCCATCTGTAATCGTAAAGGGACTCCGTGCTAGCTCTGCGAGAGGACATGGCTAGGTCACGGAGTTCCTGAGAGGCCCGGCGACGGAGAGGATATTGAGGACGGACTGGGACCTGTCCGTTCGGGAGGTGGGTTTAGATGCTCGCAACCGGGCTGGCACAGAAGCCAGGCGTGGAGGCGAAGCATCTGGGGATTGGAGTAAGGGCGACCCGAGCGGGGTTGTCTGAGCATGTCCCACCTGGTGTTCAACTGGAGAGGGGGTGCGTGAGTGAGGGTCTTGAGGTCTGGAAACCAGGACTGAGTGGGCCACCATGGGGCTATGAGAATGAGCCTGGGTCTCTCGAGTCTTGCCTTCCTGATCACCTTGTGGAGGATCGGGAAGGGAGGGAAGGCGTAAGCTATGAGGCTGGACCAGGGAAGGGAGAGGGCGTCGATAGCGTAAGCCTGGGGGTCTGGAACCGGAGACACATACACTGGCAGACGATGGTTGAATCGTGTGGCAAGACGGTCGATCATGGGTCTGAACCAATGTTCCCACACCGAGGTCAGGGTATGCCTGCTGAGGGTCCATTCCTTGTGGAGGACGGACCTGGAGTGGCTGAGAGAGTCTGCCAGGATGTTTGTGTCCCCGCTATGTGTTTCGCCCTGCGTGTGACACCAGCGGAGGAGGGCCTCTGTACGGAGGGAGAGGCCGATGGAGTGTGCCCCCCCCCCCACCCCCACCCTGTTGATGTAACAAGCTACCGAGGTGTTGTCCGTGAAAAGGAGAACGAATCGGTGGGAGACCAGGGTCTGGAAGTGGAGGAGGGTGAGTCTGACCGCCTCCAGTTTGAAGATATTGATGTGAAGACGAGCAGTCAGAGGATCCCAAACCCCCGAGGCGTGACTGCTCTCCAAATGGGCCCCCCAGCCTGAGTTGGAGGCGTCTGTGTAAAGTTCCAGGGCCTGGGATGGGAGGGAGATGGGAACTCCTGGGCCCAGGGTGGAGGGGCTGAGCCAACTCCTCCGTGGCCCAAACGAACCAAGGCCCTAGGGGAATGGTCTGGTTCCAGCGGTCGTTGGTCTGAGACCAACGACGGCGGAACTCCCTCTGAAGCTGTCGCTTGGGAACTCTGCCTAGGGGAATGAGAGGCGACAGGGACTCCATCATCCCCAGAAGGGAGGAAAGTGTCCTTGCCGACGTGCGGGGAGAGAGACGAAGGTGGGAGATGAGGTCCACTAGGCGGGTGGACCTCTCCGGGGTCGGGGAGACTATCATGGAGGTGGTGTCTCCAGTGATTTAATGAATGATGTTTTTCGATCAGCATGTGTATCCCTTCGCTGAAGATTCGTTTCTCAAAAAAAAGGAAAGAAAAAGAAAAAGACAAACAAAAGTAAAAGCAAAAAATGTCTACAGTTCCTGTAAATAAACAGACATACGCATTGAATGTACAAAAAGTATGGTGTATTGATATAGACTTGCCAGCCAGACATTTGTTGCATTGCCCATTTTAAATGCAGGAAAGCTGTCTAGCGTTGTTTGTATATAGACTTGCTGCCATTGCTACTTGTTTTGTATCACCTGTCAGAAATGAGGTGCTGTCTGCAGTTGTATGTATCAGATTTGCTGTCAAACATACATCGTTTGTTTTACATTGCCTGGTCGAAATGCACAAAAGTTGTCTGAAGCATTTGTTCTCAAACACATGGATTGTTTGTTTGCGGTCTTATGTTGAAGTGTTAAGAACTAGTCTAACTGACTTTTGTAGAGAGATTGTGTGTGTGTGTGTGTGTGTGTGTGTGTGTGTGTGTGTGTGTGTGTGCACTTGTGCAATTGGGAGTCAGCCTTTGTGGAGGGATTTTTTTTGTGTGTGTGTAGTTGGTGGCTTTTAAACATCTTCCTTATGAATTGATACAAAACGGTCATCTTGGTGTGTTAAATGTGTGCAGGTGAGATGATTGACAAGCTGACACTGACCTTTAACCGAACCAGACAAGCCGTGATCACCAAGGAATTGATTGAAATCATCTCTGGTGCAGCTGCTTTGTGAATTACATTGGTTGAATTCATTTCTAATGATACAATCACTTTGTTTGGTATGGTTGCCGTATCAGAATTATGATCAAAATTATCTTTGGTGCTGCTGCTGAGTGTGGAAATGTGGTAAAGAGCATTGACCAATCAGATAAGGTTTCTGTCTATGGTGTTGTAGAGGAAAATAATCAGAGCAGTATGTCATTAAATTAACATTAATAAAGACTTCATTTCTAATATGACTCTGTTAAATGTATTTGTTTGTCTAGTTGACATTTGAAGATCAAGGTGGAATACAGTCTTGTTTACATTGAAGATCAAGGTGATGATGAGCAGAGAAGATGAATCAGAGGTGGTGCTTTTTTTCTTTTCTTTTGTTTTGATTTTATAGACCAGCATGTTACTCTCTTCCATATCAGTGCTTTGCCAGAGACTGTAAACTGTCATGCGATTGGTCAGTGCTTGTTGCCATGTTTACTCTATTGGCTTTGTGAAGCGTATTGTTTACGCACTCGTCTTATCTCACACTGCGGCATATAATCTTGCCTGTTACTTTTAATCAGATTTTGTAAAGCAGTTTGCTTTAAATGGTGCCATTAACTTTGCTTGCTTAGTTCTACATTTAATGACTTTGCAGCTGACTTCTAATTATAAATTTATACACTGTTATTGTGGAGATTTTCTTCCTTTTTTGGGGGTGATATTTTCTCTGTTGTTTATGGACTGTGCAATTTTTCACACTATGGACCTTTCTTTTTGAGAAGGTATGTAAACTGTGCTGTTAGTTTTGTTGAATCTGACTTTATCTTTTTTTGTGTTTAGATTAGGAAAATCATGAGAATAATTACGATTTCTCTTTTCAATCACATCCTGCTCATACATGCGACATAAATTGAGAAGACAAGTCATTCTCAAATCAGACGTTACGCTGTGTGCCTACCTATTAAAGGTATGCAAATTTATTGAGAGTTTAAGTTGTATGTGTACACTGAGATTACTAGCCTTCCCAGCATGTAAAGTACTGCCGCTGCTTTCAGTCGAAATCAGTTTGCCACATTGTTGGTCATGACTGGGCATGTCGGACCATAACGCACCAAAACAAAAGACTGAATTGGAAAATGTATGTGTGTGCGAGATCCCAAAGATAAAAATTTATGCAAGTGGATGAAATGATTAAAATTTACAAAAAGTTTATGTTTACTTTAGGCAAAATTCACTAATGTCTACACTTTTTCCTCCAGCATGAAGAAGTTATTCACTCGTTACATTTCTTTTTCTTCAAGAAATCGCGTGCCTCACTTGAACATTAGGTAACCATAACTTCAGCAAATGGATTCATGTATAGCTTAGCTTGTCTGCTGGTGTCATCTATCACCTCTCACTTCTGCAGTGTTAGATAGACTCAGACCTGGGACTTGCAGCTTCACCTGGCGACGGCATGTACCTCCATGAGTATCATAATGGTCAGAATGTGAACACCCTCCATTCTGTTGAGTTTTGAAATTATGCATTGTTTATTGAAGAGATTAGAAAACACCTGTTCGTAAGTATATGAAAAATGCTATCGCTTGTGATAGTCTGACTGTGGTTTTCCTTATCCCCACGATAAAAGATCAGTACAAAAAAAAAAATGATACTCGTTTCGGATTGTGTGCTTGAACTTCAGTTACAGATGTCAGTATTCCTTTTGAGAGGTCATTATTATGTACCAGCTGCCATGGTGAAGTGGTTAAGAGTTGTGGGCTGCCGGCTAAGAGGTCATGGGTTTGATTCTAATCACAGCTATTTATTTGTGGGATTTTTCTGCCCTGATCGGCTCCTACACATGGACGAGTTGGCTGTGGGCTCAGTTGGGAAGACTGGGAGTTTTATCCACTTAATGCGTGCATCTCTGAGAGTATTGCTCAAATTTCCTGACCAATTCTGCAGGTGTCTCTCCTGGGCCTGGTTGATGCCAGGCCATCTTATGAAAGTAAACACACAGTAGAGCCCTGTCGAGCAGTCTTAAACCAGAATGGAAATCTGTAGCATCATCTTCTTCATCCTTGTCCTTATCGATAAGCATAAAAAGAGTCTTAAATTCTGTGGCCCTTAATGCTGTACTCTCATGACCTCTGATGTTTGCAACCCTTTGGGAGGTTCTGTCAGAGTCACCAGCAAATTCATGGGGATTGCCATTAGACGGACATGATGGTGCCCTCTGGAGGAAGAGCTCACTCATGCTGGCTCTGCAACCAAGCAATTATTGTCATTGTGGAGCTTAGTAGGTGGTGTCCTCCATATGTAGGATCAGAACAGGTTCCACTGAACACTATCAGTTCCACTGAACACTATCAAAGTGACTCGGTGGCAGTGCAGTGCATCCTCTGGAGGGTTGCTCCAGGACGACTTGACATTGATTGCTCTCTGTAGATTGCCAGTGCCTTGGCTGCGGCAGGACAAGCCAGGCTGTGGCTGTGAATGGGGAGCTGGAATGAGGGTGCAGTGCCACGGAATTGTTATGGAAGACGAGACGAATGTAGGAGTAATGTTCTGTGTGAACTCATGTGTTGTTTTTTTGTTTCCCTCCTCCTGCCCCAACTCCCTTACCGCACTCCTCCTCAGTTTATCAACAGCAAATGTTCTGCAAAACTCTCTTGGTGCCAGTGATTCTCATTTTGGATTATATGGATTTGTTTTGTTTAAGAGTTTGTTTTGTCTTTTACTTGCTTTATTTTTTCACTGAATGACTTTAAATCTACAAGACCAGTTGTTTTTGCTTCTACATGATCCATGCTTTAAAAATCTTAATTGTTTTTCCCGCAAGTTCTTTTTTGTTATCCACTGATGTGGATTCATTTTAATGCTACTTTTTTTTTCTGCTTTTGCAGAGTTTAACAGTTCGCCTGCATAGTTTGATCTTTTGGTGGTTATGACCTAAAGGTCAAGTTATAGGCTGTGTTTGATGGAAGGATTATTCTGATTTGTGCTAGATGGAAGTATTCTCAAGTCAAAAGTAAATGGATCACATATGCTTGACAGACCGATTATGCATATGCTGCTTGCAAATTTATTTTGACCAAACATAAGCTTAATGGAAGTATTTTGACTGCGACACATCTGAGGTTTTAGTAACCGGACTGATTACTGTGTAAAGAGCACTTGGGTAAAACATTTTCTCAAAAACAACCAAAAAATTTCACTCCAAATTTTGTACAAGTTTCATTCAAGCAGCAACAACATGATTTATCTACTGACCTTGATCACTGTTCAAGGTAACATAACAATCAAGTATGGACATATGCATTATAATTCATTCTCTCATAATTCCTTCATTTATACAAATATAGAACACACACACACACACACAGATAACTTTATCGCCACTTTTTTGTCTTTGAAGATGTCCCCAATTTTGTCTTCACAAATTTCCCTCGTTTTAACTCTTGCTTCATCTGTCTCTCCTTCCGACAGGCTTTCTTGTGTCTGTCTCTCACCAGCTGAAAAAATGAAATAGTTTCAGTTGGAACATTCTTATTTTTAATAATAAAGTACACATGTCCGTGTGGATTGTGATCAGTGCTCTCTGCTCACACATTTCTCTTCCTTGCAAATTGGTGAGTTGATTTTAACGTGGTGACAGCCCTGATGTGGCCCTCTGCGGTCGGCTGGGCTATAAGCAACATTATCTTATCTTATCTCCTTGCAAATTATAGAGAAGCCCATAGGACTTTCATGGGTGGTGTGGGTTTTTTCCCCTGCATACATAAATTGTTAAAATCAATAGGCTGCAGAGAGGGTTCTTTTATGGAA
Source organism: Conus ventricosus (assembly GCA_018398815.1). Classification (NCBI taxonomy): domain Eukaryota; kingdom Metazoa; phylum Mollusca; class Gastropoda; order Neogastropoda; family Conidae; genus Conus; species Conus ventricosus. Next base: position 73,134,743 of record CM031604.1, read on the forward strand.
CACAGTTATACATACTTCCATGTCATACTACAATTTAAATCTAAGTATCCTATATGGATTGATATACTGTACATGAGGAACTGGACCTCTTCTGTGTCTTTTATGGAACACAGTTATACATACTTCCATGTCATACAATTTAAATCTAATATCGTGTATGGATTAATATACTGTACATGAGGAATTGGACCTCTTCTGTTCCAAGCTTACAGCAAACATAATCTTATCCTGAAATTTCCTTAATTAAAAGATAAATTGAGCAATGCAGAAAACAACTCTGATGTCAAAATAGTATGCAATTTAGTTCTGAGTAAAACTGCTACATAAATATTTCCCTGCATTGTAGCCGAGTGAAAGCAACTGATTTAACAAATGAAAATAGGTTCTGTATGATGATTAATCACATGCTGTTCTGTAATGAAAATAATTTGATCAAGGCAATTACTGTGATTATTGAAAAAACATAGCATGAAATATCAAGCTGCAGGTTTGTTATGATGTAAATCCATGTTTCCATCACACTATACAGCACAGGTTTATATAGACATTAATCCAGCTTTCTATGCAATCGAGTGCTTGGTGGACAGGACTGGTCCTAAAATGGTCTTTTCAGTTGTTTGCAAAATAATAGGACTGTGCACAAGAATTTATTAGATTGTGTTTACTTTTCATGAGTTTATTTTCAATGTTTTTTGCCCAAAATCTTATTTATTCCAACATTTGCATTGCTCTTGTAGATACTAACATTCTGAATCGCAATGGCACTTTAAGTTTACTTATCAGACTTTACAAACTGTTGCCTTTTACATTCTGTTCAACTGCAAAAAAAACCTGTTGGTTGTTATATTTGACTTTTCAAACTGTTTACCTTTACGGTGTATTTCACAGCCAGTCTGTATTTCTACCACTTCGGCTGCCTCTCTTTACATGGCCAAGGCCGAGGACAAGGCAACAGTGCCATGCTCCGACCTGCCAGCTGCTGTAATTTATGCACAGCATGCTATGTTTGGGCTTAATTTGCTATGCTATGTCCTGTCAAATGCTGCTTGCAGAAAAATATTTAAAAATGTTTATAGAGAGAAATAAAACAATTTTTATATTTCTTGAGTGAGTGTGTGTGTGTGTGTGTGTGTGTGTGTGTGTGTGCGTGCGTTTCACTTTGAGTGCCTCAAGACCATCGGAATGAAAGATGGCTATGGCTTATCTCATGATGAGGCATGCAATTGATCAGAAAGGCTGCAGCCAATGGAAGTGTGAATGTTGTGCATGTGGTCCTTACAGCAAGTTGTGGAGGCCCTGCTTGTATAATTAGCATACAGCCATGGTGTGTTGCATACCAGTTTTTCCATCATGCTGACAAATACATAGGAAAAACACCAGCCCTTGTAAAACCCAAGCAACTTCCTCAAGGTTCTGAACATGAACAATGAACAGGACTTGGATGACACCAAACACCATTCACGCATCATACACTTGTCTGTATGTTATGCCTCATACTTAATTCAACTTTCCATACACACACACACACAATCTCTTGTGGTCTTGTGTTCTCAAGTTGTGAAATGGTTATCAGCTGGAGAAATTTCAAGCATCAATTCAGTGTGGCACAACTGAAATTCAAACTGATGATAATATTTCGGAGTTCAACAAGATTTGTAGGCCTACACATTCTAATCAGTGCAGTACTGGTCAGGGTTTTGCCTAAAATATCATGGTACACTGAAACTACTACCTTTCCTGAAATTACATGTGCTGCACACCTTTCCATCCAGGCCCCCATCTACAGCAATGCAGGTGAGATCATGTAAAAGAACCGTTATTACCTGTTACTGAATGTGATCTTGGATCTTATCTACTTTTTCATCAATCTACACCACATGAAATTCATAGGATATCGAACAAGTGGAAAAAGGAAAAAGACAGGAAGGAAATAATAAACTACACAAATTACCTGCATGATTGTCTGCCTCTCCTCTGGCCATCGTTCACTTAGTTCTTGAAAGTCTTCCTCATGAGGGCGTTTGAAAAACCTTACAGCAGCTGCACAACAATCCAAGATTCCAACTACTTTCTGCATTTTGGAGGTATAAAACTGGTCATTAAATCTCTGCGAGGTGACAATTCTCTCTATTACTGTATGTGCATGTATCAAAATTTACTTGCTTATTCTTCGGCAGCATTCCAACCCTCCTCTCTCACCCTTCTACTCCATTTTCTCTCTCACAAAAATCACTTACAAAATATACATAAAAAAGAGAAGTAATTTGTTTCCTTTTTTTGTGTGTTCTTGTTTAATAGCTAAATAGCACAACTGCTTCCAGTCATTTTCCTTTCAAGTATAATCTGTATTTATGGTAGAATGGCTATTTAGATGCCACTTCTGGAAAATATGACATTTAAAAAAAGCATCAAAGCACAGAAAAATGTTCCAACTAGCATGCTCACACACACACACACAGAGACAAATAGGAGTCTTAATCCAATAGTTACATATTCCTATAGGTTAATAAAACTGAGGTTTGAAAAACAAGAAAGCTGAAGCGTTTACCTGTCAAACGAGGATCATCACTGGCCACCATGAAGGAGGGCTGTTGCCGCACTGGAGGCCTTGGTCTGTCACTTTCTGGCACACTGGGTATGAACACACACATGCACTCAGCTGTTGACATTATTCCTACATTAAATAAGGGAAGAAAGATGCACAGTGAGGACGTGGAGATTTCTACAGAATGCTACCAAGTCATAAAATAATTAGATACGGGTATCAAGACAAACAAACAATGTGGAGATCACTTGTAATGACTTCTCCACTTAACTTTATTCACTGAAAATCAACATTACTTTTCTCTTGGGTCAAACCCTATCTAATGAACTTGTCGCACCTTGCAACCACAACGAGATAAATGATACCTAAATTCACAATTCGTAATTGTTCTTTCCATGCTTATTTCCATGATTTCTGAATGAGACAAATCTAAATTTCTGAAGACCAGATACTGTGCTTGTGGATTGTCTCCATTTGGACTGCAGAGGACAAACCTAAGAGTGACTAAGTAGGGAAGAGTCCGAATCGGCAGCATGCGAGAAATTAAGAGCACAGACGACAGGGCAGCAAAAAAAAAAAAAAAAAAGAAAAGAATTATTATGCAAAATAGTGACCATTGCTGAAAATATATATAACTTGCTGCCATAGTTCAAACACATCACTTTCCCATCCATGTCCATGCCCAGGGTGAATGCTCTGACGATGTCACGATACTGACTGTCGCTGGATGGATGTGGCGGGAACACCCACTCACTCTGGCTCTGCAGCTACTAAGCAATTGTCGTCAAGGGGCTTAATAGGTAGCATTCTGCATATATATTGGATCAAAACAGACACCACTGCAATCAGTGAAGCATCTCCTCTAGTGGGACTGTCTCACAAAAATATTGATTGCTCCCTGTAGATTGCCAGCGGAAAAAGTTGAGACTGGACGAACCTGGGTGTGGGTAATGCATGTGAGGGCCAGAATGAGCAGTGTGGAACTAATGCCACTGCAAGGGCACACAAATGAGACAAAAACACATCCACATTAGTGGTAAGTTCACCTGTTTTCATTGGGAATGGAGGCTTCCTCTGTGTCATCATCCTCATCTTCCATCTCGTCACCATTCTCCTTGTAGTCATCCTCATCTTCCTTGCTGTTGTCATCCTCATCTTCCTCGCTACTGTCATCCTCATCTTCCTCCTCCCTTTTCTCCTCATCCTCAACTTTTCCACGCTTTGAAACTGTCACCGTCTCTGACTCGGACTCTGTTCAACAGGAAGAGAGAAAAAGTAGTACACATGCAAAACGCCTTTTGTCACAAGAATTAATATTCCCCGAAGATGGAGTATGGCTGCCTTAATGGCGGGATAAAAAAGGGTCATACACACAGAACTCCACTGCCTGGCTATACAGGGAGTGTCCGCAGGAGTATCAGCCTGCGTACGCAGAAAGAAAGAAAGAAAAGACAAGAATTAATACACTCTCTGCAATTCCTGCGTCAGTGCTCATCTGCTCTTACAGTTAATCAAACTGTTTGTCGAAACATGGGAAAGAAACCTGTTTAATGAAAACAGAAGCACATCAATGCATAGACCCAGGTACAGAAATGTGTACATGTGATGTGTACATAAATGAAGATGCACTGCATTTCACAAAAGAAAAGTGCTTTAATTTCAATCCAGCATTTCATCATACCAAAAGGCCAACTTAGAAATCACACAATTAATTGGAGCTGGTCGTTTTCGTAACAGAACTATATGTACCACAACAATCTATTGTTTTTCGTAATAGAACTATATGAACTAGAACAATCTATCATTTTTGTAATAGAACTATATAAACTACAACAATCTAGCATGGATTATGTTTTAAAAACTATAAAAACGTTTGTTGTCAAGAACTGTCTCTGTCTCTCACTCCTAAAAGTGTCTTTCAGTCTTAGTTCGTTAAGCTGCGTCCAAACTTCATCACCGTCACTTGCTGTGACAGTCATTCCTCCTTTTCCCTTTCCAACATATGAGAAGCAACATAATCTTCCATGGTACAAAGTTTGAAAATATCAGCCGCCATGGAAAAGTGGTTAGCATCGCAAACTCCTGGTGAGGAGGTCATGAGTTCGATTCCCGTCAAAGCCATTTATTTTGTGGGACTTTTCTGCCCCGACTAAATCCTAGTCCGACCCGGAGCTGAGATTACTGTGGGCTCAATTGGGAAGGCTCCGACTGTGTAGAAATCTTTCGGTGATAGGAGTAGGTAAAGGAAGGGGGGTGTGGGAAGGGAAGGAAGGGAGGAATCATTTTCCTCCTGCTCTTGTACCAGCAAAGCCATTACACTTCACTCACTACATTAAAAGAAAAAGAAAAATGTTCTTCAAACACCAAATTTCTTTCATATTTGCTTCATCGTCATCGTCCCCGATGTTCCTAACACTGAATTATTGTTGAGCAAGCAGACATTGCCAGACGCAATTTCAATGCAAGAGATAGCAAGATTGGCAAGTTAAGATAACACCAGGGTTACACTCTTCAACTGACTTTAACTGCTCAAGAACTTTATGTCTAGACTTTGATGTATTTTTTTGTTCATCATAATTATTCCACATATTTTCGCTAAGCATGTTTACAAAATACAGCAAAATTATATGGGTAAACAGGTCCGTCTTTCTCATCAGGCATTTATTTCCAGCAATTTTTTTTTTCTTTTTAATTGGTAACCCCCGAGAATTGCTTCCATATAACTCATGTCCAGTATTCCCCAAAGATGGAGTATGGCTGCCTTAATGGCGGGATGAAAAACGGTCATACACACAAAACTCCACTGCCTGTCTATACAGGCAGTGTCCGCAGGAGTATCAGCCTCTGTACGCAGAAAGACAGAAAGAAAGACTCATGTCCAGTCAGTGAACTGTCAGTCTGGACAACAACACATCAACAAATAACGTCACGTTGACCCATAATCTTACCATCACCTTCAGCACCAGGAGCTCCGAAGAAAGAGAATGCAGACCCTCCAGAAAACAAATCTTTGAGGCCTTTGCCTTGCTCAGTGGAAGACACCTTGCTTGAGTCATCCCCATCGTCCTGCTCTTTGCCCTCCGCTCCGGAATCTTCCTCAGTGTTGTGATGACTGTCTTCAGATCCAGAGTCTTCTTCAGATCCAGAGTCTTCTTCAGATCCGGAGTCTTCTTCAGTGTCTTGCTCTGTGTGGTTGTCTGAGCTAGATCCTCCATCATCATCAAGATCAGCTTCCCCCTCAGAGTCCGACAGTCCTTCGACATCCTGTTCAGTGTGATCAGAGGCGGAGTCTTCCTGCCTGTCTTCCTCACTGTCATCGGGTGTGGAATCCTGTTCACTGTCATCGAGCTCTGTAGTCCTCTGTTGATTGTTGTCCAGTTTCCTCCTTCAATTAGCAAAGCAAAAAAAAAAATGTCATACATTATCACACTCTTAACTTTAAAAACAGAATAGCTTTCAGTTTGTTTATATGCTAAGAAAAAAAAAAGAAAAGAAAGAAAAGAAGAATTAAAACAGTAATAACAAACAAAGCCAATATGAACATACGGCAAATGAAACAAACTGCGGCGTTACTGAAACACGACAAAAAAGCAGAAGAGCACACAAAACAAAGTGTGAAGTAACGACGATTTAATGCACGACACAAAACAGGACAAGAAATTTTCGGCAAAATGCCTTCCTCAGCGACAAAAAAATACAGACATAAACATGCACAATACTCCCCTTGTGAAGCCAAAGTGGTGAATGAAGTAGACAGAGGGACAGTGGAAGAGAGGGTGAGTAGAGTTCGAGGAATAGGGCACGAGGAAAGAGGGTAGAGTAAAGTGAGGAGGAGGAAAAGGAGAGAGGGAGAGAGAGAGAACAATATGAACATAGAATAGCTTTCAGTTTGTTTATATGCTAAAAAAAAAAGAAAAGAATAATTAAATCAGTAATAACAAACAAAGCCAATATGAACAATTTGATAAAAGCCGTTATGATGTTTACAATAACATACATCCTAAATTTTTTAAAGATCTTTCTTTTTTTTTTTGTAAGAACACAAACTAAATCTTTTCTTGCAGCTTAACACAAACAAACCTACTCCCTCCCTCAGTCATCCTCTACCCTACACAAACTGTTCAGGGAGCTATTTTAATTCCGTACAGGTTAACAAGTTAAAACTTTGACTTTTTTACCCTATTCTAAGAATTTTTCATGACCCAAAATTGATCATTATCACATGTAAAATGTATTCCAATGTGTGATACCTGTAATGCAGTGATACAGGCTCTTAATGTTCACTTAATTTTTTAACACTAACTCAAATGTGCCAATATCAAACTTTTGCATTTCTTTTCCACGATTTTTCTAAGGTTTGGACCATACTTATATGATATTCCAGTCCTGTGAAATCCTGTTTTAAACTCACCGACTTTATATAATTTCTATGACCTGTGCAGATTCTGTCCATGTATTCAATGCAGATTTATATTTCAATCTTTTTTTTTTTTAAAGAATAAATAGTAGGGATTAATAGCACTAAATAAATATACACAATTCATGTATGTAGAAATGGATTTGTCCATTTACTTCAGCATTATTTTCATTCCTTCAATCACATCAGTTCCCTTGGCTTAAGGCTGTGTCAGACCAACTGACATAGGCTAGAACACCAAGGCAACATCAAGATGTTGTTATGCTCTGCATAGTTATGCAGGAATTGTCTTCAGTTATGACAAGCTCCTAGCATAACATTATCAGTCTCCAAAATCCCTTGAAGTCGAAGTGTGGCTGCCCACGTGGCGGGATAATCAAAAACGGTCACACACATAATGTTCTCATCCCTAGCTGATGCATTTGTACTATAGCGTTCAGGTGCTTCAGCTGTTCAGATGATCCCTGGAGTCTTTTAGCCAGGGTATGACAACAACAACAACAACAACAACAATAATCACATCAGTCTTTTAATTCTCTTCATATATTTCATGCACAAATAAATAATATCACAAAAGCCTACCAAGTATTCAAATTTACCTTTTTGCTGGTTTCGCTGCAGTGGCTGGATCACTGGCGGAGTCAGGATTATATCTTCTCTTACTCATGCCTCTGCACAAAGAACAGTTTTCGCCACTGTTAATGGGTATTTGAGCTGTATGTCTTCAAAGACTGAAAACTGTCTACGTTTGCAACAATAAAAGTAACTTTCACTCAGTAAACACATCTATTCAAGTAACTAGTCATGAAGTCACGAGAAAGCACATACATCCCAAGCACAAACGTGTCTTCTACTTTGTTAACATGCACTTGAAAATAGAGGATGGAGGAGACTGAAGCTTTTTCTTTAATTTTTCAAATAAACTTACCTGTTCTTCAACTATGGGAGAATGACAAAACACTTCTGCTGGTGGTTATTTTCAATTTCAGATCTGCTGGTACTTTTCTTACAATGAACAATTCAACTTCTTGGGTAAAACAGCACAC
>CM031604.1:73147750-73222750 GCA_018398815.1 Conus ventricosus
CCAGTCTCAGGTTTGCCTCCTATGGCTCTGTTGTCACTGCCAACTGCACAGCACAATCAAAACTGACAAAGGGATGCTACTCTATTCTTCCTTGAATCCTGAATTCTTATCGCTTAGTTCAATTCCAAATCGATCAAAAGCTGATCATTCTCATCTCATACTGAACTCTGATTGTTTAGACATGCATGATTTTTGCTTCTGATCCACCACAAGATTGAGTGAGGGTGAGGAGGACCGATTCCCTCCTCGGCATTACGGTGAAAGGTGCAAAACAGCCTGGCACATGAACTTGATATGAGACACACTGTCTACATGATACACAATATTTTTCATTTGTCCTCATAGAATACAAGGAAAATTTGTTTATTAATTTCATGCCAAAATATTGCGGGTCCACCGAAAATCTGAAGCTCTGCATATACAACAATACTCTAATTTTCAAAATAAAACAATACACTGGGAAAACAAACCAAGCAAACAGCACATACACACACACACACACACACACACACACACATACACACACATACACACACACAAACACACACACACACACATACACACACACAAACACAAGCAAAATCCAAACAAACACACATGCACATTTATGCATGCAAATATATATGGTAAAGCACGCATGCATACGCGCGCGTGTACACACACACACACACACACACACACACACACACACACACACAAGCTTTATTTACCTTTTTTCCTTTGCTCCCTTCAAACTGGGGCGTAGAGAAAAGTCAACAACCGAATCTGAATCATCATCGGAATCACTGAAAAGTGACATTTTCGAAGGCTTCTGAAAACAAGAAATCAGACTGTGTCTTAGACATTAAAATCTATGAAGTCAGAGGTTTAAATGATAGACAGCTCATAAAAACAAACAAAAAAATTAATTAAAAAAAAGCCCGATCTGCTAAATTTATAGGTCAACAACACACAGCCAAGAGAAACGCAAATCACATTCTAAGATTCTTGATCTTCCCAATCTGGTCACTCTTCGCTTATTTTGTACATGTAAAGTTACAACTGTGGTCCTCTTACGCTTTGTGCTGTTGATGATCATAGTACTAGCTTTATGTGTACTGAACTGTTTGCATAATAAGACACTGATTTTCTTTCCCTGCCAAAACCATACATCTAATTTCAACCAATGGCGCGCAATAAGTAACAAAACAAAACACACACACACACACATGTGGAACATCAACAAAAAAACAAAAACAAAACAGAATGCTGAGCTTGAAACATAGTTGTGTGTTGGTATAAAATGGTTGTTGTCGTTAAAAATGAGATGGATGGCTGAGAAAAGTTTGAGAAGTTGGGAAAAGATCCACATGTGTCTGTCAATTACAAAATGGAAATACACCGAGCTTTGTGCATTTTTGTATCTCACAAACTGCATATTTACAACACTAATAAAACCAAAAGGAGCCAGTGAAATGCCTTACAGTTTCTGTAGCCACCTCTTCTTCACTGTCAGAAAACCGTATAACCTTGGAACCAGTTCCCTGAAAACAAGTCAACAAGTCTGTCACGTACATAGCTGAGAAATCTTAAGTTCATATTTGAAAAAGAAAAAAAACAAAAAAACTTTCATCATGTCTAAAACCTAAAAGAGACACAATGACAGTAAGAAAAGTGTATAACATTTTGTAGACCCTTTTCATTCACAGAACATGCAGTCTGTAAGCTTACTCAAGTGCATAAAAGACACATAACAAATGCAACATACTTTTTTCTACAGTATTCTCACACAGCACATAAAGATTTTGCTTAATAAGCATTCAACTTAACTGTTCATTTCACACTGTCATTTTTTTTTAAATCAAAGTCGGAACGACCTCTTTTTGCAACATTTGTTTTAAAGCATTCAAAACTAAGTCGCTGCATTACTTGAAGAGTTTGCAACTTTTTGAGATCAAACTAAGCTTTAGAAAAAATTATCATACTCGCGACTGAAAAAATTGTACGTCCTGAGGACCATCTGAGTGAAAATCTGAGCACCAAACTACAAAATCTGAGTGTAAAGTACCCCAAGTTGATATGGCTCCCTGAATCTTGATTGCTCTCAAGGCCTCGTGACAAGAGAGACAAGCAAACAAAGAATGCAAATAAGATCAACTGTCTTGGTAGAGTGGTCAGTAATGTGGGCTGCATGCTTTAAGGTTGAGAGTTCAAATCCCATTACAGGCATATATTTGTCAGATTTTTCGGCCACTGCAGGCACCTAGCTACAGTCTTGCTTTGAGCTCCACTGGACAACTAGAACCAAAAAGGCAAACATTATCAACTTGGTGGATGTACACCTCACAGTGTTGTTCAAATTCCCAGACCAATTCCACAAATGTCTCCGTCTCTTAGGTCTGGTTGAAGTTCTGATGTGTTGCTGAAGAAAGCATAGAGCCTAGCCCTGTCAAAAAGTTTCTGTTGACACAGAACTAAACAGCGTCATTCTCATCACTTTTATTGGCTAGTTTCTGTCAAAGTCTTCAGTTGTCAGCTCATGGGGACTGCCTTAGGGTGGATGCTGTGGCAGCCTCCATATGAGGGGGAGTATTCATTCTTGCTGGCTCAATGACAAAACAATTGTTAACAGTGTGGAGCTTAACAGCTAGTGTCCACACAGTTCTTGTGAGACGATTAGCATCTCTTGCCCTTGACGTAAGGACAATCTGGAAGAGTTAGTTTTTTAGCTACATGCATGCTCCCCAAAATATATATTAATATTCATATGTGCGCATAGCATATAAAATACTAAGTATTTTGTATATCTTGTATATAAATTGCAAAGAATGTGTGTTCACAGCCAATGTATAACCTTCGAGTTCAAGCAGCACAGAAAATGACCAACATCTGCTTATGATTAAGTTGACCTATCACATCAGAGATCTTAAAGACAGACCACTCTGCATGAATGCTAGAACAGAGACATCACCCAGGCTCCCTTCCTCATTATTTATGGTGATGTATTAGAGTTGCCTATCTCCCTATTCAAGACCTCTAGTGCTCCTCATATACTGGATCGGAACAGGCACCACTGAACAGTGCACCATCAAAATGACTCACCAACAGTGCAGCATCTACATTTCTGAAAGTCGTCATGTATGGTGAGGTTCCGTGGTATACATCCTGACAAACAACAACAAAAAAACCAACCAACCAAACAACGAAAAGGAAGGAGATTTAGAAGAGAGCGAGGTGGTGCAAAAACCTACCTCACGCAATGTCTTGGTGACCAGGTTTTCTTTCTTCCTGACATCTTGTTGGTTTTTCCTATAAGCCTGATGACTCTTTTGCTGCTCAACAGAAAAGAACATACATCTACATTACTTATGCCATATAATCAGTATTATTTGTATATATTCTATAATTTTATGACCAATCAATCTTAAAGTTAAGGAGTTCTACTACGGACATATTTCTTTCTTTCTTTCTGCATACACAGGCTGATACTCCTGACCATTTTTTATCCCACCATTAAGGCAGTCATACACCATCTTCGGGGAACTACAGACATATAAAATATGTGTGCTTCCAGAAAACATCATGGATCAGTTTCAAGTTTTAAGTCTAAATCATTATAGCCCAGCCGACCACACCGAAACAGTGAAACTTGTGCAAAATCAAAAAATCACTAGCACAGAACTTCCAGGAGGTGGGGGAGCTATCTGTACCAAAAATCCCCCAGCATCCCCATGGAGAGCACAATGGACAAAAATCCCCCAGCATCCCCATGGAGAGCACAATGGACAAAAATCCCCCAGCATCCCCATGGAAAGCACAATGGACAAAAATCCCCCAGCATCCCCATGGAGAGCACAATGGACAAAAATCCCCCAGCATCCCCATGGACAAAAACAAACAAAAAATGAAGAAGGAGAAAAGAGGACATTTAAAACGCATAACTGGAATTCTGTGTGCATACAGATGCATAGCGAGTTCAGGCACTAACAGATATGGACACAAATCAGGCTCTACAGTCTACTAGTCTATCTTCTTCTCCAACTATGCACAACCAGGATTCCAACTAACACTGCTGGCACTATTGACAATTAATACTATGCTATGCGATGATGATGATGATGATAATCTATTACACTGTGCAAAACACATGAAATTCATATCCATCCATATTAAAGTGCAATTTTCTTTAAAATCTTTACAAAATAAATCAGCATGTGACATCAAACTCAATGTTACAAAGCTTTATAGCTAATGAAAATGATGGCGATTCAAACACTGGCACACATAAACACACACATCGGATCCCATATCAGTACACCCTCACAACTAAGTATACTCTGAATCAAATAAACCTTTTGGAGAGTTCAATGGTATAACAATTTTGGTAACATATAAATCTGTCTACTCACCATTGAAGTCAGATGTTCTTTCTCATCCTAGAGATAAAAGAAATAAAAAGCATGGATCATTTTAACTTAATTGAATTCCTTATAGATGAACTGTCTTCATTTTGTAACTTTTTTACAAAATAAAAATAACAGCTGCACATATTTGAAAAGGATTTGGGCTCCCGAGAATGCCTGTTATGCTCTGAAATGGAATGATAACTCAGAGATTTCAATACCTGTGCATCATGACGCAGCCATTTTGAGAAAATCAAAAGGGTTTTTTCGTCAACTTAACGAACACTTCACTAATATGCAGCAGACAACATCAATCTGTGCATGTATGAGTACTTTCCCTTGATCAGAAGTTTGTTATGTACAAAAGGTGCTTTCATACATGATGTTGTGTGCTTCAGTTTTTCTTTGCTTGCACCATCATTGCTCGCCTTTGGGTCTTCTTTTCCTGATCCTGCTTACACAATAGTACACAATACAGTTGTGTTGAAAAAAGAAAACCAAAATTGAGGGTTCCTCAACTATAGCTGTAATTAACTTCTACAGTAAGCTGAAAGAGCAAATTTGTGTCAGCAATATTATGTAATGCCTTGAATCCTACATTTTGACAGACTGCCACCATGGATTCATAGTAAGAAGTTACATGACAGCTTCTTGCTTTTGTTGTTGATGTGACCTACAGATTTGATGACAGGAAGTCACTTGATCTCGATATCTTGGATTTCTCCAAGGGCTTTGATAATAGAGATCCACATCTGCAAATTCTGTGAATATCATGGAGTAGAGAAACGGAACACAACTGAGTCAGCATATTCCTATCAATCAGTCCAAGCCAATGTCACTGTATTTGGAGATATTTAAAGGCATGCCCAGTTGTCAGGGAAGCTCACCAGGATTCTGTGCTTGGACATATATTCGAACTGCTCATTCTAAATGATATCCAAAGCAGGATCAGACTCTTCTCTAACGATAAATTGTTTATGCCATCTCCTCACAAGTCTTGCTCATACCACCTCTTTACAAGTCAACCCTAACAACAGTAAGACCTGTATCAACCTGCAGATTGGGAGAGAATCTGGGGAATGGAGTTTCTCCAACAGAAAATACAACATGTTAATATACTAGGTCAGCATCTCTTCAAACATTCCGCTACAAGCTGAAAGCACATTTCAGAGTTTGTTACAAGCTGAAAAGACATTTGAAAGCTTGTTACAAGCTGAAAGGATATTTTAGAGCTAAAACCATCAACAAAATGTGTAAAAAAAAAAAAATCAAACAAGCTGAAAGGACATTTTAGAGCTAAAACCATCAACAAAATGTGTTTTAAAAAAAAAATCAAACAAGCTGAAAGGACATTTTAGAGCTAACACCATCAACAAAATGTGTAAGGAAAAAAAAATCAAACACTAAGGGATTTCCAGTTGCTCAGAAATAACTCTGAAAGTTACACTCAGTAAATGCAGTATTCTTCCTAATGCCAGTGTGGTTTGTGGATGTACAGCTTGTTAACACAGTTGCTGAGTTACAAGTTTCTTTCTTTTCTTTTTTTTACCTTTGTATTCACAAAATGTACACTGCCTTTCTCCCTACTCCTATCCTCCTCTCCTCCTCCCATACCCATGCCCCCATCCATTCCCACCCCTCTCCTTTCAATCTCTCCCACCCTCCACTATTCCCATCACTCCCTCAAAGGGTCTGCAAGACAATAAAGGCATGTCTAAATATTTCTGCAATAATCCCGTGTTTGCTTTCTGGGTTTGAACAACCATCCTATACCATCTCCTACACCTTTGAGCCATGTATAAACAGGCATGAAAGTGACCAGCAGTAAAAAAGGCTGAAAAATTGGCGGGGTTCTGGGGGCCGCTGTAGGCCCCCAGTGGGGCCCAGGGGCAACGGCCTGGCGGGGGTCAAGGGGCAGAGCCCCCTGAAGCTAAAGCTTTTTTATGAAATATAAGGCATAAAACTGCAAATAAACCCCTATTTCAGCGCTGTTAAGAAGAAGGGCAAATAAGCAACATTTTCATGTTTTCAGTAATGAAAATAATACTTCAAAAGATCTGTGCATACTGAGTCATTCACTCAAAACAATGAGGCAGTTTTCATCACAACATTGATTCAGTCAGTCAATCTTTCCACATGGAACACAAAATGCAGCGCCTTTTTCGTCTAATTTGCAAAACACATCACCAACTCGAACATCGTCCACTTTCTGGTCTAGCCAGTCCCACCTCCAATCATTTCTCATCCCTTTTTTTGCCGTGAAATCGCGACGCGCTTGACAAACTTCGCCAATTTAACGATGTCCAACGTTCGACAGGCGCAAAAAGACCGGATGTTGATTAACGGCGGAAGTGACCAGTTGACTCTTTTGAGAATAACAGAGTTGCAAATTGTGCAAATGGGAATAGCATCGAATGAATGTTTATTTCAGGATTTTTTTTGTTTGTTTTTTGGGCGGCACTTTTTTTGGGGGGTGGCGCAGATGAAAAAAATGGGTGGAAAATCCGCCGAATTTCATGCCTGATAAAAAAAATTTTAAAACTTAACAGAGTAGTACCAGGAGCTACAAAATCAACAAAGTAGGACAACGTAGTCACCTGAGATGTCTTTCTGGTTGTTCCCTGTTGTCCCTTGTCAAAGGTCCTTCGTTCTCGCTGCTGGGCTCGGGCAGCAAGTTTCTTGGCGACTTTTTCAAAGTCATTGTCATCCAAATCACTATCATCACTTAAAAGTTGTTTGACTCTTTTCTGCTTTTTTTCAGGAGGAGGACATGATGAGTCTGCCACCAAACCACTTTCAAATTCAGAAATGTCTTCCCTTGCCAACAGACCGACAGATCCATTGCTCTTCTCTGCTGACATTGCTGATTTGTTTCTCAGTGAATGTAAAACAGTTTTTGGGTTCTCAGAACTGCGGACCAGTTTCTTTCCCTGTTGCTTCTGTGAGTAAGAATGCACGTCTTCAGAAGCTGGGCTCTTCTCTGTCTGTGTTTTTTTCTTTTCAAGCGGAGAGCTAACTCCCTTTGCCCTCTTTGCAGCAGGTGTAGTGTCTTTTCCATTACTCTGGAGTTTGTTACTCCCTGATCCCGTTGCTGGCCTTGGTGGTGGTGTTTCATCTTCACTGTCACTTGACAACATGCTCAAGCCTTTGAATTCTGGTGTCCTACTTGCTTCTTTTGTTCTGTCAACCGTCCTGGGATTTTTAATTTCCACACCTTTATCCTCACTGTCTTCCCTTGGTGAGCCATTATCAAACTGAAAATCTGCTCTCACTGTTGACTCCTTCTTCTTCTTCTTCTTCTTCATATTAGCATCTCTTGCTGAAGGGGATTTTTTTGCTGTCAAAGTTGACACGTTCTTAACAGAAGCTTTGGAAACGATTTCGTCCGTGTCTGCAGAACTTGCTGAGTCATCAGAACCATAACCACTGTGAGCCAGAATTCTGGAAACAGGCCCTGTAGCGCCTGCAGGGACCACCTCCATCTCTGTGTCAGAAACCTGCTGTTCTGCAACCATTGCCTGCAGCCGAGAGAAGATGGATTCCTGTTTGCCGGCAGACGCGTCTTTGGGGGTGGACTGGTATTTGGGTGCCTCCCACGCGGGGAACTTCCCTTGTCTCAGTTTGTTGATCTCGCTGGTGTTCTCCTCCAGCTGCCAGGTTAAATCTGAATGCTTTGCCGGGTCGAAATCGTCATCCTTCAGCTTTTTCAGAGAATGGGTCATCTTGCTCGGATCCAGAGTGACAATCTGTCATGGGGAAAAAAAATGATCTTGAACGTTGGAAATCGATGAAAGAACGTCTATTAAGTACAGAAAACACTGAACGCCGCGCACACACACACACACACACACACACACACACACACACACACACACACACACACACCAGCATGAGTTCTTATCATCCTACAACATTCCTATAACATTCAGACACCAAGTATCGTAAGCAAAGGCCCTGATGTGGCCCCCAGAGGCTGGCTTGGCTATAAACAGCATGACCTGAATTAAATCAGTGGCCTCTGTCAAATCACAATGAATGATCATGATGACTGTAAACTGTGGTTAATGACTTTACTATGCGCATCAGAGATCATCGGTAAAAACAACAATCTCTGCCATGGACGTGACCACAAAAGTCAAATAGAATTTCCTGGTGAACTGCTTGTTTCTATGTTTTCTGCTTCAGGTCAAGACTTGTTTCCAACAGGTTCTTCATAGTTAAGCAACGCTTGTGATCCGAGTTCTGACAGGCTGCTCTGCATGTGCTAGCAAGTGCTACAATGGTGGTATCTTAATCATGACTCAATGACGTTGTGCATGAGTCTGTCAAATTGTTGTGCACGAATCTGTGGCTTGCTGATGTCTGTGACTTTCCATTCCAGACAGTCATCTTCATTCTGACACTCCAGAATCAATTCTACTTCCCATTTCTTGGTCATTTCACACACTGAAACTTGTGCTTGAAATGATCGCTAATACACATGAACAGTCTACAATGCTTTTTGGGCTATTGTTACTGATTTAGCGGTGCATGGGCAGCCAAACTGTCCACAATTATGTTTGATGGACAGTCCTCTATCACTGTAACTCACTGTAACAAACGGTATGAGCTGAAAAAAACACACCCAACCTTCTCTACTTCAAATCAAAGCATTCTGCAAATGGCACCCATTAGCGCTTTAGCAGACTTCTCCAAATGTCATGTCTAGATGCTCAAAACTTCCCAAACAATCCATTATGGAATGATATGTTGGGTCATCTTCATTGAGCTGATTGATAGTAAACTGGTAAAGGCAGATGTGAAAGCTTAAAGCTTAAACATGGTGTACATGTGAATACAAGAACATCAGTAAGATTCAAGGCACTTATGCATGCATACAAACATGCATGCATAAATGGACACTGATACACACATCAACCAAATTGGTAGATGGTTAAACATGGTGTATGTGAATACAAAACACTAAAGGCACTCATGCATGCGTCTGTCTATCCTCGATCCAAAATTTTGAAGCATATTTGGCAATTTCATGGCATGTACGATGATGTATGACATACAAAGGCAGTGAATGGGGAGCCCTATGCATCGCTCAAACCATCTGCCATGGCTTGTCCATGAGGCTCTGAGCCTGAATCTGTCCTCATTCATTTCTTCACTTAATTACCTTTGTGCAGTAAACACTCAATGTGGCCACACGGCTTAGCAGATGTTGAGTTTATTTTGCTGTGATTCTTCCTTGGTGAAACTGAAACTGTGTCAAATGCTTGGAGACTGCTGGTTCTCTGTGACTGGATAAACAAACTGGACTACATCCACGATGACAAAA
Organism: Conus ventricosus; assembly: GCA_018398815.1. Taxonomy (NCBI): domain Eukaryota; kingdom Metazoa; phylum Mollusca; class Gastropoda; order Neogastropoda; family Conidae; genus Conus; species Conus ventricosus. The sequence goes on from CM031604.1 coordinate 73,157,459, forward strand.
AAGTTATTCCCTTCGATGTTCTCCCTCCCAAACACTGGATACATCAATGATGACAAAAAAGTTGTTCCCTTCCAAGTTCTGCCCCCCCCCCCCCCCCCCCCCCCCACACACACACACACAAAAAACATCAACTGTTCTTATTTCTGTTTCAAACAAAACAAAATTTTGCCAACATTTCAGCTTGTCAAAAATCAAACGATCAATTTTGCCTGTGGGTTTACTGGAAGTTGTAGAGTGTTGCCCCAAACAACAATAAGCTCTGACTGTTGCATCCACTAGCTGTGAGTGTGTCAAGGAACTCATGTTCACTCAGTTAACAACATCAGTTGGCTGTTGCCATGGTCATTCAATGGACAGTCAACTGATCATCTCTGTATCAGATCAGCTTCAGGGTGTATACCCACAAACTGTATTCTCACAAATATATACACACTCAAACACACACCAAAAAAGAACTTCCAGATAAGATTAAAGTTACCTTTCTTGTACCAGGTTTCCGTACATTCAGCACCGGTAGAACACGGCTGTATTTTCCCATGACCCATGTCTGCCCATAGAGAGAAAGTCAAGAATATTTAACTGACCGCATGTTTCCTGTCTTTACTGTGAATAAAATTCTGTGCATACACACACACAACAACAACAACGACAACAACAACAACAAAACAGGCAAGACTGTTTCAGTTACTTGTCGTAAGCCATGAATCATCAACAAACTGTTTTCATTACAGAAAAAAACGTAATGCATCCAAAAGTTCTTTTAATGATTAAAAATGTAATTTTTTTTTATCTCTTTATCCACTTTTAAGCCAACATAATTACTCTTCATTTTAAGCTACACTGTTGTTGAATACATCAGTTCAGGTCAGTTGCAAGCAGAAGTTAATGTAAAACTGGTGACAGAAAGCAAGTAATCTTGCAAGCAGAAGTTAATGTAAAACTGGTGACAGAAAGCAAATAATCTACAACTTTCATGCATAATTACACACACAAAAAAGCATGTGAACCCAGAAGTTAATGTAAAACCAGTGACAGAAGGCAAGTAATCTATGACTTTCATGCACAATTTCATACAAAACAGCGCATGTGAACACATACAGACACACACAGACACAGACGCATGCACACACACACACACACACACACACACACACACACACACACACACACACACACACACACACACCTACAATAACTTTTTTCTTTTCCTAATGTATACATCAAAGGCCAACAGTGAGCGTCACAAAAGCCAGTTGGATCCCCTCACCCCTTTGTCATCCATTGGAGTGCCAGGCACGGCTTTCCTGTCCGAGTCCAAAGCAGGGCTCTTGTGCACAGAAGCTGACTTGCTCTTGCCTCTCTCCTGGGACATGTTGGCCTCAGCCTGCTCCTTCCTCAGCCTGATGGAACAGAGCGGTGTTACTTGGCAAAACAACGATCTTTCTCTTTTCTCAATAAATGCTTAATATCACACCTTTCTTCCTTCATTTGCCAGTGGGCAACCGACATAAATTTATAGATGAATTTTGTAGCACTTCAGAAAGGGTGCTCAGTAAGAGGAAAAGTAGTGGAGAAAATAATCATTTATTTATTTATCTACTTTTTATGTTGTAGTTGTTCCCGACGAACAAAGATTTCTCAGATAATCATAATGTGAAGATTTTGTAATCCAGTTAATCCAGTTAATGATACAGTTTTATGTGGATAACATTTTTGTTCTTCACACAAAGACAAAAATCACACACTGAAGACGAGCTGCTGAGTTCCCTCAATGTTTTACCTCAGTCTTTCTGCCTACATGAGTGACACCTTTATGTAGTGCAGTATAGATACTTCCTCCTGGGATGAACATTGAGATGGAAAAGCTAAGATGCTCACTTGCTTTTCAGTTCTGTCCATTTCATTTTAAAAAGCTGATAAGCCATTCAGATCGATACCAGTTTGAAACCAGTGGATGCCTATTCGAATGCAAACTAGTGCTTGGTTTTGCAGTCTTTGGCTCCCTTCCTCTACCTCTCTCTCTTCGAGCTGTGTCAAGCATCATCATAACACAACATGACACATAAGAAATGTTACTGTGTAAAAAGCAGTTGTGACGCAGCAGTTCCAGACATCAGTTTTGTTCCACCTGCCTCACACTTTCATATTTACAGTTTTTGTTTTGGTCCCCACATGTGTGACCCGTCTTCTGATCCAGATGGCTGAGCACTTCTAGTACCATAAAGTTTGGTTTATAAACCGCAACATTTTTCCCCAGCTTTAAACCCTGCTGCTTCAACAATGATGCGGCTTATTTGCGGATTTTTCCAATTCCAGATGCATCACACCCTCGTCTATTCTTAGCTTCTCTGTAATTCACCATATCGTGTTTACTGTTCATGAATTTTTCAATGAGCTCCATGTTAAAGTGCTAACTGTTCACGTTGTTACACCGTTAACTGCTCACATTTTTAAATCAAAGCCGCACACATTGAAGCATTCAGACCATTATCAATGGTTTTCGCAAGGCTGGACTGTGCGCTGCAGCAGATGACAGTGCAAGTGACGGAATGGCAGCGACCTTCACCTTGCCTCAAGAGAAAAGCGACAGTGAAAACGAGGCTGAAATCAGTAACAAGATGGCGGAGGAAGCACTACTATTTCTGTTTAACTCCGACACCGAAGAAGAAGACTTCAGAGGATTCAGTGGACAGGACGATGATGACACTGAATAAATTTTATTTTTGCTATATATGTCTGCCGCTTTTAAACCAGTGCAGCTTATTTGTGAAAAAAGTTCAGATTTCTTTTAAATTTAGTGGGTGCGGCTTATATACAGGTGCGCTCAATAGACCGAACTTCACGGTAATGTGGGGGGAAAAAATCAAAGGGGCTTAGGGCTTATTATGGTCCTGCACAACTAAGAAGAACAAGAGTATTGTTTCAGTAATTTTGCTCTGAACCATTTAACTGCGGTCGTGCACAACTAAGAAGATCAAGAGTATTGCTTCAATTATTTTCTTCTGAATAATCTGATGGTTGCCATGCAAAACCAAGAGGAACAAATACAATCTTTTAGAATTTTTTCTCTGAACAATCTACAAAACAATTTTTATGTAAGAAGACAAGGAATGCATTGACAAAAAAATGGCCAAAAAAAGAAAAAAAAGAAAGCAAAACCAAAAAAGGTTTCAATCTAACAATGATCAACAAGGTATACCAAAAACAAAAACCCACAACAAAACTGTCAAAGTATATAGGCTGCATATTTTGAGTTTACCTTGCCTAATATAAAGATTGAAAAGTGTATTTCCAGACATTTTGCACGTAAAAAATACAACAGTATGCGCTTGATTTTTTTTGTCCTGAAAAAAATGTATCTGTGTACCCAAAACAAATTGTGAATTGATCCGAGTTCTCTGTACATATGAAAACAAATAATTTATTTCAGAAGCTCTGGGATATGCAAGAATCAATAACATAATAACTAGCTGACAAAGACCTTACCTATATAAACATTTAAACCCTTACACTGCACACATCTTGTGTGTGTGAATGTGTGTGTGTGTGTGTGTGTGTGTGTGTGTGGTGTGTGTGTGTGTGTGTGTGTGTGTGTGTGTGTGTGTGTGTGTGAGTGAGTGTGAGTGCGTGCGTGTGTGTGCGTGCATGTGTGCATGCATGCACGTGCTGATACATGTATCTGTTGTGTACATATATAGGAGTGTAGATCTATGCACTGAGTGATAATACTACACACACATGTGTATGTGTACGGCCATTCTTATGTATGAACTTGAAATTCAGCAGAAGCACTTTACATACACTGCATTATACTGCAAATCAGACCTGTGATATGCAATGTAATAAAACTGCAAGTACCCCTTCCTCGGCCCATAATCCTAGGAACTTAGCCGGAAAGCCTTACACGGATGACTTCAAAATCATCAGAATCAGAACAACTTTCACCCTTGCTCAATTGTCAGCAAACAAAACCTGAAGATATTTACTCACTTGCTAAGGAAGCTTTCCTTGGCAAACTGTAGCGTCAGTTGTCCCCCTTTCCATTTTGTGTTGTTGTATGCAGTGAAGCCTGTGACAGATGCACTGAACAGTTTAATTTAGATTCTGTGTCAAATAGCTGAATAAAGTGTATTCATAGAAGGAATGCTTTCTGATTCAGTTATAACAGACTTTGAGAGGCATCCTGTACATGCTCAGTATGGTGCCTGATTGCATGTATACATGTATGTTTGTGTGTGTGTATGTATGTGTATCTATCTCTGTGTGTGTGTGTGTGTGTGTGTGTGTGTGTGTGTGTGTGTGTGTGTGTGCTTGTGTGTGTGTGCTTGTGTGTGTGTGCTTGTGTGTGTGTGCTTCTGTGTGTGTGTGTGTGTGTGTGTGGGGTGTGTGTGTGTGTGTGTGTGTGTGTGTGTGTGTGTGTGTGTGCTTGTGTGTGTGTGTGTGTGTGTGTGTGTGTGTGTGTGTGTGTGTGTGTGTGTGTGTTGTGTATTATGTTCATGCACATAAGCTATTTTACACACAAGTTTCAAATTAACCATCACTGCTGCCTTTATACAAGAGAAAGGATTATTGCAGAAGCAGGCCAAAGATCTGGATGCAGAATATGAAGGACTGCACAGGGACAACACTGTTACCCTCTTATGCATGACTGAGGCAAGAATTTTACAGAGATTCCTGACTGTCCAAGTGCCTGTCGCAACAACCCTACAACCTACAGTCCTGGGACAATATGATGACAAGTCCCAGAATCTTGATCAGAACACATTTGCTTGTGATCTTGTAAAATGATTAAGGACTTAGAAAACTTAATGGCGTGAGTCTGTGCATGATACATTTTTTTCAATGAAAACTTGATGTCAATATTTCATTCAAACTCCAAACAGATCTAACTTTTAAGACATTTTTTTTATATAGTCAGTTTTACTTTTTTTTATATAGTCAGTTTTACAACTGGGAGGTTAATTACAGGGTTATGGTAAGCATTTCAATAATTATGATAAATGATACCTGCCATTCAATGACATACTTACATTTCTTGAAAGCACTGTCTTCTGCTGTCAGGTTCAGGTAAGCAAACGTTTTAGAATCTGTTAACAAACAATAGCAACATATCAGCAGCAACATACACGATCCAAAAAAAATCTCTCATTTACTGTATGAAAACAAGTTCAAATGAAATATCATTAATCTCTTTTCCAAAGAATGTAAACACCACTAAAACAAAACAGAAATGAAAATATTTCAAATAATAAGAAAGTGAATGCAAAACAATATTTTCTTCCAAATTAAAAACAATGACTGAGCAGATCTATATGAGTTAGTAACATAATAACAAAAAAGATGACATTAGCCTGGAAAGCTTTTAAATCTTCTGTCTTGCCAAATTTAACCTCTCCAACTGAAATATCTGTAGTTCCTCTTCGCCCGTCCAATCAAAGCATGAAAAACTGTAACTATGAACATTTTTTGTTTTTGCAGATCATTTAAAATCAACAGCATCAAAAACCATTTCCAAATATTAATTCATCTTTGAAGAAATCTTCCTCCTTTTTTGCATTTTATTTAAATACATATCTTAACAAAATATCCATAGGACACAATATAAAGGAGTGAATAATGGGTAAATAACATCCAATGAATTAAGCAGCTTGGCAGGATTTCCCTCTTTTCATCCTTTCAAATGAGTCAAGAAACAAACCTTAATACCAGTGGTAGTGAAGTATATTTAATTACCAGCCTTTTCAATGGCAACCAGAAATACATCTGCAGCACATCTGACCTATGTGCCTTATACTCATAGCCAAACTATCAAATTTTCTGGTTCAACGATACAGATCAATAGTAAAATACTAATAACTCAATCTTTTATCTATAATTAATTCATTTACTGTTCATACTATTACCTGCATCGGTGGTACGTGTCTTAATTTCCACATTGCTGACCCCACCAAAGCGTGAAAACTTTTCCACAAGCTCTTCTTCTGTCACCCCTTTCACCAGCCCGCCAATGAATAGACGTTTTTCTTCCATTGTCATCTTCACTGTAGATTGAAAACAAATTTTCACTGCAGATTGAAAACAATTTTTTATCTTAAACATTTCATTTAATATAATAGTTCATGTAGAATTTGATATATTTCACACAACTTTTACTCCCTTTTTGCGTCAATTGTTCTGCAATGGTTATTTATATGTATTGCCACTTAAAAAAATTAAAAAAACTTCTTTTAGCATTCCCCATTTTCAACAACTTATCAGCTTGGTTTATAGCTATTGTTGCTGTTGTTTGTTTGTTTACAGAATAATATAGCTATAGCTTCATCCTCAAACAACTACTAGGTATTCTATACGAAACATGAAACATGTCATTACTCTGCCATCAACTTATTAGCAACCTGTGCGGGTGTAGCACCCTGCAGCAGAGCATTATCCAGTATTTACACGATAATTAGTCTTCTTAGTTTCACTGTTCCCTGTGAATTCAACTCCATCTCAATTTGAAATCTCTCTTGCCCCACATGGAACAATTACAAAGTGCACAGAGGCTCTAGCTCTAAACATGTTTTTCAGCAGACACTCACAACATGCACATACAGTCACACAAACAATTAATTTCTGAAGTTAACTGGACTGTGTCATTCTGCTAACATGCATTTTACGGAAAACCTTTTAACACTCTTTATGGGAAACCATTCAACACTCCTTAATTAAGCTTGAGTTCAACTTAAAGCAAGCAATGATCGTGCTATACACTGTTTTTGTAATCCTCCCTCCCCTAATTGTCATCACTAATGCGCTTATCAAAACTCCCACTCCCTTTCAGACATTGCTTAAATTGATAAGTGCCCCCCACATTTTTGTTTTTAAGGAGTGATGCACCCCCTGAAAGTTTTTTTTTTTTTTTTAAAGAGTATGTATGTCTTGAGCTTTCCCTTTTTTAGAGGTATATACGGGCAACCAAAAACTTGCCACTGCTGAATCTAGAAAGCTGCATACATGTCTCAACAACAAATGAATTTTCATGTTCTGGACTTCACATTTGACTCTGTATCAGCTGCTGCACACTGCAGTTTCAACAGAACAACGTGCCATCTTGTTTTTCTGACCAAGCAAATTACTTCAACCAAAATGCTCTCAAGTTTCAGTTTCAGTTTCATCTAGGAGGCGTCACTGCACGAGGACTAGACCATATACGCTACACCACATCCGCTAGGTTTTGAGACCACACTACGCATGATTTTAAGCTGATGGATAAATGAATTAACAACTAAGATGAGAGAATTGAAGAAGAAGGTCTCGTGGCTATGACTTAGCAGATGTCTGACCTACGCATTAGCCCAATGCGCAGGTCTGACCTTGAGTGCCTATCTATTCTAACATTGTTTGTTTGTTTGTTTGTTTTTCATTTTCGTTCATTTTTTTAGGATTCCTCATAATACGGAGTTTTGTTTGCTTGTTTAAATGTTGCAACTGATGGTGACAGCATTTAATGATGAAATTAATTCATGGAAATGAACATGTTTGCTTTGCCATCTTGTGCATGTGTGTGTGCATGCGTGCATGCGTACATGTGTGCGTGCATGCATGCATGCATACGTGTGTTTGCGCATGAGTATGCGTGTGTATATGTGTTAGTGTTAGTGTTAGTATGAGCGTGTGTGTGTGTGTGTATGTGTCTGAGTGTGTGTGCGTGTGTTTAAATGGGTCTGTGCATGCATATGTGCGTATGTGCATGTGTGTGTGTGTGTGTGTGTGTGTGTGTGTGTGTGTGTGTGTGTGTGTGTGTGTGTGTGTGTGTGTGTGTATGTGTGTGTGTGTGTGCGTGTGTGTGTGTGAGAGAGAAAGAGAAATAGAGAGAGAGTGTGTGATGTTTGTATGTGTGTGTATATGTATGTGTGTGTGTGTGTGTGTGTGTGTGTGTGTGTGGTGTGTGTGTGTGTGTGTGTGTGTGTGTAAAACTAAATTCTCTTCAAAAAAAAAAATTTTGTTCAAGACCGGTGACATGAGCAACGGAAAACTTTTTTTCCAAAATGCAGTGTGTTGTAGCTTGTAAAGAAGGGCGCATTTAAAACAGAATGTTGCCAAATTTGACTGAGTTTCAAGCTCTCTCATCAGCTGTCAAAATGGACACACACAACATTAGTAGTATGACTCTATGAGGCATAGATGTATATCATGGCAAAAATTTGGTGGTATATTTCTGCCCTCAGTATGAAAATTCGAAACCTTTATGATGATTTCATTGCATGCATGACAGACAAAAGCACTGCATGGGAAGCCTGACTGATAATCAAAATTTCCCTCCAAAAAGGAAAATCAGATACATGTATACATATTTTAAGTAGACCAATAACTTGTAATAAAATATCCACCGTTCTTCTAACCACAGGTAAAAATAATCAAATATTTTATTTAACTTAAATAATCTATGAAATAATCAATCATCAGGGAAAGAGGGAGGGAGTTTGAAAACATTGTCATTTTGGGAGTGGAAACTTTTATATGGACACTGATCTTTTATTTCTGTTCTAAAACAAATATCTACAAATATGCTTTTTTTTTAACAAAATTTATAATGTGACAATCCAAACCAAGCTTTTTTTTAATGTTTTTTCATGTTACGTTTAAACGGATGGCATATTCTAATACACAGAAAGCATAAGATACTGAACGACCATTCATTTGTAAAGATGTCAAAGATCACTTAAAATTGTTGCTTTAAATACTGTTAAATTACATTGATATAACATTACAAGCAAAAGTACAATGAGAAAAAAAAAACTTACATTCTCTCAAGATCAGACTCTCTTATGCCACTCCTACTTAACACAGGTGATGATACAGCTAAACCTAGAAATGACGCTAAACACCCATACACGACATTAAGAGCAAAGCGTCATGCATGTTAATTATGTACATTTTGAATACTTAATCAGTCTGCAGTCAGTACTAATGGATGACATACTAAAGTGAGTTCTCAATTAAATGAGTTGATCACTATTTCCATAGCATTATGAGTACGATGTCTCCCACCCTTTTTACTCTCCTTCCACTTTCTGCTCTTCTCTTGCAAAAGTATCTGATAATCTGCCCTTGATGAATTTTTCACTTTGACAGGCATACAGCAGTGCATGGAGGTGGCAAAATAATTGGCAGAAAAAGCAAGCGCTAAGAGATAGGGCACAAATGGAGAGGCAGAGTGGGGTTGGTGAGAAGATAAAGAGAGGGAACAGACTGGAAAAGTGGATTGAGAGGACAAAGGGGAGGAGATTGGGGAGAGAAGAGGCGGGGAAGGGTGGGGTGATTTACTCAATTACTGATTGTGTAAAACAGTGCTTAAGAAATAAGTACATAATCTGGTCAATGCAACACATATTCTCAAATGTGAAAGCTTGCTTCCAGTTCAATGGATCTAACGTTTTCTGGAACTGCTAATGATGACTGCTACATACACTTTCCATGTTTGCCATCAATTGTTGCTGAAATTGATTTTATATACTTCTGTCCTTCCCAACCCACCCTGTGCCTACCACCCATTACGCGTCAAAAAGCATGTTCCCTCTCTTGCCATATCTTTAACACTATCAACACAGACCCTTGTTCTGTTCTATGTGCCCAATTAACACTGCAGTCACAGCTCTGAAATTCCCTCAGGAGACCTGATTTTGACCATTTTGAATTGATTTTCCTTAAAAGCTTAAATCCGACAGTGACTTCATGTTTGTACAGTGAAATAGAGCTATCTTTCATCTCTTTGTTGATAAATGTTTTAAAAGTCAAGGGAGCTGTGATTACCTGGGATGATGTCTGGAAGGAAGAGCCCAAGACTTCTTTATTATAGCCACCATTTCAGACCAGCTGAGGGCTATTCTATAGCTGTTGAATGTGTACTTGAATGACACCAAGTTTGATTTCCCATCACATGGTAGAGTTCAGGGTAATTTCCAGGTGTCCCCTCTTGGCCCAGAATGGCAATGCCTAACAGTGTCTTCACTGCTGCTGTCTGAGGAGTCCAAATACAATTTCAACTCACTCCCAGCAAAATCAGTGTGGCCATGGCAGAAATGTCTGGTTCTGTATGACCCAGACCTTTGGTGCCTGCTCCAAGTTACCACTGAGAGGGAGGGAGAGCCTGACATCATCCATCATGCCTCCTGCTGCTATACAGGTTCCCCACCCAGTCTCTATAATTTCGGTCATGGTCTTCGATGAAATCCTGATGTTCGTGGTCAGTCTGTGCTGGAGACCTGGACCTACTTAACAAGGCAAAAATGTGCCTGTAATCTTAGGTCTTAGGCCCCGATCATGGTGTCCATTCTGTCATCCCTGCAACCTTAAAGTGACCTTGCTTTCGGGTTTGACTGTTTCCGACCTTGTTTGTACGAATTCCTGTGACAGAGACTTTGGCCCAAATCTGCGGCAGTGCTGTCTGCTAGACGCTGATGTTAATGATGATTTTGACCTATGCGATCTCCATCAGCACCCTCAATATAACTTATAAGTAATCAAGTGGTGATTGTTTTCTCACCAGCTTTTCAGTGGGATGAGGTTCTGTCTTTTCAGCAAACCCAGGAGAGCTCACTTCCCACTCGGTCAGGTTGCCCACAATATTTGGTGGATGAGTAGGAACTGGCGGCAGCTTGGCAAACAAGGGACCAGCATCACTAGGTTCAGTGGCTTGATGTATGATTTTGCTTGCTCCCGAGTGGCGTGAGGTCTAAAAAGCATCCAGCTTGTTCATCCTGTGTGGGTAAGTGAGTGCTTGTTCTTTTCTTCCCACCACCTGTGCACTGGCCAGTACGGGGCTCTACAGAGTCTCCCATTGCCCCCTGCTGCATTCATAGTCATACATCGATCAGCACAAACGGGTCGTCACTCGGTTTGCCACACAGAAGTTAGCAGAACATATGTATCATCAGGGATATTGTAAATTCTTCCCTCCTAACCTTAAATGCACAAGCTGTGCTGCTCAATCCAGTAGCTGTGTATAAGTTCAGCCCTATGGTCTATGGAATAAGTCCTCTTCCTTTATAATGGAGCAGCTGGAAAGTGCTGGTGCTGAGTGCAATTTGTACCTGGTCTGTGGAAAACACAATAACCATCCAATACTATTAACAACTCTTTTTCCCATTCATTTCTGAATTATAGTTAGGGTTGTACTAAGTAAGTGTACTAATCATACCTCACTTCTGACACCAACAGAGTGTTTATCCTACACTTTGGAGAAGTTGCTTTATACACTTAAGGACTTGCACATTCACACACATGCTCCCTATCTTAATGAGTTATCCCAGACATTGGCTTGGGGGTCTTGTCAGGATTCTTGCCAAGCCCTTCAATGGCACAAACAACTAAGTCCCAGTCAGGGTCTGTCACCCTATCAGAGTCTATAGATAGCTCGGTAGCGCTGTCAAAGCCATGATCAACGCCATTGCAACTGTCTAGTAGTAGTAGTAGTAGTAGTGTAGGGACGTAATCAAATACATAGGCCGTTAAGCCTTTCAATGTCCCCTCGTGTTATTATACTTTTATGACAGGGTTGAAAATGCATGCAATATAAATTTTCCTCTTATTCATTCCTTCTTATTCATCAAAGCTTCTAAACTGTACTTTAAATTTCAAGTCTTCATCCAGCAAATTCTTAAAAACATTAGTATTTTTAGCAAATTTAAGTGCAGTTGGCAAACTGTTCCAGTTAGCAATAACTCTGTTACTGAACTTGAATCTCCCCATATTAGTATGAAACTGCTTAACAAATATTTTGCCTTCCGAATTTCTTGTTCTATCTGTTTTAACAGCCTCAAAAAAATAGTCCCACTGTGTGTCTAAGGCTGTTCTGTTCTGTCGCAGTGCTGATGCAAGTCTGTCTGCTTTGAACTGGAGGCCCTAGTACTGGTCTGTCAGTGTCTGTAACCCCCTCAGCACTGCCTAGCTTCTGAACTAAACAACATGTTTGCAGGCCCATCCTCTTCCAGCCGTACGGAGGCGTACTATCTTTGGTCCTACCTACACCTGCAGGCGTTTCTTTTTCTTGTGGAACAATCTGTCCCACCTCATTACCACAGGAACACTTGGCATCTCCACTGAGTATTCTGGCAAAAGGGTGATAAAGCTTATAAGCCAATCATCAATACAATAAGGCTGTGATCGAACTCTATACTCACGTGCTCGACAACATCCATACACCACATTGCTTTTCTTATTACGGCTGGAATGATTTCCCCTGTTTTCATAGGAAAACGACTTTTTACAAAAACACATACAAAATCAGTACGACCAACCGTACCTGTGTGCGTGTGTGTGTGTGTGTGTGTGTGTGTGTGTGTGTGTGTGTGTGGTGTGTGTGTGTGGTGCGGGTGTGTGTGTGTGTGTGTGTGTGTGTGTGTGTGTGTGTGTGTGCGTGCGTGCGTACGTAAGCGCGCGCGTGGGCATGCACCTGCGCTCACATGCACGCGCCAATGCACGCATGTGTATGATACTCTCTCTCTCTCTCTCTCTCTCTCTCTCTCTCTCTCTCTCTCTCTCTCTGAGCCAGAGACTATCTCTTCATTGTGTTTCTTCACTCCCCCACCCCCACCTCTCTCTCTCTCTCCTCTCTCTCTCTCTCTCTCTCTCTCTCTCTCCTCTCTCTCTCTCTCTCTCTCTCTCTGTCATTCTCCATCGGCCGTTCTTCATTCCTACCTCCCTCACACCTCCCACTTTCTCTAGTTCCATATTGCATTATTCATTCTAAATTGCTATGTATTCATTGTTGTTTCTGTGTTGATGTGCTGTTCTATGCAATGTTTTCTTTTATATATTTACAAACTTTTCCTTTGTTTGAGGGCTGGATGAAAAAAAAAAGCCACTGACCTGTGCTTGTTCCTTTCCATCAGTAAACAACATTTCGTTCGTTCGTTCGTTTGTTCGCCCCCGCCCCCCCCCCCCCCTCTCTCTCTCTCTCTCCTCTCTCTCTCTCTCTCTCTCTCTCTCTCTCTCTCTCTCTCTCTCTAACGCTAGAGATTAATGCACAAAGATGTGCATTTTACCACGAATGACATCAACATGGGAAGGATTCCGCGTTTCCGTGACACGTGAACAAAGGGGACTGACACGTGTTATCGGCAGAATCGTACACAGTATAACAACACACACACACACACACATACACACACACACACTGATAATAATGATAATAAACATCAAAGCTCTGTTGCTTGGTAAATATGACTTGTGGCCGGAGTCACTCCACTGCCTACATCAAATAATCACCTGCCGCCACAACAAGCCAGCTTTCTACCCGTCCTATTTCATGTCTGTACGTGCGTGCGCGCGCGCGCGCGCGCGTGTGTGTGTGTGTGTGTGTGTGCGCGCGTGTGTGCTGCGTGATCGCGTTTAACAGTGTGTGTGTGAGCACTTTGCACGTGTCTATTTAGCTGAGGGATACAGCATAGTGTTTGCGGTCATACACCGGAGTTACCATTATAAAATGGGCATTTTTACTGTCTTAGCATGCATGCGCTGATGGTGTTGTCGCGTTATGTAGAACACTTCTGCCTTGGAATGCTGTATTTCTGCCTGAGGGCGCATGGACGTTGAATATAACTTGGCTGAAGTGTGAGTTCGTTCATTCCTTGCGATTCCTTGTGCCAACGTAACAACCCTTGAGTGATTGGATGTTCAAACAGACCGCATAAAAACCGGAGTAGGGAGGGAGGGGGGGGGGGGAAGAGGTTTAAAAAAAATTCAATGCTGTGGGTAAATTCTGTAAAAAGACTTTCTACTTGCGTTTCAAAGATGGCTGATCAACCAGTCACTCCTCAGCGCGTTAGAAATATTTTGTCATCTTTTGTATATGAATCAGAGAAGCGTACCTCTCCAACGTCGTGAGTATTAATCCTATTACCTAATGGATCTGTTATTTCTGTTAGAAAGACGAATTATAAGAACAGATGCCATAACCACTTGTCGGCTGAATCTGAAATTCAAACTGAAAGTTCGAGACCGATCACTTCTCTAGATTTAGGTAGCCTACTTGTTCTTGTATTTTTTCTTTTTAGTAAATGAATGAATAAATAAAAAGAAAAAAGAAAGGAAAAAAATAGAAAATAAAAAAGTGAATCAACCAACCGGAAAAAAGTCTATTAGACTAAAAAAAAAAAAAAAAAAAAAAAAAAAAAAAAAGAAACACTGGAGGGGAAAAAAATGAATGTGAAAAATGCGTCTCGATCGGACATCTATGAATAAAGAATACTAAAAAAAAAATGTTTTTTAAATGGAAAAAGAATTGCGAAGTTGAAATACATTCAAGATCTGTGAGTGCAAAATGGGGTTACATGACACAAAAAAAACAAAAGTCACAACAAATGACTCAACATGAAAGCAGATTAAGTTACAATGGGTGTCGCACCTCCTTTACTTGCCATCTCAGAGGTTTGAACTTTAAGGTGAGATCAAGGTATAACCAACCATAGTTTTTCATAGAAACCATGGAAATGCTCACAGTCACAGCAGTGAAAAATCAAGATGCTAGGTAGATTGAGTACTGAATGAGTCCCATTTAAATCCATCCTTCCCGGGACCCTCCACCCGATGCTTACCCAGACTTCTCGACCCAACCTGCCAGTCTACAATGTAGATGCCAAGACAAACGTCTCCATGTCACAGCCTTGGCTGTGGCGATATCTTGTCCCTAAAAGCATTCTGCTATGAGGATGTTGAACTCATCCTTCTTCTCCCATTTAAATGGATTTGGGGCTTCCAAAGTGGAGGCACACTTGGGAACTTAAAGTAATAGTGTTAGTTCTGCCACAAGTTTAGCAAAGTGGCATGCAGAAGCCTCTTTACACCACATCACTCTGCCATATTTGGTTGGGCATCATGAATAATTCATGAGTGATGAGTCACTGTCAAGCCCTGCCCGTGGCGGAAAGCCGACATTTCAGCCACAAGCAGAAGGCATGTGAGGAGTGGTATCAGCTAAGATTTTCACACACCTATTAGGCTTAATGCTAGTAGTACTAGCAAGTATGTCAAGGGGGGGCCATGGATCTCAATACAGTTTACGCAGTTAAAAAACAAAAAAGCTCATTCAAGTGATAGGAATTAACTGCATCTTATCTGTAACTGAGATTCTTTCAATTGTTAATTGTTTTAAGCAATGAAGGAGCGGTTCCTGCAATGCATCTCCAAAAGTGGTAATTGTAAGTGATGAGAACTGTTAGCCATTATAGAAATATGTGCCCAGAGGGCAATTGGAAATTTGGGAGTACAAGTAGATTTTCTCCCATTTCTGCTTGTCTCAAAGACAACTAAAACCCATGTGGGAATTTCTAGCCCTTCACACACACACACAACACACACACGCACGCACGCACATGCGCGCGCGCACAGACAAAAGAAAGATCAGCCACAAACTTCAATCTTTGAGTATAATTTGTCATTATTAAGAATGCTTATATCCTCTCTCCTCAGTTAGAGATCCAGAAATAAAGCTTTAAGCGCTTTACAATCCGCACTCGTTTACGCAAAGGGCTGCCTACCGGAGTAGAGCTGACATATGAGCTGCCTGCAAGGAGCCACATTCTGACGTTTTCATGTCATTCAGTCAATTATCAGTCACTCGGTTTTTTGTTCATTGTTTCATCTTTCCGGTGTTTTGCGTTGTGTGTATACATGTGTCATCCATACCAGTGGCCCAAACTGGCCTTCTCTTTCGAAACTTGGTGATGAGATTTTATGTGTATGCAAGATATTATGCATGCATTGACACACGAAACCTTGGTTTATAGTCTGATTCGAAGGACTGTTTGGGAAATGGAGTCAGAGCGAATGTTGACTCCACAGGAAAAATCTCCTTCCACCGAAACGGCCTAGTGGAGATTCGAACATGCAATCCCAGGATCACCCGAATGATGAGTTCAACCTTCTAGCAACTGTGCTATTCTCATTACATCATGATCAATTCATTCAGCCTACAGTCTCCTCTGAAGCCTAATTCTTCCCGAGTGGTGTATAATACTTTTTATTTTACCAGTATCTTTTTACACTTAATCTGTACCTCCCGTCCTTATCCCCCCACAAACAAGAAGAACTGTTTCTTTGAATTAAGAAAGGAACTAGGATATTAGTTTTTGTCTTAAGCGATTAGTGTACTCATTCTATAGCTGTTTTGTTACCGCTGCCGAAGTGGAATACTAGGACATCAAAAGTAGTTGACAGAAAGAAACAAGCTGATAGAGGCAAAATACAGTAAGCGGGTTAGAAAAACACATCTTTCAGCGTGGTTACAAAACAAATTTAAAAAAAAAAAGATTTCATTTCATACCTGTCTTCCTATGCAAACACTTCTTTCCGTTAAATATCAGGGACAAGTTGGGCAAGAAAGTACCATGAGCACTTTTAAAATGCCAAAGGAACATAGAATGCCATTTGTCTTTAAGATAAATCATTTTCAGTATGTTGATGGAAGCATGCATTTGTATTCCTTAAAAGTTGAAAACAAAAGCAAACATAAAACCCTGAAAAAATCTCACATGTTCATTAGGTTAGATAAAGAAGCTGCATGATTTGGTTTTCCCCAGACATTTCAACCCAGTCTGTCCTCATAGTGCTATTCATAGCATAAAATAGCACAGAAATTAATATGGCTTGGCTATCAAAGTATGTTGCAACTTACATATTATCCCAAGCAATCCTGAGACTTAAAAGAATGGTCATAAAGATGTTTTCAGAACAAAACATTAGGGCTGTATAGGTGCCACCCCTCATTCCACCCTGCATCTCCTTCAAATCACAAAGGCATCTGTTTACGATCCAATATTAGTAAGAGGATACTCAGGGTATAAGAAATGAGAACTAACATGAATGTGCCAAAGTGAAAAGGAATTATTTCAGCAAGAACCAAAGGAACGGTACTCAATCAGGACAATGCCAAAAGTTGTATGAATATGAAATTAGAAAACTTATTTGTACACAAGGATCTTATAAACGATAACAACAACATTTTTTATGACACAATTTTTTTCTTTCCAAAAATTTCCTAATGTTCCTTCTGCTTTTTTTTGCGGATTTCAGCCAAATGTAAAACTTGGAAACCAAAGAAAGAAAATTTTCCAGGAAATAAATAATACAGGGATTAGGAAGAAAAGTGGCAAAAATCTGTTACATGTTTTCAAAGTCAGCTCAGCAAGCAAGCTATTGCCTCTTTCTGACATGCATACCAACAGTAATTGGCAAAGTCTTAGTATAACACCTCCCTTTTGTCTCTCTCTCTATATATCATTGATTAGCACCACCACAGAGAGAATGGCTTCTGTCTGTTGAAAGCACCTGTCGATGAAACTGATTCAAAGGAGTGTAAAAACTGTGACTTAGTCTTACAGTATACATGAGATGCAAAATCAAGTAGATGAATGTGTGTGCTTAACAGAAGAAAAGAAGCTGCATAGATGCGTGTAATGGACTACATTTGTATACACTTTGATTTCTCTACGTTTTATTTTCTCTGTCATTGTCTTGGTTGGTAATTTGTATTTAACTAGATACATATGGTCTGTTGGGTTTTGTGTTACCGTTTTTAGGAATAAGGAGTCACTTTTGATGTGTGAAGTGTATATTATCATTTGCTGTATGTCATACGATATTGAACCACATGATTAGATAAACGTTAGTATGGTATTTCTTACTGTGATATCAGTGTCGTGTTTTTTTAATGCATCCCTTTTCAGGGGGGCATTTTGCTGACAGTAAACTGTTGTTTTAATGCCAGAGTGCATTTCAGACCTGGGAAATCGCCAGCCTCGTCAGAAACTGGGAGAAAAACGGGTCAGCAAGGAGCACAGACAGGAAGCCCAAGCTGTGATGGGATTTCTCCAGAAGTAGCGTCCAACAGGAGAACATTTGCCAGTTTTCTGAAGCGTGTAGAGACCTTCTCCATATCCTTTTTCTTTTTCATATATATATGTAAATGTTCAGATAGTTTTCTTGGGACTGAGCTTGATGAGTGTTGTCCTGTGTTCACAATAATTAGTGTGTTTGTGCATGTGAGCTGTAGCCACAAAGTACAAAGTTTTCATCTGTAATTAAGTTTGGTGTGAGTTCACTCTTTTCCAATGTTAGAATTCGTTAAAACTTGTCTTTACTTTGTGTGGGACATAATCACAAAAGGTGCAGGGCCTATCAGTTTTTCCCTAGGCTTACCTGTAGTTTGGTATCACTGTTTTTTTTCAATTGAACTGGAAAAAAAAAATCACACCCTCCAAATTGTGACCACTGGGAACAGTTTTATTGGTATGTTACAGGAAAAGGGATTCTTCTTGAAAAATGCGTATTTTCATTGTATGTGAGAGACCATTGACACAAAGGGTTCATAGACTTGGCTTCTACACTGTTCAGGGATATATTCTTCTATTTCTGTATTGTCCAGGGAAGGAAACAGCTGATTATTTGTGTTTCCCATAGGTATCCCTCAGTTATTGCAATAAAGCTAATTTAATATTAGACCTTTAAGAAGTATCAGCTGTCAGTAGGTGCTAAATGGCATCTGCTGTCTTTAAGCAGGTTTTGAAATGACATGCTTCGTTAAAAGAAGTCATCTATAACATAAGACACTTTTTTCATTAATACAATCATCAATTGTTCTGCTACCATAGTTCCATATCCACAATAGCATTGGCTATGCACTTAGCAGTCCTTCACTTAGCGACAAATTTGTACCTTAAAGAGATGGGGAAAATAGTGCTCTGTTCTTAGAAATTTAGTTTGCTTCCAAACAACATAACTGTAAATTTAAAACAGTCCACCAATTTTAAGAGTTCTCGGACTAATGCCTCTTTCGCTCAGGTGTCTGTTTCATGACAGAGATGGAGGTGGAAGACTGCTTGCATTTCTAGACATGTTGGTTCATCTGAATAAAACCGGTTTGTTGACCAATCAATAATACTACAATTAGAACTTGAGGGGATGCATTTGTATGCCAAAACAGTTCTGAAAACCTGCATTGAAACAGTATAGCAGCAGTTGTGCAGACGTTTTTGGTTCCTGATTATTTATAGAGTGCCAAGCAGCAGCAAAGGCAAACAAGGGTCTTCCTTAACTGCATTCACCCCATGACCTGGTTTGCTAAACCTCCAGAGCTCTGTCCTTTGGTGTGTAGTCGTTATGGCTGGGAGAACACCGAGTACGACATGCTTCACTGCACCGCCTGCAAAGCCAATCTCTGTGGTGCCCTGCCCGCTAAGTCAAATGCTGGAAGGCGTAAGTAGAAAACCCGTGAAGAAATCTGATTGTACTCTGTGGCGTTTTGGAAAATAGAGCGCACTGTGTCTACCACCATTTTCAGTTATGTTTTCAAGGGACAACAGCTTTTTGTTTTTAATGATTCATTACATGAGTGATCATTCAGCATTTGAATTTTTAAACTTGTTCTCCCATACACACGTTTAGATGCATGTTAAAAAATTTGTAATGATTTTAAAGTCAATTTGGATGTTGTGTGTGTGTTGTTATGGGTGCTTTTTTGTTGTTGTGATAATTGAAGATACAGTCTGCACTTCGATTAAAGTGGTAAGGCCCAGGCAGGGTAAAAAATCTGAAATAACATCACTCTTATTGTCTCAGACCCACAGTCTTGCAGTCGGTCAGTGACATTGACCTCAGTGTCAAAGTGATTTGCTTAGTCTTAGTCATTTGTTCTTAATGTATTGTTAGTGGTGTGATTCATCTTTAATAAAAACATCAAATGAAGAACCATGGGCCACAGACACTCAACAAGACATGGATATTCGAGGTACTTACACTATAAAAGTATGACATGAAATTTTTCTTAAACTTATGTGAATGAGGTCAGTGTTCTGACTTGAAATAAAAAATTATGTTTTTTTTTTATATTAAAAGATCTTTTCATGTGTTCGCAGACAAGACAGCATGTGAAGGACTGAAGAAGCGATTGCAGACAGGACATCAAAAGTTTTGTACTTTGGCTGTTCACCCTTGCCCAGGTTTGTGTCTGTTAGTTTCATTGAAGGGAAATTAAGACTGTCTTAGGATCTTTTTTGAGCACATTTTCTTCTCTTCTTGTTTACGTCCAACATGAATTTGTTACTTGCTGTGATGTTTTGAGTTGTAATGGTGTTAGCACTGAATTGTTGAAAAGGACGCACACGCACACACACACACACACACGCACGCACGCACACGCACGCACACATACATGCACATGCGCACACACGCATGCACAGGCACATACACACACACACACACACTCACACACACACACACACACACACACACACACACACACACACACACACACACACACACATTCATGCGTTTACACACGCACACTTGCACAGTCTTTTCTTTACCCACATTGTAGTGCTTGTTTGTTTGTTTGTTTGTTTTTAAACTTATTTTTTTAAAATATAATCAAAAAGCAAAAAGGGATCAGTTTTATTTTATGATGAAAACAACTATTTCATTTTTCAGATCTGCAGAATAGAGAAAGAAATAGGATGACGGACTATAAGCACCAGCACATTAAAAACTGAAATCCAGTGCATTATTGTAATGGATGTGAAAAAGTGATACTTGTGGAAGAAAAGTGAACAATATGGGAACTGCCGCGGGACTGGAACTATTATAGTGGTTATCCCTGCTGTTATAATGTTTGGTGAAAAAGTTACAAGCGGAGACACAACCAGACGTTTATTTTAATGTTGTCGAGTGGTACGTTATCTGGAAATTTTCATTTAGTCAACTGTTTCTGCTGTAAATAAGGTAAGGTATTCACACATAGGGTTGTCAGTGATTCAGGTAGATGTACATGCCTTTACAGAAGCCTTCCTGAAAGTGGGGCTGCATGATGTGGACGAGCTGAGGAAGAGTTTCATGGAACGGGTCTGTGCCCTCAGAGTCTGTGCCCAGCACCTGCCAGACCTGGTCTACACTCAGATGGAAACATGGGTTGGTTGAGCATACATGCTTTGCTTTGCATCTCTATGAAACAGACACAAAGATATTAGTAGATAATGCGACCTGACCTTTGTCTGACAAGCTAGGGATTTATTCTGCCTTTGTGTTCTTCAAAAGATAAAAGTTTAAAAAATTCAGCAGGTTTGAAACCCTTGTCAAATAACAGCGAGCGCTTCTTTTTTCACTTGTTTTCCAGTGGAGATGAGCAGTTTGTGTGTTGTATTAGTTGCATTCAGATCTAGTGTCACATCCACCTAAGGTAACAAACAGGCTGGAGAACTCTCCTCCAATCCGAAGGATTTTCAAGAAAAGCACATGGTATAGGAGCAGGAAAAAGCAATCATCCAAGAAAAAAAAATCCATTGAAAAAAATAATGAAATGCTTTAGTACCCTGAGTCTCGTACTGAACACAGTTTTTCTAAATCAGGTTTCCATGATTCTACATTCAGCGCTTTGCTGCCTGAGGTCATTATGGTATATTCAGCGCTTCTGCTTGCAGTAATCAGAGCATTTCAGTGGCAGGCAAATATGTAAGTAAACACAATTTGTTCAGCCATTTTTCTGGTTGTGGATCAGGCACAGGCTTCTTCTTTTGAAGGAGAAATGTGATGTCTTGCTTGTCACAAATCAAAAACAAGGCAAGACATTTGAGGAAAGCACAATTGTCAACTGTTGGAGATTGGATTGGACTGAATAAACTACAAAAGTGAGCAATTTTGATCAGCGGTTTTCAACTTGTTATTGGAAAGTGAATTAGCCGGGAATGGCACGTTGTTACTTTTTTGCTTTGTTAGAAAGAGCTGAAGTTCGCTAGTCGTAGATTTACTAGAGTTCTTTGAATGCGTACACTACAAGAGGTATGTTAATGTTTCAAGAGCACTGGACTGCAGTCAGAGCAGACTTAATTTCTTGGTCAGATTAGTGTTTTACACACACTGACGCACGCACGCACGCACGCACGCACGCTTGCACGCACGCACGCACGCACGCACGCACGCACGCACGCACGCACGCACGCACGCACGCACACACACACACACACACACACACACACACACACACACACACACATTCAGGGCCTTGCCCCTGGACCCCACCAGGGCCTAGGCAGCCACTACACCCCGGCCTTTTTCAGAGATTTTTCAAGTCAGCTGTTCTCCGGCCTGGGTTATATGGCAGGTGGGAATACCTATCCCAGGAGAGTAGGAGGAGCAAACCTATCTGACATTGACGTCACCAGAATGACAAGACAGTCTGATGGACAGCAAACATGGCCATTTTGATGGCGGGTGCAGATGGGATTCAAACTGACAGTGCCTTTCTTTCTGAGGACTTGGTTCTCAGTGTGTGTTGTGACAAACTCCTTGGTTTTTAACGGTTCTGTAATTTGAATAATGTGCTAGTGTGAAAGCTGGCTTAATTGAACATATTAACTTTTTTTTTCCCCTTGTCTTTGAAAATATTTTCAGTTCTGTTAAGTAGGCTGTTGATCTCTTTGATGTGTCGCTGTGAATAATATATATTCATGTAAATATCTGTGTAGAGGGCAGGGTCTTTGATTTGTGAATGCTTGTCTCAAAATAAGCACTTTCCAGTACACTAAAGCCTGGATTTTCTTTTCAGGTCATGCAAACTTAAGGTAAGCATCAGTGATGATTAAACCTGAAGAACACATTGATGGCAATGAAAATTAATTCTCAGAACATCTTTTCAGACTTTTTTAATTGAACACATGGCTGTTAGTTTAAGTGTTCTGGACTTAATGTTTCATAAATGGTGATGCAGGGATTTGCAGAAAGCCATGCGGCCAAGTTCTGTGCCCAGGAGGACATGACAGAAAGGGACACACCTACACAAGTGATCACGCTGGCTTTCACTGGATGGACTCGTCTGTAAATATCTCATTCTTTATTCCAACAAACATCTTAAAAATTCTACTTGTTTTGAGCAACAGTATGCCTTGGATGTTGCTAGATGCGGGTCTGTCAACTGCAGTACAGTATGGTACAACCCAGATTTTATTAGAATGTCAGATGAAAGTAGTAATAGATTGTGAATTGGTGTCTCTCTCATTTCACTCAGTTCTCCATAACATAATGAATTATTGTCAGGAAGATCAGTTTTTCCTTAAACCTGTTTCTCAGCACACACTCTTTTGTAAGAATGCATAAGATTTGGGGTACATCGTTTTTGGCATCTGCAGAAGGACAGTTATCTGGAAATAAGTTCTTGATAACCATCCACACCCATGTCACATTGCAAATTTCAGCATTCTTGAAGCTTGTTCTTTTCAGCTTCTTTTTCTGGGGTTCCTTTGAACTAATAACAGTTATTGCTGATTAATTGCCAAAAAGTGGTGTATTAAAATTAATAAATGACATGAAGATATAGATATCTGTTGAAAAATTATACTGACTAGATAAGAATTGTAATGTCATCGACAAGCGTTTATCCAACACAAGTACTGACTCCAGCACAGTAAAATATAGACATTTAAGTTTTAATTTCAGATTGCTTTGACCCAGTTGTCCTTTGAGACATTTATTCAGCAGACTGTACACTGCTGATGTCTGTGTGAAGTGTAATTTGTCTTAATCAATTTGCAACTTTAGCTCAGTGTTAAGCAGGTTAGCTTCAACAGACTAGCACAGGTGGATGCCTCTATCAGAAGGCTTTGGAAGAGAGTGTTTGGTGAATGTAACATAGAACTATCAAACCGTCAGCAAGATGATTGTCAGGACATCCCAGCTGTATGGTTGAAACATGGATGCTTACAGTAAAACAGTTGAAAACACTTTATCAGTTTCACTTCCGCTGCAAGATCATGGGCATCTCCTTGGAGGACAAGGTCCCCAACACAGAAGGGCTTCATAGAGCCAATCTGCCTGGTATCGAAGCATATAGCATGAAAATTTCGCTCTGGTGGGCTTGGACATGTGGTCCATACAGACGACATGCAACTTCCAAAGCTAGTCGTCTTCTCAAAGCTGGCATTTAGTGAAAGTAACTCTAGTAGGCCAGTCAAATGCTTTGCAGCCTTCCTTGAAGCACCTGTTAGACCTTGTGGTATTCCTCTAGCTCTGATAGGACTGACCTCCGATTGACCTCATTTGAAACTTTAGCTCAGTGTTGATTGTCAGCTTTGCCTCTTTGAAGAGGAAGCAGTGTAAGAATTTTTGTTCCTTCTTTTTTTTTTTGTAAGAGTGTTTAGTCAATAAGATGTTTCTTTAATCATTGCTTTAACTCTGTGCTAGTTTTGCTTATCACTGTATGTGTTCACATTTTAAGGTGATGTAATTTGAAGAACATTCATGTAATTCCACATACATACTTCCTTAGTGCACTTATGAAAATAGTGAAAGACTTAATACATGAAAAAAATATCAAAAAGACAGAAAATGGGCATTACATATCTGACTGAAGAAGCATTATTTCATAGGTTTTCCATGAATCCTGAAAATTGCTTTGGTTTTTGTTATTTTGGTGTTGTAGAATTTGAAATTGAATCTGTTGCTCAGCATATCCTGAAAACCAGTGAAATCTGGTGTGCATGTTTCAGTTTTTTGTTTATGTAAATTCTTTGCTGGCATCATAATAAAGTTTTTTAAAAAAAACTGTTTTTTTTTAAGTAGTTGTCCACTTCCAAATTAAGAATTCACAAGTAATCTGAAAATTGAAAGAGTTTCTGCACTTATCATAAAATTGATTTTCAACATTTTTGTGAAAGTGTTGAGGAGTTCATAATGATTATTGTATATTACAACTCTGATCGTTAACCAGTTTAGTTTTATCGTTTATATTGTGAATGTGCGGGAATGCACTGCTCTGGGGATTTTCAGTATTTAGCTTCTTTTCCCATTTTGCTCAACAGTTTAATGTAACACAATTTAACGTGTATCATCATAAAAATTTAAAAAAGTATTTCATTTGCGAGAAAATGTTGATTTCAGAGAAAAGAACCGGCACATACTAGTCTGTAGCCTGTGCCGTCGCCAGATAGGCCTGTGGAACTTCACGCCAACACGAGGCAGGCCTGTCACCAATGGCAGCCGAACAGATCTGGAGGAAGGCTCAGAGGACTCAGGAGACTCGGGCCCCCCTCGCAAAATGAGAAAGATTGTAAGCGGTTGATAAAACAGATATGTTAGCGTCTTTTTTTTCACTGGCCCAATTGCGTGCCTGCAGTGTGTGTGCTTGGAGTTAGTCTGACGCACATTGTTTTAGCACTCTTTTATTCTGCTGAATAGTATTTAAGTTAACTGTGGGATTTGATGAGAGTAGTATACTTTAAGTGTAAAAATGGTTTTCATTATTTGACAAATACACATGAAACAAGTCTGTAGGCTTAAATTTTGGTCTTAAGACTTCTTTAGTGCAGAATGCATCCCCTTTTGCTTAAAATCTGTGTTGTTCACTGGTAAGAACAAGAGTTGTCACGAGCCAAAACTAAGCACACTACAAGATCTTGCCAAAGGTCCATCAACAGGGCCTAAATTAATAATTGTGAAAAAAAAATCCAGAATTTGCTGTGCAAAACTGTGAAATCAGTTCTGAATTACGAATATACAGGTAAACTGGTCTAGTATCAGTAGCGTGAGACTCATGAAATCATGCACTTAGAATAGGGTCAAGAGGACTAGCACAGCTGGTAAACACATATTTTGTCTGTCTTGTTTTGTTTTTGTCAAAGAAAAAAAAAGAAGAGAAAAGTACAGAAGTTAGCATATTTCAACTAATTTGGTCTTGACAGAGAAAATGGAAGGCATCTAGAGAATTTTTGAATAGGAGACCCCTGAAGTCCAGGACTGCCAGAGAATATGTGTGCTGAATGTTTGTTGAATTTGTGCTTTGGATTGCTGTGTACACAAACAATTGTTGCTTTGACCATAATGGTCACTTGATGTGTCTGCAGACCATGCACAAGCAGGCCCTAATAATCAATTGCCAAAACTGATTTTGCTCATGATAGGGTGCACAATGGTAATGTGAAAAAATGTTGTTGATAAGTTGCGGTAATCTGTATTCCTTTGTGTGTGTGAGTGTGTGATGAAATTTTGACAATGATAAACCGAAAAATTGTTGGTCAGTAAGAGTGCTAGCAGAAAGAAACTTGGCAGAGTGCTGAATATCAATTCACTCCTTCACGCGCTGCAGGAACCTCAAGCTCAGCTAGATCCCATCAACAGCCACCATGCCTGGTGTCCCTGGATAGGGCTGCGCGAGTCCTCCGAGGATGCCATGACCCTTCTGCCCATCCCCGAGAATACGTCTTCCCCCTCTGCCCCTTCAACTTCTCCTCCCTCGACCCCATCCAAGCCGTCCCTCACTCAGGACGGGGGAAGCCCAGGACAAGGAGGGGGGGATGCTGGGAGGATGTTGAGACAGAAGCATCCTACATGGGTGCTGATGGTGAGGCTGGTAGCTCCCGGCCTGCTCAGTCAGTCCCGCTGTCTGGTGGAGCAGGTGAAACAGGTGAGTCGGAGAGGGAGTTACAGGAGTGTGACTGATGGCCTTCTGGCCTTCCCACCCAGTTTATAGGTTGTGATGCTGTAGGTAAGACAATGTATGCTGCTCACCTGTCAACCTCTCCTCTTTTTTTTTTTCTCAGTAATATCTGTATCTTAAATTCTATTCCCTCCAAATCCCAAATTTAATTGGAAAAGAAAATTCCGCAAGGGATGCTAAAGGCTTTTCGGCATGAATTGTTCCCAACCTGTGGAAACTTTGTGCGCAGAGAATCCTCTTCTCTATCAATTTCTTTGACTCTGCCTTTTTAATTTTTTCTCTCTTTTATGGCTTGGCCAGATCAGGCAAAAGTGAGGGCAAGCACAACAGCATTTTTCCAGTTATTAGAAAGTTTGGAAGTATGAGATTTTGGCAGTAAGTCTGAGAAACGTCAAAGAATTTTACCATGTGCAATGAAATTGCCCAAAAGGCACTGCAGAAATACACAACTGATTGCAGTCACAATTGACAAAGACTTCATTTCCTTTGTGTCTGAAAACCATGACCATATCTACATTTGTACAAACGGACCGCGAGGACAGCTGCACTACCATGGATACAAGCTGTTATTTCAGAATTTCGTTGCGAATTGAGTTGGTTCAGCTAAACATGTGCATAATTTGTTTCAAGCATCTAGCAAGGAAAGCATCAGAGTTGGACTTTGAAGGAGGAAGCAAGTGAAAACTGTGCTATTTTTTTATCCCCTGTGGCTGGAGGATCAGTACAACTCTTTTCAGTTCTGGCTTAAAGCCAATTCATAAGATAAAACTCACTTCAAAAGTAAAATCTGCTGCAAAGAGGAGAAACTCTCAAAAGTGGGGGTGGAGGCTCTGAATTTGCACATGGTAGGGCAACAACATAAAGGTTTAGCGAAAGTTGCAAAAGCAGCAGTAACTCACTCAATGTCAATTACAGTTGTTGTTTTTTTCAAGTTGTCATCAATGCGTATCATCCAGTGGCAATACACTGACAGACTGACCATTG
Source organism: Conus ventricosus (assembly GCA_018398815.1). Lineage (NCBI taxonomy): Eukaryota > Metazoa > Mollusca > Gastropoda > Neogastropoda > Conidae > Conus > Conus ventricosus. The sequence continues at coordinate 73,184,901 of CM031604.1, forward strand.
AAGAACATCAAGAAATGACAAATACCATCACCATACCTTCCCATGTGATGTCATATGTATAAAAAATAACAATCAAAATAGTACAGACGTGAAGTGGATCATGAACCTGATCAGACACAACCAATCCATCAGGTCACCAGAGGATATAGCTTGATTTGTTGGTTAGAGAATCTGCTGTTTCTGGTATTTTTCCTGTTTTTGTTCTTTTTTATTGCCTTGATGGGTACTAATTCTGTTTAATGCCAGGTAACTGGTTGTTTGCTTTTTTTTATATCCTGATTGATGATTTATATGTGATGAATTGCAATTTCAATTCATAAGGAATTAGTATGTTCTTTCTCTCTCTCTTTTCTGTCACTCTCTCTTGCCCCCCCCCCCCCCCCCCCCCCCTCTCTCTCCTCTCTCTCTCTCTGTCTGTCTTCTTCTTTTTCTTTCTCATTTCATGTTTCTGTGTGTCTATGTGCCTCATTTTGTGTGAAAGAGAAAGTGGTTGTGTGTGCATAAAATTAGTGTGATCAGTTTTAGAACATGATTCACACTTAAGTTTGTGAAGAACATGTTTCACATTTAAGTCAGTGAAGAACGCATTCATTTTTATTCTTTTCCTAACATGGATGAGACCACATGTCCAGAACAGCGGGGAACCAGACTTTGGTATTTTTCAGGAGATCCTGAAATTACCATGTGTCAGGGCAGATTTTTTTTTTTCCTTTTTAATGTTTTGATAAAAACATCCTGAATACACTGTCCATGTGTCGATTCATGTTTTTGACAGTCAGGACCTCCTTTGATGCCATGTTTAGTGGGCATGTGAATGACATTTCAGCCAATAGTCATGATCAGGATGCTGCTCATTCAGCTGAATGAGGATATTTTCATGACGGTTGAACCACCACCATTGTTTGGAACGGTTGAAAGTGGGAATGGATGGAAATTAGAGACCCTGACAACCGTGGTGTTGATGGACAAGTGATGTTTTCGGCTCATGGTGTCAATAGACCACAGCAGCTGTTGTTTTACGGTGCATTATGTATAACCGGCAATAACTTAGTGCAGTACTCTGGGTGCCGGCGAGGGGAGGAAAGGAGGGGTGGGGGAAGGGAAGATGGAGATACGTGAAACACAAGCTCGCTCTCTCTCTCTCTCTCTCTCTCTCTCTCTCTTTGTTTCTCTCTCTTTGTTTTCCCATGTCTCGCTCTGTGCTTAGGGTAAGTCGGGGTTTGGGGAAGGCTGTGACAGTGGAAGTTGTTCTTACATTCAATTTTAAAATTCAAGCAAGCTGATGCTGTTAAATTATCAATATTATGATAGTGAAACTTTTCATAAATATACTAGTTAATACCTGCATTCAGTGCTGTTAAGTGACTCCTTCCACTTCCATGAAAGATAATGAACTCTTTTTTTTTTTTTCCTTTCTCACAAAGTGTACTAAAGATGGGGTAAGTACCCAAATTCTGCTCTATAGAATCAAATTTCTTGTATTAAAATGGGACTCTTCTGAAGTTTCATTACTGGTTAACTTGAAATACAATTAACAAGAACTAACTTGTCCAGCCCCAGCACCTCATGTCCCAGCAACTTGTGTTCCCCATCATATTCTGTTTCTAATATTGTCAGTTTGTAATGATGGTGGTCTTGTGGATTGCTAGGATAAAAGAAACCGCTGCCTCCAATTACCCAGATTATACCTGTCTAAGGTGCAGAAACCCTCCAGCTTCAGGGAACTTCGCCCATGACCTCCAACATGGGGCTCCACCCTTTAATCAGTGATAATTCTTACGCACAAGTGTGCATCTCTGATGCATAAAATTCCTGTCTGACGCACTGGAATTCAGTCCAGTGCATCACTAGAACATACCAAAATTTACCACGACACAACGATTTTCTCCAGTAAGCATTGCAGCTACAAGCAGCACATCATGTAAAAGCACTTTTGTCCGATCCGCCACGATCGAAGTCGATACAAAAAAAGTAATTTTCCTCAACATTTTAGAAAGTTCTGAATCGGATAATTAAAATGGCTGTGTTTATGGATGTAGGAATGTGTAGCGCACAGTGCAAGAATGGCCAACCTACATAGTTTCATGAAAGGTTCCACGAATATTCATCACTTGCCTTTTTTTTTGTCACTGGGTTCCCAGTGATCATTGCAAGGCAAATGGAATATGGTCAAATAATAAAATGTTTCAGTACTGATGGAATTGGCTCACGTCGCGTAAATTCTGTGATGACATTCGCAGACGACATCCCATGTATCAAGTTTCACTGTGATAATCCTAATATTGCTGGTGTTTACACTTATTCACTTTAGTTAACACTTTACTAACATTGGAATTTGAATCGAAATAAATAATGTTTAGCATACTCTGGAGTGTTTTATTAACTTTGTTGATAGCACCTCTTATCTGTTTCTGTCTAATTCTTTCTCTGTGTATTTATGTGTGTGAGACAGTCAGAACACACTCTGTGTGTGCGTGCGTGGAAGGTTTACAGTACATTTATAATCAGTTATAAAGTATGACCCCCTAAATATTTTTGTGACCCCCCTGAAAATTTGGAAATGAGTTTTTCGCACCGAGTCTTTCTTTCTTTCTTTCTTTCTTTCTGCGTACGCAGGCTGATACTTCTGCGGACACTCCATGTATAGCCAGGCAGTGGAGTTTTGTGTGTATGACCCTTTTTTATCCCGCCATTAAGGCAGCCATACTCCATCTTCGGGGAATGTGCATGCTATGTGTCACGTGTCATCCATACCAACGGCCAAACTGGCCTTCTCTTCCGAAAGTTGGTGATGGGATTTTACGTGTGTGCAAGATGTTATGCGTGCGTTCACACACGGAACCTCGGTTTATAGTCTCATTCGAAGGACTAACACCGAGTCTGATCCCCTAATTTTTAGGAAATAATTATCACTGTTAACCCAAACAGGGAGTCTCTTTAGGCCCCATAGACCCCCTGCCTTCCTGCTTTAAAGTTTTCCTGGTTTCACCCATGTATTAAGTATATGAAGACTAAAACACATCTACTGTTGTACCATCCAAGGTTCGCGTTCACCAATAGTTAGTGGTATTTTACTAGTTCAGATGACCAAATACTGATGAAAATAACAGCCACTGTAATGCATACCACTTTCATTTCTGTGTAACAGGATGTTGGCAGTGGGAAAGTGGACTGCTATGGTCATAGCACTTGACTTTGACCCGTTGCTATGATCAGGCTGCCAGTTTTGTTTTATTCATATGTGGCCTTCAGTCAGATGCACCAGTCCAGTTTTGAAAATAACTAGCATGATCAATGTACTATCACAGGTTTTGAATCGGAATGATTTCATAAATTCATGTTTCTATCAAGGTATGGTTTACACTTAGAATACAACTTAGATACACAGTTTTTATAACAATGTAATTTTTAAAGTCTGTGTGGTATTCTAAATTGCTTCCATTTGTTTTGGTGCCAAGTTGGAATGTATGACATCTGATGTATTGTCTTGGGTTGGGAAAAGGTCAGAGAAAGGTGGGGAATTTTGTAATCATAATGCTGCATGAACCCTGTTTTGTGTCACCTTCCACTGTCCAGATTTTGTTGCCCATTCATCAGTTGTTGTCTTTACATTTTTTCTTTCATTGCAGCTTATAACGTGCAGTCTTGGCAATGAAATCTGTCCACTTGGTAATGCAAATGAAGGCACTGTTCAGAATGGACATTAGCTGTCTGTTCAGCAGTATTTATTTGTCCACATGGCCGATTTTAACATTGTGGGGAGGGGGAGGGGGATAATTTTACAGGTTTTTCTTTTTTTTTGGTTTTTGTTTGTTTTGTTTTAACCTGGGGTGGAAGGGGGGAATTTTTGCAGAACTGTTGATGCTTTCCACGTGGCCTACTTTATCGAACTTTAGGTATGTCAGTCATTCAGCTGTTGTGTCGATGATTGATCATGTACATATTTTGAAGGTAGATCTCTTGTGTTTATTGCATTTTATGGGTCAGGCGATTATTCTCTCTTTGCATGCTGTCAAAGCTGAAAGGACCATCTCTTGTAGCTGGGCTAAAATAACACTAAAACTCGAACTGATTGGAGAACCAAAAAAAATGCAGAATTCAAAGTCTAATAAAAGAGAAGGGTTTGGAGTCATTCTTAAAAAAGCTGGAAATAAATTGTGGCTGAGAAGAGCTAAACTTATGATCTGAAACATAATATGCAGTGGATGACAGTTTTGTTTATGACTGTGGGCCCCCCATCCAGTGTGGTTGTCTGTCCAGTCAGGGGTGAAAACCCTCTAGACTGACAGTTGTCCCCGCTCTTAATGGCTTGAGACTTACGGCTGCAGACAGTAGCTAGCTGTACTAGCAGAACAAGGTGATGACGTTTATTGTCCTTGCTCTCCTCAATCATGCAATGTAAAAGGTGCAACAATAGGATTTTGTGTGACTAATGAGAAGTTTGAAGACCATGCACATCAAAAGAGATGATTCTAAGGAATTGCCATAGAGTTACAATGGTTTGTAACGACAAATAATAGTGGAATCTTCCATGATATGGTTCCAGTTTTGGTGTGCAAGAGCTGCTTTAAATTGTATGTATCACTTCAGAGAACAAAGTAATATTGCAAATGAGCTATGAGGTAATTTGATGATAAATTTTTGTTTAGTATGAATGTAAATTGTTTTATATTTACTTCTCCTTGCTCCGCCTTGGCTTAAGGCTGTGTCAGACCAATTGACATAGGCCAGAACACCAAGGCTACATCAAAATGTTGTTATGCTCTGCATAGTTATGTGGGGATTGTCTTCAGTCGTGACAAGCTCCTAGCATAACATTATCAGTCTCCCAAATCCCCCGAAGTCGGAGTGTGGCTGCCCATGTGGCGGGGTAATCAAAAACGGTCACACACGTAATGTTCTCATCCCACGTGATGCATTTGTGCCATAGTGTTCAAATGCTTCGGCTGTTCGGATGATCCCTGGAGTCTTTTAGCCAGGGTACGACAACAACAACAACTTCTCCTTGCATCTAGTTCTCTTGATGTTTGTGCTGCTTGAAACATGTTGATACGTTGAAAGAAAAGTGTTCTCATTTTTGATGTTGCAGTCGTCCATCGTGGAAGGATTACACTGCATCCGCAAAGTGTTGACGGGTTGGTCTTCACCTGAGAATAAGAAGACATCAGCGGATTTGTCAACATCCATGTCCTCATCCCCAAGCTAACATCTTCTGTCAGTTACATTGGTTGCAGAGACTGAGGATTCTGCGCATGTCCTCACTGTGGGGGGGTTTGGAGAGAAGAGTTAGATGACATCACAAAAAGGCAGCATTATCATTTTATGGGAGTTTGCACTTCACCCCATCCTTGATTTTATCAAAACATGAGAGGTGTCACATCAAAAGAAGTTGATGCCTGATGTTCAGAGATGTTAGTAATGATAGTTTTAAGTAAGGTTTAGACCTTGTTCAAAGAAACCATTAAGCAAAACACAAGAAAATGCGTTCACATTCATTATTACTTATTATGTCTTATCCAAAGAATTTGTACAACTGAAAGGTAAAATTATTGTTTTAAAGTGCTGAAATTTATTTGCCACCTGAAAATTGTTTTCTTTTCCTTTTTTTTTTTTTTTTTTTTGCACTTCTTTGTCTTTTTCATCAAGTGAATAAGTCATTGATTACACTGAATATTATAGTGGTGGCATTTTTCATCAAAGAATGATGCAATCTTTTGATCAAGTGATTCTGTTACGCAGATTTGAAACCAAAAGTCTTGGGCAAGTTTGCAAGTTTGGAAAGTATTCTTACATACCACATAAGATATCAGTGCTCTGAGTGAGTAAGTGTTTAATGTGTTCTGCATGAGTATGGGAACACTTTAAAGCATGGAACAAGCTGATTTTCATCACATAGCTGTCAACTGTCCTAAAGTTTCAGGAATATCTCTAAGTTAATAATTATCATCAGTATTCATCAGTTTGGTGAAAATTTCTAGAATCAGTTAGCATTTTCTTTGATTTTCTGTTGTTGTTTTTTTAAGTTGATGAAATATTTCTGAATAAATCAAATACTAGTCATAATGGAAGGTACATTTTATGTGTGAGTCATCTGTTGATCATTTGAAACAGTAGGGAGTAATAATAGTTTCATTTCAAACCCAAACCAGTGCCCTTCATTATGACTTGAGGATACTTACTGGCTGCTATATTATCATTACAGACTTGAACACAAATTCAGGTAGTCAGAAGTGTTTGGCATTTCAAATATTGGTCCTGCCTGCAGCAGCAGAGCACGGTCAGGCACAAAATTTTTATTAAGTGTACAATCCAAACACACACACACACACACACACACACACACACACACACACACACACACACACACACACAGAGTCACACACCCAAGCACTGAACACATCCTTAAGAACTCTTCTTCTAACAATCCAGTAATGTACATGTTGTATTCATTCATGTCATGCTATTATTACTCCTGGACTGAGCTTTGCAGAAACTGTACTGAATAAATCCATACATGTATGTTGTGTACATATTACTTCTGAGGTGTGCAAAGCAAATATTTCACTGTCTTAAATTCAGATTCTTATTTCATTTAAAGATGGATGTACTTTACTGCCTACAACAGAGCAAAATTGTTCTGAATATATACAGAGGAGAAGGGGTAGATATAAATGAAATGGAATATTAAGGTTTGATCAACTAGCATTTCCAGTTCCACACACACACACACTCACTCACTCTCTCTATCTCTCTCTCACACACACACACACACACACACACACACACACACACACACACACACACTCGCAGTTGCTCATTTACTCACTCACTCACACACACACACTCACACACACACACATACACAGTTTTATTTGCATTTTTTATTGTGTGCTCCATGATATAAAAGAACAACTGCTTGCCTCTTGTCAGCACCAAGTATAGACTGAATTAATCCATCTAATTTTTATCGTTGACCTGGTAATCTTTTTTATTTTTATTGATGGTACGTATCGGATGAAAATTTTGAGATAAGACAAAGCAGATCAGAATACCTTTAATAAATCTTTGTTTTATTTCATTTTTAATCTTTTCTGCACTTACGACACTTTTTTATGTAAAGGAAAGAATCTGTATTGCATTAACACAGCATGCACATACACACACATGCACATATGCATGCACACATGCGCATGCTGTCACACATGCGCAGACACACACATACACTCTTTTTCTCTCTTTCTCTTTGAGGTGCTTGTGTTTTTCATGCAGTTGTGCAATAGGACTGAAAAGGATTTCTTTTTACTGATCTGAAAGTTTCACTGTGCTTTATGGATGATTATTGTGTTCAGTGCACATTTGTTCTTTTGCACTTATGGTTTTGTTTGTGATTCTTGTCCCATGTTCTGTGCCTCCTTAGTGACATTGCGCCCATGCCACTTATTCAAACACCCCGTCCACAGATGCAGCCCTGCCTGGCCCGCTGCAGCCCTGGCACTGGCAATCCACAGGGAGCAGTTGTTGTCAAAAGGCAAGCCACTTGAAGAGACACTGCACTGCTGCCGAATCACTTTGATGATGCTCAGTGGCACCTGTTCTGATCCAAAATACGCAGAACACCACTTACTTAGCCCCATACTGACGATAATAAATGCTTGGTTGCAGAGCCAGCGTGAGTGAGCTCTCTCCTTGAAGGGCGTCACCACGTCCCTCCAACGACAGCCCCCATGGACTCGCGTATACCTGTGACTCGACGGAATCAGAGCAAGGCCTCAGACGTGGAGAGGACATCGAAGCTGAGGTCACCATGAGAGCTGGGCATGAAGGGCCACAGAATTCTAGACTTTTTTTTATGCTGATTGATGAGAATGAGGATGATGAAGATGATGCTGCAGATTTCCTTTCTGGTCTGAGACTGGATGACAGAGCTGTACTCTATGCTTCCTTTCGTAATATATCTCTGCATCAACCAGGCCAGAGAGATACCAACACCTGCAGTGTTGGTCAGGAAGTTTGAGCATCACTCTCAAAGACGCATCCATTAAGTGGATAAATCTTGACTGTGGTCCCCAGTCTTTCAAATTGAGCCCGTAGCAAACTCAACTCTTGGCAGGAGCCGGTTGGGGCAGAAAAATCCCACGTGACTTGATGGGAATCAAACTCATGACCTCCCAGCCGGGAGTCTGTGACACTAACCACTTCGCCACCTTTTGATTCTTTCTCAAAACACTACATAGTTGAAAATTATTTTTCCAAATGTATTTTATCCAGAAATAGCTGTTTCTTTTCTAAAATCCTCTCTCTAGACTTTTTTATGAGGCAGCAATTTTTGTGGTTTGCTTTTTCTTTTTACATTGCGTTGTGTATGTGTGTGTCTGCATACACAGGCTGTAAGTCAGTGTGGAACAAAATGAAATAACGCGTCCCAGTTAAAAGATCGACAGACTTTTTTTTTAGTTTGTATTATATTTTGCCTGGATGGTGTCATCAGTGTGACAGAAACAAACGATTTTGTTGATTTTGTCTAGAATGGATGAAACCTATGTTTGGGAAACAAACCCAGTGTAATGCCTTACCCCTGAAGGATGTTGGGGGAGGACTCTGTCAGTGCAGACAGTATCCTTGCCTTATGGAACTTCAGTGGTAGTCGTTTCCTGTTCTTTCCTGTCTCTGTCTTTGATTTTGCCTTTTTTAGTTTTGTCTTTTAATATCATCTGCTGTTTGTTTTGCCATTGAAGCCCATTCTATAAATCTTTTTTGTGTGTTTTGTTTTGTTTCTTCAGAATACTATTTATCAAGTCCCAGCTGTTTTGTTATACAAAATGATGATGCTTTGAGCACAACCTGGTTTTATCTGCCTTATAAAGTTGTTAAAAGTTTAGTTCAAGGATTCTTTTGAGCGTTGGACATCAGACTGAAGACCAGTTTCATTTGAAAATGATCAACATGTTTGAAGTTGAATTGGCATCTTTTGCTAACAGTTTTCTCCTAGTCAGGCACAGCAGACAGTGTTTGTGGCCAAGCTGCATCCAGTTATCTGCTTTTATGGATTTTTAAACACCACTGAAATGAAGCCACCATGCATGCAGACTGCTACTTATTCATAGTCTTTCCCTTCTTGATCCATGACATTGTTTTGGCACAGAGAAACTGACGTGCTGTTCAGAGGGACTAATACTGATAATCTGTTCTAAACCATAGAAACAAAGTTGTTGCCAGGGTTGCTTCCTCTGAGATTTTGACTGCTTAGGACAGGCGGAAGTCAAGCATACTGTTTAAACGAAGACTTTTCCCATTGTCACACTCCAGAACATGCAGAATGATCACTGGCTGTGCAAGTGGCTGCAGATGGTTAGTCTAGTCCACGTCAACTGATTAAGCATGTAAAGTGATTCTTAAATGATGCATCTGCTGACATAATCACCTTGAAAAAGTATTTTGCTTCTTTTCAGTTTTGTACAACTTGCATTAACAGTGCACATAAATTTCATTTTTCAATGAAATTGTGTGCCAGAGTCAAAACACGCATGTACATACACTCGCACACACACAAAGAGATGTTTTTTTAATGACTTGTGAGTTGATTTTAACATGATGACAGCCCTGATATGGCCCTTTGCGGTCGGCTGGGCTATAAACAACATTACCTTACCTTACCTTACACACACACATGCACTCGCACACACACACACTTTTTTTTCCAAATCATTCTGCCACTTGACCCTACAGATTTCAGAAGGGTCTTGTTTATTTTGTTACAGCTAGGATATGCAAAGTGAAAGTTGGCAATGTAAATACATACACACATATATATATATATATATACATACACTCATGCAGAAAAAACAACATTGGTCATCTGGGAGATTTTTCTCAGTTTTTAACAGCAGAGATGACATGATTTCTGCAAAGTAACAAACAGAAATGACAAGAGTAAATCAGCTAGGAATAGCGACGATTATTCACTCTTTAGACTTGAAGGGCTAACAACACCCCTTTAAGCTGGAGATTTTCCTAAATTTTTAACAGCAGAGATGCTGTCATTTCTGCAAAGCAACAAACAGAAATGACACAAAACTAACCATTAATAAGAATAAATAAGCTAGGAATCGTGACTATCATTCACTCTTTGAACCTATTCTCGGTTACATTCCATTTTGAATAGTTTATATTCCCACCTTGACATGCAGAGCTCAAAATCAGAATCTGTCTGACAAATATGTAAGCAATAACTTGCCCCGTTTCAAAGTAGTTTTAATGTTTTTTTTAAAACTTTAACATTCTTTTTAAGTCTTCATTGATAGTATTGTTCTCATGCTGTGTGAATGTCCTCTGTGTCTTTTCCTCAGTATCTAATGGGGCTTCTTCGAAATTCACTTAGATTCCTTTTTGCTCTTCAAATGTGTCTGGGTCAGAGGTGAATCTTTGTAAAGATAATGTTCAACATCACTTATTTCCAGAAGGAAGTAGTGGTCCTGAGTAGGGCCGTGGTATTGCTGGAGGATTTTTAGCCTTGACTCTGGAATTGTACCTGGAATTGTACCATCATTTCTATGGCCGTCTCCCTGAAAAGAAAAGCCATGTGAAGGACTCCTAAATACAGTCGAGTACAGGCATATAGTAACACCAAGATCAGTTGGCTGGAGAAGAGTTAGAAGAATACCATGTTCTGTTCGTCTTGATTGATGTATATAAAGCCAGTCATATCATTTTGATTAGAGGCACACGAATGGATTGCCGAACGTATCAAGATTTTTTTTAAAAAATTGAAAAAAAAGAATTCACTGGTGGAACTGAACACTTTCAACAGGTTCACACTTAATGCGCATTCACATGCATTGCATGTGCTGTGTAAGGAATAAACATACAAGAGTCAGTTCAGCTGTGTACATGTATCTGTGCCAATCTATAGGTGTGCACACACCTGTATGCATGCTTTTGAAGTGTATGTCAGGGTCAGCACTCATAACTGTAATAAAACGGTGTTGTGTGATGCTCAGAAAGAAAAGGAAGGAAGTGTTCTAATTTGATGAGGTTGCCGTGGAATTCCTATGTATATATGTGTGCATGCCCACACGTACAAATGTTTCAGTTTGTCAAAAGGTTACAAGAATAATGCACCTCTTTTGTTTAAACCAATAGAATGCAAACTTGCGTTAAGCTTGGCCATCAAATTAAAAAAAAAATACTTGGCAGTGGTCTTAAACTGTAGTCATAAGGCCAAACCAGACTTCTGATGCCAACAGCATGCTACAATGTATAGGATAAGAATATTAAGGTATGGGTCCAGGAGTGATTTTTAAAAAAGGGGGATGCACTCAAGTGATATCTTCAATGTATTATTCTTTTTCACCCGTGAGTCATGGTGTTTATAGCTCGGTCAACCACACAGACTCTCAGGGCTGCTAGCGACAGAGACTATCTCAGGGCTGCTAGCAAGTTAAAAATGTAACTGTCAGTTAAAATGACAAGACGACACTTCAAAAGCAAAGTCATGAATTAAAAGACTGTGCTGAAAGTTTACATCCAAGCACATTAAATTGCTGACTTCCAAGATGAAGATCAAAATGCTCAGTCATGTTCAGTGCATTTAACATTCCACACATGATGATACAAAACATTTCGGGATTTTGTTTTCCTTTCTTCAAGTGATAATATGTCACCTCAGAGTGAAGACAGTATGCTTGCTGTGACTCCATGCATGCCAGCTTTCAGTTAAGTTCAGGACATTTTGGAAAAATGAGTACAAATGCTAGAACAGTTTTCTTGATACTACCGCCTTGCCCGAAATGACCGGTAGATTCCTTTTTCAGTATTCAAATTGCATCGAGCACAAAGAGGAAAACTGGTGCAGCAATTCACCAAGAATCTTGAAGACCTCACTCCATTTCTCCAATTCTACAAATGAGAATATTTTTCATGTTCACATAGGCATGGCAAAACTGACAGCACGTAGTATGTTCATTAACACAAAATCTTTTGTCTTCTCGTCTCGGGTCCAGTCATCCACTTTCTTTTTTAAATTACATATGACATATGCATCTGATAAAAGAACTTTTAATTTTACAAAGAAGGTTTCGTGTCCAGGATACAACAGCTATCCTTGGTCGTCGGTTGACAGCAGATCTCATAGAAGAGAAGTAGTTATGGTTCATACAAACTGAAGTTGTAGCAAATGCATGTAAATCTGTGCTATGAACTGTCTCCAAGGACTGAAATATGTTCATATAAATCCATGCAACCTAGTGGTAATTATAAGTATTGGACCTATGGGTACATTTTCATGAATATCACAGACATGTGTTAACACAGGACATTCCAGCAAATGGCAACGGTAACTTATCTACATTGTGTTTAACACACTTCCTTCGTCAAACAAAACTCTTTGGCTGAGGTTCACTTTTCTTTATTCGTTAGTACATGACCATTAAAACAGTTCAAATTATATATACAAGAGTTCCATAAAATGATGTAGAATGATCACAAATGGCAGTCATCAACTTACACACAATGCATCATCAGTCTGGATCTAAAGCGGAGACTGTGCTGGCAAACAAGGTTAGTACTGGAATCGATAACCAGAATCCCTTGATGTTACAGCATGTAAATGGAACTGAAAAAGAGATTCAAGTTCATGCCACAGAATTGTCCGAGTTATGATGCAATATAAGAAAACTCTTCCTGGATCTTAAAGTGCTGCATGCTGGTTCTTGTCAAATTTTCAGAACATGCAAAGCACACTTTCTCCTTTTTAGTTTTAGCAGGATTTTGATTCACTCCCATACCATTTTCTGCACATAAAATGCCATATGACATTCAATCAAAACATATGTATATTTTGTGATTTGTACATTCTCGTATATGATCACAATTACACTTGTATTCTGAGGCTCTTTATAAGTGTAGCAAATGATTGGAGGATAATGGTTGTAGGAGCCATTTGCTGCTTTCATAGAGGGATGAACATTACTAATATCCCTAGAACTTGGAACAAAAATAGCACTCAACCTTTTCCTTCTAAATGCAGAGCTGCCAAGGTCTCTAAAGCCCAAAGTGTAGCATTCTGGTATTTTAAGTATAGCATCCAAATTTAAGAGAAGCACTTACATATGATGCAAGAAGTTGGACTCGATAGTACTTACAGTTGCTCTTTGCTTTGCACATGACACAATGGTGGACTAAGAAGACAGAAATCTTGCTATTTACTACACGGTTTTGACGACCTACAAAAGATCAAAATGGCCAATAACAAAACCAGTCAACAAGGTGGTAAGATGACGATCATTTACGGTGATTTTTCTTCTTCTTCATTCCCACTTTACCGTATTTGGCCATTTTTTCCCCAAAATAAGTCTACAGATCCACATTATCTCGGTATAACCGGTTAAAACTTCCCTTATGTCTGTGAAGTGCATTCCCCCCTTCCCTTTTTTTTTTTCTAAAATGAAGCATTTCATCACAAAGTGCAGCTGTGTTGCATTGTTGGTGAAACTGTGGCATGCTACCCGAAAACATTGCACTTGGCAACTGTAAAAAGCGGTTCTTGAAACGGTTTTGATAATAACCATAAATCTATTATCCACATTTTTCACCACTGTCTGGAACGTTGCTTATGTCACCGAGACGTTACTAAATCTGAATTAAAAAGTGTAACCTCAAAAACAAAAATTGTATGGCTTGTTCTTTGCCTGTTAATTTCTGTAAATCCATTTACAATGACTACATATTCATGCACAACACTTTATTTCATGTTTCTGCTTTTCAAACAGTGTTTTATCAAGGATATTATCAATGGATATGCATTTTTCATATCTTTGAAGAAAAAAAAACAACACCACACAGAGAGATGCTATGCCAAGTCTTAGTCTCTTTCCCATCCATTTTTAACATAGAGCATGTGTACAATGTCATGGTGTCCCCAGGAGAACTAAAATCAGTCTTGTATCCCAGCCCACTACATATTACTGGACTACATTAGGGCTAAAACCAGTCCACAACAAACAATGCCAAATCTGACAGTAAAAAACATCCACAGAAAAAAATATGCCTTCATATACAGCATATGACCCAAAAGATGTTCATGACGTTGACAATTCTGTTGAATTTCTCATAAAAGGACTAAAAACAACAAAAAGAATGCAAATCTATTGTACATGAAAGGCCTGTATCAAAATACTTGGAAACAGAGCTTTGAAAAAGCAACTCTTCCCTCCATATTTTGAAATATGCAACTGAAAGATAAACCGGTATTGCAGAAATGGAGAGTCAACAGAAAGAGATGCAAAAATCAACAATGATAAAACACAAGAAACTTCAGAAATTCCAAAACGAAGTTACTGTCTATTCCTCAAAGAGGCTTCTGACATCCACAGGGGAATATTTACCGGTTTGGGCATAAATGATCATGGAACTTCTAGTCAACTTTGTAAGCCGACCAGAAAGATCACAGAGAAAAGGTGCTACTTGTGTTGGCTGCTACAAGGCCCCTATGACCTTGATCAAAGCAAAGATCACTGTGTATGAAATATTTTTCAAACAAGAAGGCTCTTCAACATAAACGCTGATTAAACAAAAAACAACAACCAGGGTACACAGGATGAAGTTTAAAACAGGTTATGCAGATATGACTAAAGTTTTGACAAGTCACATTCTACTGAGCCCATAAAACTTTAATGAACCCTGTTATTTGAGTATATGCTAAACAGCTATTGGAGCCTTTCTTTAATAATTAAAAGGTATGTAAACTTATCACATGCAAAAAAGAATTGGAACCAAGATGAAAATGCTTTCATGTTGAGGCCTATTAGGTTTGATAATTGTCCAACAGTTTGCTTCAGTCACAAGATTATGACATGTGCTGCATACCACTTTTTAACACGATATGCAGACCAACCAATAACACTGAGGAAGAAGTAAGTGCAGGAGCGTTTCTCCATTAACAATAACATACCATCACAAACTCTGATCACAGATGATGTCAAGACACATCAATAGACAGGCTAAAATCTCATTTAATTTCACTAAAAAAAAACAAGCACCAGGTCTCTTAAAAACGCGATCTTCAGATTGTGTTTTTAAAGTCGATTTTGAAGACAGAAATGAAGAGGTGATAGATACAAGAATAATCCATCCGAACCTTGAGGTCGATTTTCTTTTCATTTAACATGCATAAAGATGGATCTGTTTCACAATTTTTTTTAAAAAGCCGAACAACTCCTCAAATTCAAAATACAGAAAGTAGCTATCATTTTCAAAGCAATCATTTACATCTATGCACATACACATGCACAAACACACACAAACCTGAAATCAAAGATGCACCAAGTATTTCTAAAGGATCTCAAAAACCAAACGAACAAAACTAAAAAAAAAAAAAGTTTCAAATAAATAATAATTTCAATATAAATCTATGTTTCGAATATCTGTTGATGGACCTTTAACAATAGTGCAAAATCTTTTACTTTTAAAATGAATCTTAGCTTTCAAGAATTTGTATCGATAACTGGTGTCATTTATTCAAATACACATGAACTCTTTCTTAAAACATCCTATTTTCCAATTTCCTACCGAGACGAAGGTTTTAAACATGATCTTTTTCCAGTAAGCAGAAAGAGTCTTAAGTCATAATTCAATCTCTCTAGTCTGTTGACTTTCAGATTTAAAAGAGAAAAAAAAGTCAAAAGTCATAATAAAAAGATGGAACCACATAACAAAAGCCGTCTTTCACTCGTTCATTTTTTGTTTGTTATGCAAAGTTTGATAGTTGAGTTAAATATTACCCACAAATACAATAAATCATGGTTAAGTCATTTTCGGTGTTGCTTCTTTCTTCAACCTGATCTAGAATTCGAGTGAAAGATGTTAAAACATGAGGTGCTCCATTCAGAAATAAAAACATCCAACTGTAGCAGAGATCAATCCTCAACAAGCTATGAAAAATCCTCTTTCAAAAGCATTCTCACTCATAAACCTTGCCTACTGTCTGTACCAGTCTGCAGTTGCACATACAAGTCAAAACAATAAATCTAAGCTACCAGTACGCATGATGATTATCAGCTTGACATTCCTTGTCTATCAATATGGCATTAGATTTCAAAAAAACAAAACAAAACAAAACAAGAAGGAAAAAAAAAAACGCATGCTCAGTTTAAAATAACACCAGATAATAATTGCATCCAAACAACTACCACAGAAAGGAAAACAAGCAGCTGGAGTTGATTGCCCTTGAAATGAAGTCTGTGGCAAAATAAACGACACCAAACTTAATGCAAAACATGGTGAAAGCAAACAAAGAGCGGTTTCTTTGCAGGAAAGGACAATTACTTCAAGTATTTCATGTCCCTGCTCAATATGAACAAAACAGTGGAATTCTCGAACAATGATACAATGCAAACATTCCAGGAGCTTCCTATACACTCTCTTGCACTCATACTCCTACACTGGAAAGTATTGAAGACAACAAAACATTCACATTGTTGAGATGTGATGGTAAGCTGTTTCAGTTCTGGTGATCTGCCAAGATGATAAATGAATATCAAGAGGTCGTACCAACTGTGATAAAATCCTTCAATGCTTTATTGCCAAATGTTTCATATGTATTCCCAATCCAATGAATGTAACAAAAATATTTTCTATAGCAATCAAGAATTGAAATTCTGTCTGCAGAACAGAGACCTACATACCGATCCCATCCTGCGTGTTCTGAATTTCATTTGGACAAATTCAGTATGGATTTAACATCTTCAAACACATAAACCTCAACTGATGATTTTGAAAATTCTATTCACAAGCTTCCTTTGGCAGTACTGAAGAGAGATTTTTGCTTGTAACCCATCAACAAAAACTGTTAATCCTTGTACCAAGAATGAATGGGTGGCCCACCCAATCAGCTTTCAATGCCAAATCAACTAAAATAGCCAACTTATGCAAAACTGATCAATCTTACACACAAACCTCTCTGATAGAAAAAAATATCATTTGAAAGTGTACAGGAAAGTATAATAAAGCAAAATTATTAAAAAAAAACAACATCTATAGAGATGTATTTCCCTCTTTTTTAAACATACCAGACAAAAAGTAGTCCAGTGGGATTTACTTCCAGTTGGGGGACCAAGCCAAACATTCATCTCTGCTGTGACCACACCAGCTAAATATGAAAATAATGTATAAACTGCACACAATTTGTCCAGTCTTATATCCATCACTACAATCATTCCAAGTATTAAAACACATAAAGCATTTTCTCTTCATGTCCATCAACCATCCAAAAGAGGTTAAAAGAAAGCCTGTTACACAATATGTATACACACCTTGTCTCCTATGTTTCAACATTCTTAAACATTAGCTGTGGGGTGTACTTTGGTCATGTAAAAAAAAATTCAAAAACAGTAATTCTCCTATCCTTGACAGCCATTCCATGACTTTCTTTTTACATGTCACAAGATTAAAGATGTATACATGACTGCCTGTATGCAGTGAAACCTGTATTACATGCAAGAAACCTTGACCTCTCGCCTTTCACCATGTTCCAGGAATTTCATTCACGAGTCCAACATGTACACATCTTTATACCTGCATGCAAAGAAACCTGTATAAAATGCAATAGAACCTGTCCTGTTTTGTGTCACCATCTTGTTCCTGGAATTCACTCTCCAGTTTGAGATTTGTATCTTCACACCTGCATGCAATGAAGCATTCATCACACATGATATTGCCAGGACTAGACGTTTTCATAATTCTTCAACAGTCTGAGAGATGAGATATATGAAAGCTTGAACATGAGTTCTTTCACTTCATTTTAAGAATTCTTAAGATGCTTGCACTGTAGCCAGAACTGTGTGTTCTTTCAGTTCATTCAGACAGTCTCCAGATGCATGCACTGAAACCTGAACAATATCTTCTTTGAATTCACTCACAAGTCTCGAGATACATGCACCGGTGCCTGATCTTTCAATTCATTTGAGAATCTCTTGAGACATGACACTGAGGGGTTTAAACACATGCACTGAAATGTGAACCATGCATGCATACAGTGAAACTCACATCACACAATAAAGCCTGGATCATATGTTCTTATAATTAAACTTGTGAATCAAATGCAAGCAATAAAGATGAAACCATATTCTTGCAGACCATTCACAAGTTTAAGATGTTTATATTTCTATGCTTATGTGCTAGAAAGCTTGCATCAAAAGCATGAATAAAGCCTGAACTGTTGTGTACCACCAGATTCCTGCAATTGTAACTGGGGTTTAAGATGTATACATCTATCCCTGCAAATCCGTAGAAACAGTAGATGCCCACCATGTTCTTCTAATTCACTGTACAATATCATCCAAGCTTCCTTGATATTTCTTCTGCATAAGATAAGATAATGTTGCTTATAGCCCAGCCGACCGCAGAGGGCCACATCAGGGCTGTTCTTCTGCATGTTATAAAATCAGATGGCATCGTCAAAGTAAAAGCCATACATAAAATGTACTGACTAAAATAGAAAGAATGTGAAAATGCACCGAGAGTACAGGCCAAAAATTAGAAGCTTGCAGACATAACTGATATTTTACCCTTCAATTTCATGCTCATTTTATGTTTAAATCATTAACTGCTTTCCAAATTTGCATCACAAAATCCCAGCATAAACATGGAATGAACTGAAGCTTGTCCTTTATCCAACTTAACACTGAAAGATCTGAAGTTATATTCAAGTTTCCTTTGTTCAAAGTCTTGAGTTTTTCGATCCTGACTTTACTACTTTGCCGATTGCCAGAACCATCATGGGACTGCCAAGGTTTCTCCTGACTCAGCATAGTATTCTAAAACAAAAATTGATTTTCTTAAAGGGAAAGTATAAAAATTTTGATTTAAATTTCAAGTTCAACATCCAGCCGATGTTAAAATAATTACCCACCAAGCTTAAAAGAAATTATTTTTGTTTTTCATCACTGTTTGTGGGAATCACTGGGAGAGATGTAAGGAAACAACTGAGGAAAAGAGGGATGTGGAGGATGCTGTGGTGGAGTATTACAGTATGTCTCTGTGTGTAAACTCTGTTTTTCAAGTTCAACAACAATCTTTATCAAGAAAAAATAATTTGGGACAACTCCAACCACATTAAAAAGATGCCATACATTGCATTTTTAAAAACAAACTTCATGTTATACCAGGACCCAGGCTATTAAGGACACAGCAGACAAGGTGCGAGCACATATATACACAATGCTGTATGTACAGATGAGGGATGAGTCAATTGGAAAACAATGATCACTAGAGCAGCAAGGGTTATAGCTCCATATCCTGGGCTTCATCCTCCGAGAAATCACTCAAACTGGAATCGCTAGAAGAATCGCAGTCACCACCCTCTTGCTCTTTTAACACCTCTTCAGTGGCAAACCTCTGAACGTAATCTGGAAAATATAAAATCCCAGACTTAAAACATGAAGACACAGTGTGCAATGATCATTTTTGATTTGCTACTGGTTCTGATGCTAACAAAAGGTGCTTTTGTTTAAAGACTTGATTACAAATGACAGACACTAACATGCACAGTACATATTACTGGAGGACTGTTTCTCTCACTTTCAAGTCAATGCATGTTTTGCAGATAACTATTTCTCCTTTGGAATCTGGTTTCCATGGAAAGTTCAGGTGATTAGTGCTCAAGTGCTTAGTCGATATTGCCTGGAGATAATGTTGCTACATGAAGCAATTTTTTGTTTTCTTCTGCACCTGTAAAATCTTGAATGTCTGCAACACATGTTAATTGCAGCAGCATTACTGGCAAGCCTGTCAGTTTATGCGAAGGGAAATAGGAGGAGAAAGGAATGCACTGCTCACTCTGCACTGGCTGTGGCCTGACTGAAACCATGCCAGCTACATTAAGAGTGGCCGTTTGACCCCAGTCAGGGAGAACTCAAAGTTCAGTGCCAGTAGCTGTGACACCCACCACCACTGCTCAATAACATCTCGTTCGTTAATCTATTCCAACAGATTAATAATGACAAAAGAATGTTGTCTGAGGTAGGAAATGAAGTCATCTTTCACACGTACCTTGCACCTTCTTCCTGTACTCTTCTGGCTTGTGGAGGTACAGAGCAGCTGCATCTCCATTCAAAGGGTCCACAGGGTTGGGGTATGTGAGCAGTTGAGGCAAGAATGACTCGAAGATGTTGGACAAATCTGAAACGCAACATCAAACAACAAACCATGCCCATCATCCTGTCAGATTTGTATTGAAAATGTTTAATTATAGACCACATGATTAGTATCTGATCTGAAATGACATACATTCCAGAGGCTTTTTTCTACTGAAGAAAGGCAAACATTGCCGATATCCTAGGTGTGTCTGGATGACATGCTACTCCCCTCGCACACACACACACATAAAATTAAACTTGCTCTAAAGATGTTGCATCCAGCACCAATCTGGTGTTTTGGGTTCAACCATAACCAGTTGTTTGTACAAGTTTTATCAATCTCTCTTACTTTATGCAGCATCTTGCCAATGCCCAAAGACTGAGCTTAACAGTATTCAGCTTTAACTGGGGAGACCAAATGGCGACTGTCCGCTCTCACAAAGCAGTCGACATGAGATTCTGTGACATTAGTGCTATCTGCCAATGCACCATAAAACCAGACGAACACTCTACAGATTTCATTACCACTTTTTTCTTCTCTGCTGACTTCTTTCATGGAAATCTTTTTCACGTGGATTCTCATTTTTACATTTTGCTGCATTTACAAGAAGTGGGAGCCCTGTTTCTTTTAAATGCACACAAACTTCTCTGCACCGAAAACAATGTCTTGTTCTCTCCCACTCTAATCATTCTAATTTTCTTTTTCCTGACTCATTCTGTGAAATGAATCTCTATTTTATCTCATCTTCTCCATTCCTCTAAAAATACAGCAGGAAAAATAGTCAAGAAGTGCTTTTTCTCCAAGTGGTAAAAATGTGAACAAATAAACACTGTATGATTCAACATAAATATCAAAACAAATAAAAAGCCAGAGAGAGACAGACAGAGAGAGAAAGAGAGAGAGACGGAGTGTGTGTGTGTGTGTGTGTGTGTGTGTGTGAGTGTGTGTGTGTGTGTGTGTGTGTGTGTGTGTGTGTGTGTGTGTGTGTGTGTGTGTGGAGGTTCATACAATGACTCTTATTATATGGCCAACAGCATTCATTTCATTGCTTGTTTTAAATATCAAGCTCTGCCAATTCAAAATCAGGCCCCTGAAAAAGTGACAATATAAAAATGTACAAGTTTATTATTCTGCTCAGCTGACAACCACAAGATAAAACATCTAGCTGAAGAAAAACACATCAACTGACTCACTCACACAGACCATTACAATTCACCAGCACTGAACTAACTGCTTCATCTAGATATAAGAAAAAGCTTACCATAAAGTGCAGTCCAGGCTTGGTTGATGACATCAAGGCACACCGTCCCCGATCTGAAACCATTAACAACATGTTAGCTGTGGAAGGCTCGCTTGAAGTTGTAGCCTATTATCCAATCTATTCAAGAAAAATTTCAGTTTGTCATGTTCCAAATGGCAACCAGAACATTCAGACGATAGGCTACCAGAGCCATCAAAATTAATTCTTCTTTAATTCAGCAAGAAAAATAACAGCTTTGACTGGTGGTTAAGCAATTTGTTCAATTCACTGGTCACTGCTCTACAATTAAGTAGCCAAGCATAATCCCCACACGACCAAATTACATGACTTTTGACTCCTTTAAATTCATGCCCACATTTTTGCAATTAGCTACTCTTATGTGTGTTCAACAAGTTTTAATTTATTTGTCTTTCTTTCCATTTTCTGACCAGATGTTTGGTCAGATGTTTTTTTTTTGGGGGGGAGATGATGAACTGATGCGTGAAGGCTGAATTTTGGGGATGTTCAAAAGTTTTGATTCAATATTCCTTGCAATGAGTGTCTGACAAACAGATGTCTGGTGACAGCAGTCAACTGAACAATGTGCAGGAAGTTTATCCTGATGAAAGTTTATTGTCCACAAGAGCATCACTTTTTAGAGGGTGAGCTCAGTCATGGCCCAGGGGTAAGGAGTCACAGGCACCAGCCGCCGTGGCGAAGTGGTTAGCGTCGCGGACTCCCGGCTGGGAGGTCGTGGGTTCGAATCCCATCAGAGGCATGTGGGTTTTTTCTGCCCCGACCGGCTCCTACCCAGAGTTGAGTTTGCTGCGGACTCAGTTGGGAAGACTGGGACCACACAGTCAAGTTTCATCCACTTAATGGATGCGTTTCTGAGAGTGTTGCTCAAATTTCCTGACCAACACTGCAGGTGCCTGTATCTCTCGGGCCTGGTTGACGCCAGGATATATTATGAAAGGAAGCGTAGAGTTCAGCCCTGTCATGTAGTCTCAGACCGAAATGGAAATCCGTTGCATCATCTTAATCATCCTCATTCCCATTGATCAGCATTAAAAAAAAAAAAAGTCTCAAATTCTGTGGCCCTTCATGCCCTGCTCTCATGGTGACCTCAATTTCGATGTCCTCTCCGCGTCTGTGGCCTTGGTTTGCTTCCGTCGGGGTCACCGGTATCGGCGAGTCCATGGGGGCTGTCGTTGGACGGACGTGGTGGCACCCTCCGGAGGGAGAGCTCACTCACGCCGGCTCCACGACTAAGCAATTATTGTCGTCAGTAGGGGGCTTAGTAGGTGGTGTCCTGCGTATGTTAGATCAGAACAGGCGCCACTGAACACCACCGAAGTGACTCGGCAGCAGTGCAGTGTCTCCTCCGGTGGGTTGCCTCTTGATGACTTGACATTGACTGCTCCCTGTGGATTGCCGGTGCCGGGGCTGCGGCGGGGCCGGACGGGCTGTGGATGTGGACGGGGTGTCGGAATGAGCGGCGTGGGTGCACTGCCTCTGAGGTGACGCAGAGGTTGGGACAGCAAAAAAAAAAAAAAAAAAAAAAAAAAGGAGTTGCAGGCTATGATGTTGTAGCACCTCAGACTGACAATAAACAACTGATTGAAAATACTGCACCAAACGGTTATCTATTGAAATATAGACAGGTATAAATGTCTTGTAGATCTATTCTATTTTTTGTGTTCTTTTAAACAAAGAACTTCAAAATTTAACAAATTTCTCCACTGCAAATAAAAAGGTTAAAAGTATGAGGGCTATATGGGTTTTCCATTATCCAATGAATGATGCCATAGCTTATTATAAAGTATCGCTGACTCAATCTTTTTTCTTTTTCTTTTTTACCTGTAAATCCCTGTTACAATGCAAACTACAGTATGGACTGAATATTTATATAACACTCTAGGCACAAATTTTTTTCAATTCAAGTCAACCAATAGTTCTGGTTTCAATCAACTTTCTATTATACAAGTAGTTGCATTCATTGGTGAGTAAATTTAATGAATATCATGCTTGATTTAGTCGAATATCATGCATGAATTAATCGCCATCAATGGGTGAATTTTTTAATTCAAGTCAACCAATAGTTCTGGTTTCAACCAACTTTGTACTATACAAGTAGTTGCATTCATTGGTGAGTAAATTTAATGAATATCATGCTGGACTTAGTTGAATATCATACATGAATTAATCGCCATTAATGGGTGAAAATGAGAAGGCTATTGACGGCACCTCAAGCATGTCTGGTTGTGGAAAGACAGTGGCAGGAATGCATCCCTGTGTGTGTGTGATCCATCAAAATGTCTGTACATACATGTGTTCTGGTCTATTCTGTGTAAATGTAAAATGGAGTCTGATGGTGCATGCACGGCTATTTTTTGTACATGTGGTTGTTGAATATGAGTAGTTTGAATGATCAGTATTTAGTTTACAACACTTTTTCACATGCTGCCACATCAAGTGTTTTGTGTGTGTGTACATGCGAGCATGTATGTGTAAGCATGCACTCTGCTAACTCCCTCCCACTATCCTCCATTTCTGATTCTATCCTGAAGGATAAGACCTACCTATAATTTTGTTCCTTCATGTGCTTAACCTAGGTCTCATGGTTCTGATCCTTCTCTCTCCTCCACTTCTCCAGTCCCCATGGGTGTGTGAGTGAGAGAGAGAAGAAAGAGACAGTTTGCATGTGTGTGTAAGTGAGTGTGAGAGAGAGAGATAGTATGTGAAGGTCCACTCATTTGAAAAACTGATTAAAAAATTCAGAAAACTGAAAAAATCCATTCGAAACTAGTTACAGTCATTCTCTTTGTATGTATATATGTATGCATACACACACACATGCATGCATGCGTGCACATGCGTGCACACACACACATGCACGCATGCACACACACACACACACATGTTCACATTGAATAATAATGATTTAGATAAAAACACTAGCAAACAAACAAAAACAATTTAACATGTCGCTAGATCCAGACATGGTGTATTGTGGAATATACTATCATGTATTCTGTTATAATTTGTTCATTGTAATTGTTATATCAAGATCAATTTAGCTTATTAACAATCACAAACAAAATTTTCAAAAAGATGTAAGGAAAACGAAAGAAAATAAACTTTCCTAAAAATTATTAAAAACAGAAACTAGTAACTTAAAATGTAAAGGTGGCATTAACGCATTAATTTACAAAATGCAGAAAAACCAGCAACTGACACAAGATCCATCTATATACCAGCAACAGAAACGAAATTGTCGACTTCGTTTTGACATCAGTGGATTTTTTTCTTGTCATTTACGTGTACATTGGACAGAACTGGATTTGTCTCTTAATTTTGGAATCTTATTTGTTTTGTTTGCTTTTCCCTAAGAAATCTTTTGTTGCTTGGTTTAAACTCTGTCAGCTTGATCAAAAACAAAATGACCTGATTTATACTGTTTATTGTTACTTGTCAGCTTTTTCTTTTGTGTTCTTGATGCACATTAACTTGCATAATAATATCAGCTTGTCAAAGGATTTTTCTTTTTTTGCTTCTGTTGCCTTTTCTTTATGTTTTGTTCACTGCAACAAAATTTTATTTCCACTGGCCTTTTTCTTTCATAACAAAAAAACCCCAAAAAGAAACAAATGGTCATTATTATGTGAAAATACATCACAGGTACATGTACGAAACCACACTGTTAACACACAAAACAATCATGGCAACATGATGTCAGATGATATATATATTAAAAGCTAACTTAAAAAAAAAATGCTTAGCCACTGTATCACAGTGGTTAGTGTCACAGATTCATGGGTTTGACTCCCATTACAGCTATTTATATCTGTAGGATTTTTTAGCCCTTTAACTGGCTCCTACCCAGAGCTGAGCTTGCAAGACTGGAACCACTCAGTCTAGTTTCATCCACTGAACATATGTGTCTCTAAGTGACATTCAAATTTCCTGACAAACACTGTAGGTAACCATATCCCTCTTGCCTGCTTGATGCCAGGATGTATCATAAAAGTGAGTACAACCCCGACAGGCAGTCTCAAACCAGAAAGGAAATCCATATCATCATCTTCGTCATCCTCATCTTCATCAATCAAAACGGAAAAAAAAACAAAAGTTTTAGCTTCTGTAGACGTTCATTCCCTTGCTCTCATGGTGACCCTAGTTTCGATTGGAGCTGCACAGAGGGATACGCTCACTCATGTCTGTTCTATGACTAAGCAATTACTGCCGTCAGTATGGGGCTCAGAAGATGGTCTCCTCCATATGTTGAACAGATAAGGCATCACTGCACACTACTGAAGTGACTCTGCAGCTGAGCAGCATCTCCTCTAGTGGGTTGCCTCACACTGACTTGGCACCGACTCTTCCTCCAGACTGCCCATGCTAATGCTGTGAGGGAACAAGCGAGAGACTGACTGTAGATGGGGAGCTGGAATGAACAGTGGGGGGGGGGGGGGTAATGCCACTGGAGTGGCACAGGAAACCAGACAGAAAAAAAAATCCAGGTGTTAAGTATTTCACAGTTAAACCAAAGAATACTTCAACTATACACCTTTAATGTGTACGTATGTGCATGTGAGCGTGCACATGTGAGCAAATGTATGTAATGCACTTGCACGCACATGGGCGTGTATGTGTGTATGTGCGTGTGTGTATGTGCGTGTGCGTGTGTGTGTGTGTGTGTGTGTGTGTGTGTGTGTGTGTGTGCGTATGCATATGTGGTTGTGTGTGTGTGTGTATATGTGTGTGTGTGTGCGTGTGTGTGTGCGTGTGTATGCATGTGTGTGTGTGTGTGTGTGTGTGTGTGTGTGTGTGGGTGTGTGTGTGTGTGTGTGTGTGTGTGTGTGTGGGTGTGTGTGTGTGTGTGTGTGTGTGCGCACACGTGCATGTGTGTGTGTGCATGCACACAAACGCAAATACGCTTATGTGCTTATGTACATGTAGAAATGTTGCCAATTTCAACATTGCTAGAACTCCCCTCACACCTCAGCTCTGAGTAGCAACAACACTTCCCACATCAAAATCCAGTTTCTCAACTCCCACACAGGACAGTTCTCACACCAGTGGAACAGGCAATTTCCCCATTCAAGGTGAATGTCCACTGAAGATGTCAGTCAACTGTCAATATCAATAGACTTAACTCCATCAGGAGAGAGGGGGGGTTGGGAGGGGTGGGGGGGGGGGGTTGGGAAAGGGTGGATGGTAGGTATTTCAAACACCAACAGGATTCCACATTGCTGCAGTTGGGCTTTATTTGTCATGTAAAACTGATGCAAATGAGTCAGCTAGCTGACTGAATTGTGGTCAAACACTCCCACATTTGTTGAGAAAACATATGACGAAAACAGGTGTGCATGAGACGCACACTGGTGCAGCTCAGGATACAAAAGCTGCTACACAGTAATACGTAGGGAGGCATCAAGAAATTAACATCTTCAGACAAAAATAATAGCGGCTGATATACAGTATGCAGACTGTTCACAATCGACTACTTGTTTTCATATTTTTCTTGATAATAAACTTTTAAGTACATTCATGGTGAACAAACTGACTTAACTTTGTAAATACAGAATCGATAGGCTAGTATTAAGAATAAATCAAGTGGTTTATGGTGACCATAAAGGAAAACGACGGCAAAAAATTACTTCATAAACTTTTCTGTAAAAAAAACAAAAATCAAAGAGAGAGGCACGGGTGGATTCAAAGCATGAAAGAAAAAATGGAGAGGTGGGGGGGGGGGGGGGGGGATAGAAGGGAAGAAGGAAGGAAAAGTTGGGGAGGGAGGTGGGGGCTAAGGGTGACTTGTAATGTCAAGTTTGTCTAGATATTATGTGTGCGCATTTTGATACCCTTTATACAAAGGCTTCACTGTACAACCAACAACTAAGGAACAATTTGTTTTTCACCTTTTCAAAAAATCAAGATACTAAAAACTTCTGCATGCGTGCGTACGTGCGTGTGTGTGACTGTTCTTTAGTTGCTGGGGTTTTTTAACTATAGAAGTTAACAGCAAAATTAATTTCTGCACAATCCCAAAGTCCTTTTCTTTCATTTCCACCAACTTTCATATTTACTGGCCTTCTCCAAACCTCACTCTCCAGCTCATAAACCACAACAGTAACTATGTAACAATGCTGAAGACAAAATTCACTTCTATGGGTGGAACCTCTCAACAGTGACTAACAGAAGTTCTTAAAAACTGGATTTTTTTTTTTTACAGAGTTGGGGTCTTTGTTGGGTAATCAGTCTTGTGCACACTAAAAGCATACATACTAGAGAGAAAAAGTCTGTATTTTGAAAAGAGGGAGTCTTACTCTTAATGCGCAGTCTTTACTGAGAAGTGTCACTGTGAATGCAATTTTTTTTCCCCTAGAGATAAACTGAACACACTTACAGGTCAGACTAAAGGCAGCTTTTATCCTTAAATCTACAAGAGTACTATAACAGCACAATACGTTCATTTTGTGAAAATATGATGGAAAAATTAAAATATTGTGAGCAAAACAGACAAAGCCCGAGACAGAAGCACAGGATGACTGACATGAAAAGCCACATAAAAAAACAATCTGAGCACAACTCTTACACTTCATCGATGTTTGGATGGTAGATCTTATTTGTGAAGCCTGCAAAAGAAAATTAAAGGATAAGATTATTTACAGAAAATCAGTGACAATTATAATTAAAGTGTACATTTGATAAAAACTTGCAGTATTGGTCTCCTACATCCGTTCTAAGAGGAAAAAAAATCTAAATGCCATACTGCATACAATATAACCAGAAATGTAAAGCAGAACCACTGCTCTAACCAGATGATCTACGTATGTACTGCCTATATCTATTGGGCTGTACTACTTTAAAAGATAAAATAAAACATGAAATATAAAAATAAGCTTTTTCACTTCATGGGATACACTATAACAAAAATTAGTACACCACAGTACTGCAGTTCCATGAATGTTGTGAATTTTGCCAAACACGTGCCTAATTAACATTTCATGGCAAATTACGGGACCTAGCTGTTAATTTTCCTGAATGCTGCAAGAGAATGCTGCAAGAATGCTGCAAAATGTCAAATTCACTTCATACACACATTTAGCCACCCAAAGAAAAGTTGCACAAAGAATTCATTTTTGCCACCATGGTGAAGTGGTTAATTGTGGACTCCCAGCTGGGAGGTCATGGGTTCAATTTCTTCAGAGTCATGTGGGATTTTTCCGCCTCAGTGGCTCCTACCCAGAGTTGAGTTTGCTATGGGCTCGATTGGGAAGACAGGGACCACACAGTCAAGCTTCATTCACCAAATGGATGCGTTTCTGAGAGTGTTGCTCAAATTTCTGACCAACGCTGTAGTGTCTGTGTCTCTCAAGCCTGGTTGATGCCATGATATACTATGAAAGAAAGCATCTATGAGTACAGCCATGTCATACAGTCTCAGACCAGAATGGAAATCAGTAGCATCGTCTTTGTCATTCTTATTCTCATCGATCAGCATTAATAAAACTCTCAGATTCTGTGGCCCTTCATGCCCTGCTCTCATTGTGACCTCAGTTTCGATGTCCTATCCACATCTATGGCCTTGTTTGATTCCGTTGGGGTCACTGGTATTGGCAAATTCATGGAGGCTGTCGTTGGACAGGCGTGGTGGCGCCTTTCAGAGGGAGAGCTTACTCATGCCGTCTCTGCAACTAAGCAATTATTTTCATCAGTAAGGTACATATGCTGAATCAAACCAGGCTCCACTGAACACCACCAAAGAAATTAACAGCAGTGCAGTGTCTCCTCCGGTGGGTTGCCTCTTGACAATTTGACACTGACTGCTCCCTGTGGATTGCCAGTGCCGAGCTACAGCTGCGGCTGTAGACAGGGAAATGAGCATTATGGGTGCAATGCCACTGCTGGCATAAAAAGATGGGACAGCAAAAAACAAAAAAAAAAAAAACAATCATTTTCTGTATCTTTTTGTCAGTCGATAAGATAAGATAATGTTGCTTATAGCCCAGCCGACCGCAAAGGGCCACATCAGGGCTGTCACCACGTTAAAATCAACTCACCAGTCATTAAAAAAAAACAAAAAAAAACTAACAAACAACTTTCACACATCTCATTAAATGACATCGTCTAGAAACGCACCAGAAATTGCATAATAGCTCAGTTGGTAGAGCGCCGGACTCGTAATCTTGGTGATCCTGGGGTTGCGGGTTCGAACCTCCGCCGGGGCGTTTCGGTGCAGGGGGATTTTTCCCTCGGAGTTAACATTGGTTCTGACTCCATTTCCCATACAGTCCTTCGAATGAGACTATAAACCGAGGTTCCGTGTGTGAACGCACGCATAACATCTTGCACACACGTAAAATCCCATCACCAACTTTCGGAAGAGTAGGCCAGTTTGGCCGTTGGTATGGATGACACGTTACACATAGCATGCACCCTGCGTGAGAAATGGAAAGAATGAAGGAAGTAAGGAAAATGAGTGATCGATATTGAACGATACTGACTGGATGACACGGGAAACGACTGAATGAAGCGCCAGCTGGCAGCTCTTCAGTCGGCACTACCCAGGTAGGCAGCCCGTTGTGTAAACGAGTGTTGATTGTAAAGCGCTTAGAGCTTGGCCTCTAGCCGAGAATAGGCGCTATATAAGTATTCATTATTATTATTATTATTATTATTAAAAATCTTTCTTCCGTAAAATCTTAAATCAGATGAAAAATGTTAATCTCTCTCAAAAACTCAAGGATCACATCAGGCGGGACCATCCCTGAACAGGATCTTCATGGACTCCGCTGTAAAATGTTTGTGTCTCACATCATGCAAGTCCCAACACTCTAAAAGAACATGTTTCATTGTGAGTGGCGCATGACATGGAATACACCACGGAGCTTCTTCACTCTTTAAAAGGTAAGAATGGGTAAAATACGAATGGCCGGTGTGCAGCCGGCACAGAACCGTTTCCTCTTTACGACCTCCCGACGTAGATGGGAGGAAGTCCTTAAGGTTTGGACGGATCTGAAAGAGTTTTTGTCAGTCATCATGTAACTAACATAACTGTGTATTAATTCATTCTTGATAATCATGTTCCATAAAAATTAGCCTAAATACATGTACAAGCATTTTTTGTAAGTTACAAAAAAATCCCTGCTTTCCATCTCTGTCATCTTACCAATGGAAGGTGACTTGAAAGGGTACTTTTCTGGCAGATCAACGCGCACTTTCCATACCCTCCTTCATATGGAGCTGGAAAGTACACCAAAACCACATCATTAAAACAGCAGCGAAAATGGATCAACGACTGCACCATACATAATTTCTTCCACAAGTTCTATCCCTCCTGAATTACAATCCACAGCAGAACTTTGCAAAAGCAACTCTCAAAATGACATGAAACACCAGATATAGGTCTTCACAGGAAGGTGTTCATAAGGTACGCACATGTATGTGAAAAAGTCAGCTCACATTCATTTACACTGAGAGAAGATGCGTTCACATTGTTCCTATTCAGCCACTTATCCAACTTCTTTTCAATGCTGTAAAAGCACAATGCCCCATTTTCAATAAAAGCATAAGGGCCTTCAGTATTTCACATACAATGATCTTCTGTTTACCCGATATCCATAAACCACTCCTATACTCTGTCATTCAGTTTCTCATAGTGTGTGTGTGTGTGTGTGTGTGTGTGTGTGTGTGTGTGTGTGTGTGTGTGTGTGTGTGTGTGTGTGTGTGTGTGCGTGCGCACATGTTTTGACACATAATTTCAGTGCTTTAACCAATCTTCATCTTCTGTAAAATGTCTTTCAAAAATCAACAATATTTGTGATTTCTCTTCATCAAAACTGTTGTAATACTAACAGTGTTTACAATTTCCTGCTTTTTACTTTAGATTACAGCTTTCCACCAAACTTCCAGAGCTAAAAATGTTATTCTTCCTGAGGCACAGAGAGAAATCCTTGCCCCATTTATCATATATTTCAAAGATCGTAACTGTGTGCATTTCAAATGCTTGCACTTGTATCTGGCCACAACATTCTCTCATGACCTTGAACTAATCTAAATTCACAATGAATATTTCAAACATAGTTTTATCATAATGGTGATGATAATGCGACAGTGATGTTCATGAATGGAAAAATGATCAAATTCCTGTTCAGACCATCTCTCAAAAGAGGATAACGTAAAAAACCTCATTCACCTTGCAATATCAATGTGGGAAGAACACATAATGACCAAAGTGACTGTTAGATGTGGTTTCATAAGGATGTAAAGAATTTGGTTGTTCAGAGACTGATACTGGCATTTCCTTTTGGGAAATTAGCAGACACAAAAAGTCATGTAGACCATGCTAAGGTAAGGTCCATCACCAGTTTCAATTGAAGCAGCTGTTCTACCAAGGTTGAATATAATATTACAGTGAGACAGAAAGGATCCGTTGCAGAATTTTTCTGCTGTGAGGAGGGAGCTGTTGTACTGAGAGGTCGTCGCCATAGATTCTATGGTACAAAAATCCGTGCTACCTGTTCTTTGTTTCTGAAATAAAAAAATAAAATAAAACACACTGCTTAAAGACAAACTAGAGCAAACAGACTGCTTCAAACTGGACACTTCCAGTCCACATGTATTGCTACCCTCGATCAATCCACTAAACCCAATTGTTTTTCTCTCCACAGCGCCTTCAAACCCCCCTCCTCCACCATCTTGCAGGTTTCCCTCTTCACAAAAAGAAAACAAACACAATACATCACCCTTCACATCAAGAGCAGACTCCAGTGCAGGCAAATGACACAGACAATCCAGCGGAGTAACCAACACACTTTCCCCACAAAGTCTCTTATCCTAACATGGTAGCCATCCCAACTGATCTATAGGGATCTCCCTCCTGGCCCAGATCACCAAAGCCCTTGCAGTCAACTCCAAACAAGCTAGTATTGATTGGCTGACAGGCTGGATATAGCAGTAACTGAAAATTAATTGAATCCTCACAGCAAACCCTGAGAAGCTGATAGTGCAAGGGAACACCTAAAGATGGGTGGCACTTTGTGCGTGCGTGCGTGTGTGTGTGTGCGTGCATGCATGCATGCTTGTGTGAATGCGTGTGTGTGTGAGTGTGAACGTGCAAGAATGTGCATACATGTATATGAGTGTGTGTTTGTGCCTGCATATGCTTGATGCAAAACTGCATGTGTGTGTGTTTATGTGTGCATGTAAGTGTGCATGTATGTGTGCGTGTATGTGTGCATACATGTGTGTGTGTGTGTGTGTGTGTGTGTGTGTGTGTGTGTGTGTGTGTGTGTGTGTGTGTGTGTGTGTGAGGATGCATGCGCGTGTGCACACATGTGTGTGTGTGAGTGTGTATGCGATAATGCATGTCTGAGCTGCATGTGTAAGCATGTAATTATAAGGTGCGTGTGTGTGTATGTGGTGTGTGTGTGGTGTGTGTGTGTGTGTGTGTGTGTGTGTGTGTGTGTGTGTGTGTGTGTGTGTGTGTGTAATACAGATCTGAGGTGTCCGGGCTACACCCTACTGCGAGCATGACCATCAATAACTATGCAAGAAAGAATGTTCTACTTATAAATCAGCCATACTATTGCTAGCGCCACTTTGATTCAATGGATAGGAGGAGAAGAATAAAGGAAATATCAGCAGCGTACCTTTTACAGTTTTCCAAGGTTCTGAGTTGCAGCCAGGGCATTTGCAGTCCCATTGATCAAGATGTCAGTATCTCACACACATGATGTTTTAAATCATTTTGATCTGACATTAATGGCTACAGAGAAAAAACTCTAAAAATTGCATTGTTAAACACACACTGTTAACCCATGTTTGACAAGAGTTGCAAGTCAGATTATGGGTGCAAGCCCCAGGCAAATCACGAAGGTTTTCACCGTCATAACCATGCACATTTCCATTGCAAGGGCTGTTGTCAATACATGTTTTAAACTACAACAACAACCATTCAAGCTTTAGTAAAGCACAAGAAATGGGTAGGCTAGAAGGCATGACTGATTTAGTGACACTTCTGTGAAAAATGTATGCTACACATAAACGTGTACTGTACCCAGGTCTTTGGTCCCCATACACAGAAATGTGTGTCTGGTTAAATACAAGTTAACCCATAGATATGATTATAACAAAAACAGATAGTGTTTTTAAACAAATGTTAATTGTTATGCTTCCTCAATACATCACTTTCCACAACCCTCTCTCCACCCTTTGTGTTCACCCAACCCCTCATCCCTCCCCATCCGTCCTGCCCTTACCTTTACATCTACAGACCTGCTTCACTTTCTTGACATTCCAGCCTCACCTCTCTTAACACAATAATAGTGTAAGTTATAGGTATGCTCTCTAAGAAAACAAAGGACATGACCTTTGAGTCTGAGCCACTGCTTGATGATCAATTGATTCTTGGTTATACCTTCTAAGAATACGAAGGGCAGTAACTGACCTAGGAGACGGAAGCACTGCATGATAATTGATCTTCACGTTATCATTTTCCCCATCTTTCATTCTCCATTAGTTTGTGTTTTATTTCAACTGACCTAGGAGACATAAGCGCAACATGATAATTGATCTTCACACTATCATTTTCTCCATCTTTCATTCTCCATTAATTTGTGCTTTATTTCAAAGTTATTCATCAAGAGGCAAACAAATGTCGGTGGAGCTAACAAAGTTCTATAAATCAGAGCCCTAAAGACAGGCACCTACATGATCTGTATTTCATCCAGGCATAGAACTTAAGCAAAGCAAATACAGTGCAAATTTTTTGGATGGGTGGGGGAGGGGGTGGATGGGAGAATGTAAGCACCCCGGCTTTTCAAGGATAGCTCTTTGGGGCTGTTAGAATTTCTTGGAATCCAAATTTTCCCCCCGCGGACTGCTTCTGTTTTTTGCCAATAGGGCGAACAAATTTGGTCAAGTTCATGCCTGTGATCTCTCTCTCTCTCTCTCAAAAGATATTTTTGTTATTCTATTTACACACGCACACACACACAAACACACACACACGGCAACAAAAACTACACACATAAAAATGTGGATTAATTATTCAGTCTTCATTCTGTGTCAAGTAATCTTTTTGACATGACATGACAAGCAAAACTTTCCCCAAACTGAAAGCTTAGCATAACATTTCTGAACAGGATGGAGAAACTATAGCAATCATTCTGTGGAATCATTAGATGATTAGATCATGTATGAGCACTGCGCCAGTCACTGTTGCAATGCTATCAGTTTCCTTTTTATGATTCAAAAGCTTTCTCTCTCTCTCTTCCTCTCTCTCATTCATACACACACACACACATACACACACATGCATGCTTGTGGACACACACACACACACACACACACACACACACACACACACATACACACACACACGCGCGCATGCGCGCGCGCACACACACACACCACACACTCTGAAGAAAAAATACTGAGACTGACAGATCCTTGTTTTTACACAATTCACATGTATGTCTCAAAGCCTTTTTACACAAGTCTTGTCTTACTCAGACTATTCTGATACAAATACAGCAATAGATCAAAAGGAAGACAGTTTGTACACATTGAACGAGGGGTGAGGAGGGGGGAGGGGGGGGGGGGGAGAAATGGGAGATACAAAAAGAAGTGATGAAGAAAGACAGACAGAGAGGAAATGTAAAATTAACATGATCAAAGAGAGATACAGTTAAATGAATATAACCACACAAAAAAGGGGGGAAAAAGCAAGAACAGAGAAAGACTTCAGAAGTTTTTCTTCTTTTTTTTTTTTCATCTCAAAAGCAAGGACAAAAAGATTTCAGAAGTTTCCCTTTTTTCCCCCTAAATATCAGATAGATAGTGAGCAGTACATTTTACACAGTAGGAGAAATGGGAAAGCCAGAGATTTTAAAAGCAGCCTTTTTTTTTTTATCTTAGATAGTGAGCAATACATTCTACACAGGAGGAGGAAGATGAAAGAATTGGGGAGAGGGAGGGACAGTGGGAGGGAGACACTGTATGTGTGTGTGTGTGAAAAAGAGAGAGAGAGAGAGAGAGAGAGAGAGAGAGAGAGAGAGAGAGAGAGAGAGAGAGAGAGAGAGAGAGAGAGAGAGAGAGGGGGGGGGGGGGGAGGGGTAAAATTATCAATTATATAAATGCCAGTTGTAAAATATCAACAGCAATACATGGATGGAACTGGGTAATGTTTTTCCATCATGAACAATGAGATCTATGTTCAACATATGAAAAAAGGCAGGCAACATGTTGGTTCAAATGGTTCCCCAGTCTGACAGACCATACGGTGGTGGCTAGAGATCTGAGATCCATCACTTCTTATAAGGCACAGATGGTTCAGTAAATGTGTTATCCCTTACCAGCTGTGAGGACATCAAATATGATCGATCAGAGCTCCATGGCAATCACCTAAGACATTTAGACCCAAATACTTAAATAAACAGGAGTGTTATCATGTACTTGGACTCTGTATCATACATTTGTTCTTTGTGGCGTATATGGTGTGTGTGTGTGTGTGTGTGTGTGTGTGTGTGTGTGTGTGTGTGTGTGTGTGTGTGTGTGTGTGTGTGTGTGCAAGGGCACGTCCCCACGCATTTTTGTGGGACCTAATAAGAATGGGGATGAGAGTAAGGGGAGCTCCTGTCCCTACACACACACAACTTAATATGCACAAACATGCTGAATACTGATGTGTGTGTGTGTGTGTGTGTGTGTGTGTGTGTGTGTGTGTGTGTGTGTGTGTGTGTACTGTGTGTGTTTGTGTACATTGTGTTTGTGTATAGTGTGTGTGTGTGTGTGTGTGTGTGTGTGTGTGTGTGTGTGTGTGTGTGTGTGTGTGTGTACAGTGTGTGCGTATGAGGAAGCACTCGTTCAATGACTCTTTGTGTCCAAGGTTCTCCTTGATCAGATGTTGAACAACCTCCATCAGACGTTACAATCTAATTCATTTTGAGTTATTTATTACATATGCGTGGCTCAGATCATGAGTATCAGCACTACCTACCGTTACCCACATTGTGACTGAAGAATCAAGCTCACTTCTTTTACCCCTTTTCCCCCTCTCTCCTGCTCAGAGTCTGTTTCTGAACTGACTCAACCATCTCTCTAGTTCTCTCTGTTTTATACTGCCTTTCTCATGCTAACAACCATCTGGGAAGTTTCCTTTTGTGCTCTTTCTTAGTTGAGATTGTTGCAGTTGTTATTTGTAACATCTGAAAAAAACATACTTGTCAAAGCCTCACTCAGTGTACTTTGTGTTAAGTGCTGCTTTCCACTATTTATGTTTTCATTTGTACCTTGGCTTATTTTCAACACTACACTCTTTTTCTTCGGTCTACTAAAAGCATTTATAAAAAAATCTGTAAAACCTTCACACACACACACACACACACACACACACACACACACACACACACACACACACACACGACTCAAAACTTATCATGTCTGCTAGGTTTAAAGTCGTGCAGCTAACTTCAGAAGACAGGCAAAAATTGGTCAACCATCCTAAAAACTTTTTTTTTTTAATGAAGCCATTTTAAAAAATTCATTATTCATTCTATAATCACCAGAGTATACATGCTAAATCTAAATGCTTTTTTGTGTTTGATTCATTAGTTCTGAGACCCACTGTCATTAAAAGCAATGATAAATCCTCACAAACTTTCTTCTTAGTGAGAAAAGGCTGAGGCACCTTAATGTGGCTATGACTGACCAAGGGAATCCTGCCTGAGAGACTATTTTTGGCCTGTTCATGGTGTGCCCATGGCATTTTCCCCGATGTTCAAAATTGCATGCCAACTAATGGGGTTTCTCATACTAGTCAATTTCCTGTACACTAACTTCCAAGACATGCCAAACTTAAAATGACAGTCAAGTAAAAACTTTGTTCCCAGTGAGTTTAGTTGTACATTATGGATACAACTTCCATAAAAATTGTGAAAAAAAATTCAGTTAGATTTCTCATACAATATGAAACACACACACACACACACACACACACACACACACTGGTAAATCATTGTAACATCTGTAGGCAACCATTAACATTTTGACATCAATTTACATAAATTTCTTGCCTCCTTTGAAGTTTAAAACATAAGAAAGTCCTGTGCTATGTGATATCTTGAGGAACACTGACATGGCTGTGAATCTCACAGCAATGTTGTGTGGATGCGAGGGTAAGCAGAAAGGTGGTACAACAGAAAAGGAGGTTAAGGAACTATGGAAACCTTATAGGGTGGTTTCTGGAGTCCAGAACAAAGAAAAGATCCCTGGAGGGCATCTGACAAGCTGTACAGGCCTCCCTAAGAGCAACCCTCAAAACCTTCTAGAAGAAATAAGTCATCCTGAAATGAGGGATCTCCTAGCTGTTGAGCACTGACAGTGTGTCCACCAAAAACTGGAGTAAGTCTTTGAAGGGGAAAGGGAAGGCAGAAAGGGCAGGTCCCTCTCTGACCACTAAAGAGTGTGT
>CM031604.1:73227750-73250250 GCA_018398815.1 Conus ventricosus
TCGGTGAACAGCTCACTTACAAAAAGTTGGAAGACTATGCTCAAGTAGAGGATGGAGTGGTGGTGGAAAAACTAATCCTGCAGATTCAACATATGCCCATATAACTGCATATTTTCTGATATTGCATAACTAGCTAATGGATGCTGTCCATTCTGCCACATTTCTATTTGCAGATGACACAAACATTTTCGCCAGAGTACCTGACCACTCAGACACTCTCCAGGAGGATTTAGACAGGCTTCAGCTCTGGTCTGACGTGTGGCAACTGAGGTTCAACGCGGAAAAGTGCAAGGTCATGCACATTGGGAAAAACAGTGACCCTTGTGAGTACAAGATGATATTAAAAGGCGAACGTATCACTAGAAAAAGATCTAGGTGTTGTGTAAGTATTGATAGCGGTCTGAGGTTTAGCAAGCATGTCAGCATGCAGGTCGAGAAAGCGAATAAACTCCTGGCACTCATCCAGAGAGGTTTTACGGCTCTCGACATTGTGTCACTCCCTACCCTGTACAAGTCCATCATTCGTCCTCACCTAGAGTACGGGAATGTAGTCTGGCACCCTCGTTTTAAAGGTGATGAGGAGCAGCTAGAAAAAGTTCAGCGTAGGGCAACCAGACTCATCCCAGAGTTTCAGCATTTGGACTACTGTAAACGTCTCAGAAGACTGGATCTGCCTTCACTGTATTTTCGGAGGGCTAGAGGTGACATGATTGAATGTTACAAGCACCTGACTGGAAAAATACTGTAACAGGGAACATCCTTCTGCGCGACCCCCACTCACACACTCGAGGCCACAGTCTTAAATTGAAATAAACCTGTCAGAAAGGCAGTCTGCCAAAAAATTTTCAGTGTCCGTGTAGTGAATGCCTGGAACTCTGCCTGAACGAGTGGTGTCTGCGCCCTCACTCAACATCTTCAAGACCAGGATTGACAGAGCATGGGCAAATTATAAGTTTTCCTTGGACTCCAACTGGTTTCAAGCGCCCAAACCCACTCGCACAAACCTGTTACTAGCTGAGTGTGCAAACAATGAAGATGAAGGGATAAGCATTGACTGCAGCGACCGACTGATAGGCGATTA
Organism: Conus ventricosus; assembly: GCA_018398815.1. NCBI lineage: Eukaryota > Metazoa > Mollusca > Gastropoda > Neogastropoda > Conidae > Conus > Conus ventricosus. The sequence goes on from CM031604.1 coordinate 73,228,832, forward strand.
GCCTGACTACAGCTGTATTACTAAAGTAAAGTAAACTAAAGTAAGTACATGATTGATAGATAATACACGTCCTAATAATTACTCATTACTACCGGGCATTCTCCTAGCCAGTAGTAAAGCAGTCACAATAGGCGTTTAGTGTAAGAGGTATGGCCTAATACAAGGGCTGGATAGTATATGACCATAAGTTTGGAAAAAACGCACTTATGTCAGGTCTATTTCTGGGCAGAGCTTGTAGCAACTAAAACTGGCAGCGGTAGCAGCCCCCCGAAAGTGAGGAAGCACGAGTAACTAATTTACTGAAAGCTATATAAAACAGGAGGAGTTCGTCACCCTTTCTTAACAGTTTGTCGCTTTTCTCTTGATCAAACACTATCTTTCAATCGTATGAATAATCGAATTTCATGCTTCAAAACCTGTAGCTACGAGTTCCAGTTCTGACCTGCTTTCGCATGGGCAGTTGACAAAGGCCATGAACTTTCCTATGGGGCTTTCTGTTATCACCTGTACTATCATTTGTAAAAAGACATAAGAACAAAAGAAAGCCTACTCGCACGTATTTTCCTACAGTGTAATTTTGATGTGGCTATTTTTCGGCATTTGTAACCACATTCAGCTGTGACGTGTAAACAGTTTCTCGGCAGCTGAACGAGCATAACTGTGACCTCAGCTCGATCGCTGCATCTGCGAAATAATTCTAATCCTCAGAAAACGGCTTTGTTTTCCATCAATCACACTTCACACAAAACCTGCATCTGCATTCCTCTAAAAAGGATACAGTTTGATGACATCAGTGTCCATTCTACGTTTGCCGGGACTTGGTGATGACATTATGGAGAAATAATTTGGACGACTGACCCAGTACTTCCAAGCGAACTCTTCCAAAACACAACAGCTAATGGCGAACTCTTCTGCTATAAATGACGTCAGATCACGTGGACGGACTGTCACGCCCATTTTCTGTCATTTTCTCACCATCTTCGATGAGTTTTTATCAAGTTTTTCCGTCAGTTGATGTCTGATTTTATTTACAGATATATAAATTTCTTTCTTTTTCTTTTTTCATCGGATCAATGCTCTCATAAAATATAGGTCAGAGGTCGTCAAGTGATTGACAGTTCAAACACGCGAGATCTCAGTCAGCTGTTCGATGTAAACAAACCTGTATGCTAATGATGGAGTCGGAAATATGAGTGGTATTACACTGGAGAGGGAGGGGGGTAACTATGACGATTGCACTTGTTTATAACAAATACAATAAAATGGAATGCTTAAAATAATTACCTTTGGTTGTTGTTAAATGTCAAATTATTTAGACCATGATGAAAATGGTCAAAACTAGCCTGACCACAAGTGCATTGGGATTTTAGAAGTATTAGTGTGTGTGTCTGTGTGTGTGTGTGTGTGAGAGAGAAAGAGAGAGAGAGAGAGAGAGGGGAGAGAGAGAGAGAGAATCGAGTTTTGATAGTTATTCATCAATAGCAAGATTTACTTAATGAGAAAAGAAAATAATAAAGTAAAATTATCACTTCACTCAGATGGCATTACATATTTTTGGGTAAAAATGATCAAAGTCTTCACTCTGATGGTTTAAAATGTTTTTAATGGATTTCTTGGGGGCAGGAGAAGCATGGAACTTACCTGTGGATTTTCATGTTCACAAAATAGTATGCATTTTATTCTGCACAGGTTTTTATCTTTTGCATATATTATGCATACATCTTGGCAACCCTAAAAGAAAAACCAGTGTAGAATAAATCAATTTCATTTTGGGGAACCAAACTTCTCAACAGTCCAAAAGATCAGCCATTTCCAGAGAGACTGGGAGCACTGAAATTGCCATTTGACTGGAGCACTGAAGATTCAGAAGAGATCATATCTAATTGTACAAATACTTGCATGTCTATTTCGCTGCCTCGAACCCTGGCTCTGATATGGCTATGACAGATCTACACAGATCATGTATTCATGTTTCTGAAGAAACAGTCCCAAACTAATGTAAAGGGGAATGGTTATTCAGGTCAAATCATGCACCATTTGGAAAAACTTGTCTGATGAATTTTTGCAGCAGCTTCCACAAACTCTTTCGAGAGCCAGTGATTACTTCGCTTACACTGTACTCTCCAGCATATCAGTCTGTATGACTCTGTTGCCACACATTTCATGGGTTAAAACTGAATTCTTTAAATGACCAAAAATACAGTCCTCAAATGTTAAAGTAAAGACTTGTAGAAAGCACTTTTAGGGAGTCATTGCCCTGCTGAGATTAACCTGTTGCTGCCACAGCAGCAGAAACTTGCTATGTAAGTTGGTATTGAGTGCCACTCCAGGTGTTGTCCTTTCAGAGACTTGCCACCACTAGTTGTCCACACGCTATCAGTGTCATCATATGAGGCCGCTAACAAGAGGAGACACTGTGCTACATCATTGGATTACTTAATTTGGTGTACAGTAATACCAGTTCTCATCCAGCATAGGATGTGTCCTCCTCAATATCTCCTAATAATGATGACAAAAATTGATCATTCACAGTTGGGTGAGCACCCTTTTTAATAGAGACCATGCCTATATTTCTCAAACAGTGGTTCCTGAATATATCAACTTCAGTGGATATGTTTGACACAAATTCCCCTAATGCGAAGATATGGAAAATAAACTGAAAACTATCCGCAATATCAGGATATGAACATGGACCACAGAAATTAAGACAGTTCTTTGTTGTTGATGCAGCTGATTTGAGCTTACTTGCTGATTCATTTTAATAGGGCAGTATAACATACTCATATCTGAAGCAGGCCCAAGAGAAATAGACCTACACATTTCCAGCGTTGCTAAGCAAATTTCAGCAGCATTCTTAATGATGCACATTTGACATGAATATGGCCGCACAGCATGCTTGTCTGGTATTTTCCACAGTAAGTCCATATAACATGCTGAAATCTGGAGCCAGCTGTATTTCAAGAAATTCCATAATCACATATTTCTCTTCAAATTTGAAACCCCAACCTTCAACAATATCAACAGCCACACTTAATGGCTGGTTTGGGGCATAATACTTGTCCAGTTTTAACAAGACTTGAATGTAATACTCAGAGCATTATTTATTTGCAAATTTTGTGGGGTTGTCTTTTTTTTGTAGGAAACATGACAAAGGCCTTTTACTTTAAGTCTGTTTCTTGTGCATCATGTGGACATAGGTTTGTGGTTTTCAAGCAGATGATGAGATTAAATAAAGGTTGTACAACTGGGTGAGACACAGATCTACAGTGATAATACAGATGTAGACATTGACAAAGGGTGGAGGAAGAGGAGGCAGAGAGAGCAAGTTAAAAAAAAAGAGAGAGATTTAAGGAGTAATACAACAGACACAAACACAGGCAATGGGGTAGAGAGACAGACAGAAAGACACAGAGGGAGGGAGGGAGAGAGAATAACTTTCAGAATTGCTCAGTTTCTGTATGTACCTATCCTTTTTCATAGAAAGTTTCCCGGTCACTGACAGCGTGGCCTTCTATAGCTATTATCTATGTTGCTCTGGCTTGTTTTTAACTGAATTACCACTGGATAAACACCTTTAACCTCTGTTGTTCCACTTATCAGAGCGACTATCATTAGCTACACTTTTCAGTTAACTGATGTCAGCAAATCACTTTTCTAAATAATCTTTTTCAGTTGCTGTTGTTAATTTTCTGAGATCATTCACAGACTGATCTTTCTTTCTTTCTTTGTTATTACTTCCAAGTTTTAATTATTTCTGATATAGAGGAAATGCAGTTGACAAAAATTTTATTCATCATTTCTTTGTCTAACAATAGTAACATGTGAACAGATAATTATCTTTGCAACACTGTGTTTAAATTCCATTCAATACTGCATTCCTGTCTTTGAATGCCAGTGCATGAATGTGACGATGTCAATGTGTGCATAAGTGTGCTTGCAAGCGTGTGCGTGTGTGTGTGTGTGTGTGTGTGCACATAATAACATGCATGTATGTGCACTTGCTTACATGAATACAAGTGAGCGTGCACTAAGGTGCGTGCATGTGTGTACATCTGCGCACAATAGATCTGATGAAAAGAAACCACACAAGTTAGTGGCAATCACCATTTGTGTGTCTGCAGCATGTTTGTCCACAGGCTTTATTTTATTTTATTTTATTTTCCAAATTTGCATAAAGAGAAAAACTTCAAACAGGGTGCTGGCAACATACAAAAGACAGAGTGATGAACAACTTAAAGCCAATTTCATCTCTCCAGCATGCCTCGAGATGCAGGTGAGGAGCTAAAAAGCATCAAAATAACTCAGTGCTGTACTAGCACTGCGTGCAATTAGCCACAGCATAGTCAGCCTGTAGTTAACCTTTCTTTAGTTACCAGATAACCTGCTTTAATCAGTGCAGTATCATCAAATACCATCCCATGTAAAACAGGTTTTAGGAGCTACTGTAACCGACAACGATGCTGCAACTATTTTCTAATGTTCACCATAGCATTTCAGTCGCAAAGAGTTATCCCAAAGTATCCAAGAGAATGTTGAATTTTTTGCCTTTCCCATAATCCACTAAATATTGACATAGATTACAAAAATTCTGTACATCTGATCTTGTTACTCGTATACACAAAGAAGAGATTCAGCCCCTAGTATTTTTGTATTTCCATAACCACATGAAATCTAGCATGTTTTACAGGATCTCTGCATATCTAGTCTTCTTTCTGTGTATACTCACAAAGGAAGTCAACTACTTGAAGGTCCATACATTTATGCAGGTGTAGGAGATTAGAGACCCTTTTTCAGTACAGCATACAATGGTGACATTCTTTACATTTTATAGAACATATTCTTGCTGATACAAGGTTGAAAAAAATCAAATATTACCAACTGATCTTGGCAGCAGACACCTTGACACAAGGTGATGGTAACCCATGAAAATTTGAGCTTTGAGAGTGCTTTACTGGTGCATCTATTGCTTAAACACAGATGCCAACCCCTTTAAAAAAAAATGAAGGAAAACATGGAGAGTGAGAGTATGAACAGACACCTCTCTCTCTCTTTCTCTTTGCTTATCTTCCCCACTTTGTTTCTCTCTTCCCTGAAAGAAGGGTAATAAAAATTAAAAATGCCTTTAATGTACTTTGACACAACAATAACACAACACAGCATTTTTGCTGAAAAAAGTATTTTAATTATAATTTCAAATCTTTTTAATGTATCATCAGCACACACACAAAACGCACGGCAGATAAAAAGGAGCAACACAAATGTTCTTATTACATGAACAAGGGGATGAACATAGGATTCAGCTGCTTCAAATATGTAAAAGGAATCAACTCACAAAAACATAAGAAACTGTGAATCTTTTTGAAAATATGTTAAGTCAAAAAGTAATTCATACAGTAAAGCAATTTTATTCATATATTTGTACCAAGAAAGCATTCTGACTAGTGAGCAAACACACACACACACACACACACACACACACACACACACACACGCACGCACACACACACACACACACACACACAATGAATGCTTGAAAGTATGTATATTTGTATCAGCAGAAAATATATTTTGATCTTTAAAACACAATTGGGCAACATACTGAGAAAAAAAAGTAGCCAGATTTTACTTATTTAAATACATAAAAGGATTTACTTGTAAAAAAAATTAGACACTCTCAATCTTTTTGAAAACATACAAGGATACGATCAGACAACCCATTTTTGATTTTTAAACTAAAAACGTTTTATTGATACACTTGTACCTTAAAAGCATATTGATTTGTGTGCGAGTGTGCACGTGTATGCACACACACACACACACACACACACACACACACACACACACACACACACACACACTCACACACTCACACTCTCTCTCTCTCTCTCTCTCTCTCTCTCTCTCTCTCTCTCTCCTCTCTCTCTCTCTCTCTCTCACATGCACAAAATGAATACCAAAAATTACATGCATATGCAACAGAAAAGAAAATATTTTAAACTGTAGAATATAACTGCTAACATACTGAAAAGAAAAAAAACCTGCCAAATACACACACCTCAACCCAAAGCACAATTTTTCAAAGTCAATAACACATGTTTTAAACAGTTTTAGATTAAATGTTTAAAATTACACTATTCCTATTATTCATATGCCACTGACACCATGTAAACATTTCATTTCAAAATTGTACATGCATAACAGACATTTTACACACAATTTTTGTGTTCAACTTTGGGGTTGCTGGCAAGGTTATGGCAGCAAATGATGAAAAATTACATCAGAACATAAATGTCACCATAAAATGTTCCAAAGTTGAAATAAAAGTTTTGCAATTCAAAGAAACACCACCACTCAAATACAGGAAACATCTACCACACATCAATTCTAGATGAAAGTTGAACTGCTGGCTGCAGAGTACCTGGCACAAAAATCTACATCAAAGGGCCTGCTGCACAGTGTTTTAAAAAAATGGTAGATCTGTAATAAAAGCATACTTTAAGACCTTAGATCAATTACGAATGTTTGTCAATTTTAGTACCCATGCCCATTGGCATGGGAGATCATTGACAGATATGGGTGGTATGCTGATGCTCATTCCATCCACTCCGATCTCCCAGTGAAAGTTGCCAGGGTATCCCAGCATGCTGACAGTAGTGTCAGGTGATGGTTGAGGAGCACCCAGAAAGTGTGGATTCCCTGTAAGATCCTGCAGAATGGCGTAGACATTGTATCCATCCGTTGTGTTCCTCTTGGTGTACCTTGAACATATCAGTAACATAAAATCAGATAAAGAACCTTTTTTTAAGAAATATATTTAAACATTTTTTTCCTGCTCTAGTCATTCAAAAAGAGACTGAATATTGGGTTGTCAGAAAACTGAATAAACGGAATGAACAGACTACAATACAGAAGCAACAGGTTTCAATCATTAAGTCTTCCATAACAAAAGGAAAAAAAAGGAAGAATTAACAACAATAGAAAAAAACAGTAATTCAGCTGTCTGTTTAAAAGAATAGACTGACACAACCAAATCCAGGGGGAAAAAAAGTATGATTTTATTGAAGATTTTTGCACAGCTGCGATTTCATGCTGAACCAGGATATGCTATTAACAGTCTGAGGAACAAACCACAGCATCACGGCAGCTGATTACTGAATCATCCTTTCGTTATTTTCTACCTCATCAAGACTATATATCCATTTATCCATCAAAGTACAAGAAACCAACTTGCCACTATGATACACTGTTTTGCATTGTAGACCTCACCTAGGAATTAAGTATAATCTCCAACAGAACCGTTATAATTGTTGAAGTTTTGGTCCTGGGTCAGTAACTATTCAAGAGTTTTTTGTTGTTGTTTTTTGCTGTCCCAAATTCTGCGCCGCCTCAGAGGCAGTGCACCCACGCCGCTCATTCCGACACCCCGTCCACAGCCACAGCCCGGTCGGTCCCGCCGCAGCCCCGGCACCGGCAATCCACAGGGAGCAGTCAATGTCAAGTCGTCAAGAGGCAACCCACCGGAGGAGACACTGCACTGCTGCCGAGTCACTTCGGTGGTGTTCAGTGGAGCCTGTTCTGATCTAACATATGCAGGACACCACCTACTAAGCCCCCTACTGACGACAATAATTGCTTAGTCGCGGAGCCGGCGTGAGTGAGCTCTCCCTCCGGAGGGCGCCACCACGTCCGTCCAACGACAGCCCCCATGGACTCGCCGATACCGGTGACCCTGACGGAGCCAAACCAAGGCCACAGACGTGGAGAGGACATCGAAATTGAGGTCACCATGAGAGCAGGGCATGAAGGGCCACAGAACCTGAGACGTTTTTTTTTTAATGCTGATCGATGAGAATGAGGATGATTAAGATGATGCTACGGATTTCCATTTCGGTCTGAGACTACATGACAGGGCTGTACTCTACGCTTCCTTTCATAATATATCCCGGTGTCAACCAGGCCCGAGAGATACAGGCACCTGCAGTGTTGGTCAGGAAATTTGAGCAACACTCTCAGAAACGCATCCATTAAGTGGATGAAACTCGACTGTGTGGTCCCAGTCTTCCCAACTGAGTCCGCAGCAAACTCAACTCTGGGTAGGAGCCGGTCGGGGCAGAAAAACCCACATGACTCTGATGGGATTCGAACCCACGACCTCCCAGCCGGGAGTCCGCGACGCTAACCACTTCGCCACGGCGGCTGGTAACTATTCAAGAGTTGACGGAGCCGTGTCTTCCTGATGAGTCCGATTCAGTGGATGAAAGGCCTAGGAGCTGGCAATGCAAACAGATATGCCTTCGAGAGGGTTTGCGATGGTTCCTCATGCAGCTAGTGAAGAGTTTTCATATTTATAATATATTTTCTTATTAATTCTATGTTCCCATCTTCTTCATCTTCAACCCACCCCACCCCCACCCCACCCCCACCCCACCCTTAAGTTCAAATCTTTGCCAACTCATTACTGTGATGACGGAGGGGTTGTTGGCCTGCGCTTGTTTTTCCCCCACTATTAGATTGTTGTTTTTTTTTATTTGTCTGACTTTATTCAAGTTTAAAAGGCTGTGCAGTCTTGAACAAAAGTTACTCTGAGTTAGGTTTTCTTATGGGAGCAAGAGTTACCCTACTTGTTTATTGTTTACTGTTCCCTGCCTCATTTCATTTTCAGTTTTAATTCCACTTTGGTTTCAGATGTCTTCTAATTATTTCTGATCCAGATGATCCTTTCTCACTGCTACATGCACACACGCACGCACACACGCACACACGCACACACACACACACACACACACACACACACGCACACACATCACACACCATCCTCTGGGTAATGTCTCTCACACGCACTCACACACACCCTTCACACACACACACCTCACATAACTTGCACGCAGCTTGAAAATGAAATTTACATTGTGACACGAGCATTGCTTACCTCAGTAAAATAAATTCACGGGAAAAAAACTCATTAAGTCCAGTGATTGTAAGATTTCACTAATCTATCTTGATTCTGAGCCAGATAATGGCTGTGCTGATTGCTCTTAGTTAGTGCAGCAATTTGCTGGTTAATTCTGACAATGAATGAGACTTCTTGAGACTGATGGCAGTGTTGGTTATGACCTACTCCTGTCTGCCCCTGCCCTTTAATTCCCTTCATTTTTTTCCCCTTCTTTTCTTTATATCACTTTAGCCTCACAGCCAGGCAAATTTAGAGTATCAAACATAAAGAATCCAGATGCCACTCAAGCCTCCTTGAAGAAATTGAGATGAAAAGAAGTCTGTTAATCAATTTGCCTTTCAGGAAATAAATACTGAAAAAAAAGAAAAAAAAATCTGTACTTTATATCAATAAATGTCCTTGAGGAGGCAGACAAACAGAAATGTCCATCATATCTCACCAAATTCCTGGAGTGATGGTGTCATTTTGGTGCGACCAGGGTCGAGACTTATAAATGGCTTCCCCATTGACCTGCAGCCATGAGCCCAGCTGTCGGAGACGTTCTTCAAAAATGGGGTCAATTATTCCACTGTGAGTGGGTCCCACATTCACAGCAAGTTACCCCCCAGCTGAAAACAAAACATATGGATATGCTTTTTTCAACGCATACAGATACATGCTTGTACACAAATACCACACATACACACACAAATCATGTATATGCATACAAATAAGCATCTGAACACACACACACACACACACACACACACACACACACACACACACATACATACACACACACACACAGAGAAAATAACAAGCCCTATCACCAAAAGATACAAACGTCACTACAAAACACAAGAAAGAAAAATAATCAACCATAACAAAAGTACGAGAAAAGTGGACAGATTCATCGCATTCAACAAGACAAAAACCTGATGGTGGAAGTGAAGATGGCCAGTAGTTCCTCTATTGTCATGTAATCGCTCAGCTGTGCTCGACGCCTGAATCCCCATGACTGTTTGTCCAGTGTCATGGCATTCTCCCATTTATGCTTCTGAAGAGTTCCTGCACACAGTTTTTCCCCCCATCATTTGATATATTTTGAAGTGATACCTATCCTTTAGTAAACAATTATAAACACTTTGAATGGCTATGCAACAGAAGCTTTTGCTACCAAGCAACCACACACAACACACACAGTTTCAGCTTTTTTTTTTTTTTTAATGCTGTTGTAATAAAGACCTTAACTGCCTCTTAGTGCATATGCACAAAATTCCCATAACTCTGCTAACAGAATTCGCTTATGGATGTAACAACAAACATGACATAAAACATGACAAAAAAACCTTCAGTTGATCACAGAAATACACAAGCATTCAGTATATAACTTGTGCATCCAAAAAATTTTCTGTCTGAGTATATCTCTTCAAAGATGAAAGAATTCTACAAACAAAAAAACAAACAAAAACACCCAAAGAAACAAAGAACTGGCAATTTTTTTACATTTGTTCTTTTTGGGTGGAGGGAAGAATGGGAAATGACAGGGGTAGTGGGAGGGGGAGGTAGTGGGGGGGGGGGGGGGGGGGGGGGTTTTGAGCATTTCCTGATTTGCTGATTTTTTTTTCTTTCAGATAAATCAAGATTACAGGATTCCTCATACATGATTTCATCCAGTTTCAATTTCATTGAGAAGCATCACTCTGCATGGACTAGTCCATATATATATGCTACACCATATCTGCTCAGCAGAATATGATCTCATGGATGAACTTGGCAGCTGCCTGACCAACACATTAACCCAATATGCTCATTATGCCTTGGAATCCAACCACTACAATTTGCAAGCTACCAAGATCCCAACACTTATGCAATACAATTAATACAAAATACAAATGGACAACATGCATCTCACCTTACAAGTTCTATCCTACTGTACTTATCATGCAAAATATCATTCTCAGCATCTTTCTTTCTCTTCCATCCAGTGTATTTTCATTATAAATTGAAAAACCCTTTTGTGCTACAATAAGGAGATGAAGCCTCTCCAGACCACCTACCCTCACCAATCCATCCCCCCTTCTCCTTGAAAAAAATTGCAGAATGGGAATATTTCTCTGTGTCTCACAAATACACATGATCAAAATGAAAAAAAATATTATTCATCCATTTACTGCAATCTTGACTGAATCAAATGAGATCTCAAGGGTCTTGCCCTCTCTCTGTCCTTCCTACCTTTCATGCACTCACTGAATTACACTAACTTATGAAAACAAAAGTTACCCTCCCTCACTTTTCCTTATAAAACAATTTTTATGATCAGCTTCAGACACTTGACTTAGACATTCACCAAACTAGCTGGTTAAATCCATCCACCACAATTCGCGAACTATCAAGATTGCAAACACTTATGCAACACAGTAATATGCCAACCTCTTTCCACCAACAACTCCTCCTAATCCTTCAGTGTGGACTCTAAACCAGGTCTCATGCATCCATTAAAAAAAAAAAGAAAACGATCTTGCTTGCACGTTTAATCCTAATCCACTTTTTGTTATTAGAGTAAGCCATCGTGTGCTGTGGAGAGGAACGAAAATAAAATAAAGCGCATGCTTCCATAGACTGAATGTGTCTACCTTCATGATGGGATATAAAACTGTTGTAGATAAACAAAAATCTCACCAAAGGTGAACTTCACAATTCTTGCTGAGGAACGAAGAAAGAACATTTCTTTCATAGCATTTTCGTTTCAAAATTGAAAATCACCAGTTCTCCCTTTCTATTGCATTCCATAACAGAGCTGGGTGCCATGATTGTGGAGGACTTGATAGCTGGTGAGAATTATAGTTAGCCTTAACAGGGCTGTTATGGTAGGATGCTGGGTATTTTTCTGTGAATAGCTACTGAAAATTACATATGAGACTCTGCAGAAGAACATTTGCATAATTAATATTATGGTTAAAACACTTCTGCACCACTACTAAAGCAAGAAATTTACACTTTGGAATGTACTGAATCCATATGAAATTTTTTTTCTTAAAGTCAATAAAGAAAAGCGTTATCTTTTTTTCAAAACCTTATTTTAACAAAAAAGACAGAACAAAAGTGGGTGTATTTTGAAAAAGCTTGGACTAAGGAAATAACAACTGAACTGGTGGTGGGTGTAATGGACTTGGTGCTCCTTGTAAGTGATCTCTTTATAAACGAATCAAAACCCTGAAAAACACCAAATGTTTCATCATGATGTAATTATGATGTGTCTGCTTACCTGGATTGTACCTGTCTGAGCAGGTGAAAAATCCCCCATGATGGCACATCACCCCACTGCCCCACCTGTCATTGGTTACCACCGTATCTTTCACTGGGCTGCACACACATAAAGACTGTTCATTCACCTAATGTTCCCATGGAAGTGAACGTCAAAGAGACTTTATGTGAACACAACATAGCAGGGGTCTGGTTGGTCTGGTAGGCAAGGTGTCCCAAAGTCTGGGGTTCAGTTCCCACTCAAGACAGCAACTGGAAGAGATTTACTCTTTGAAGTTAACATCTGTGCCAACTTTTATCCCCTCAAAGTCCTTTCGGATGAGACTTTATAATGAGGTCCTCTCCTTGTGTTTCATTTAAATGCATACATAAAAAATCTTGCATGCACATTAAAGACTTTATAATGAAGTCTTCTGCTTGTGTTTAATGCATACATAAAAAATCTTGCATGCACATTAAATCCTACTCCACCTGTCGAGTAAGATTAGGCCATTGTGTGCCCATGAGATAGATGACTTGAAAATAATGCATATCCTCACTCACGTTGTATTTGGATGCCATCCCTGAAAAGAAAATGTGCTTGTTGCATGTGCAAACATTTCACTAATGGTGAACCCAGGAGATCTCTCCAAGGAACAAAGGAGAGACAACCTGCCAGTTTAATGTAAACACAATGACAAAAACCAAGTGAAACTTTTGGGCAAATCTGGAACAAATGCATGCACACATTTACACATCAGCCTTTAAGGCAATTCAGGAACACACACACACACACACACACACACACACACACACCACACACACACACACAGAGGCATACACACCAGCTGGAGTCTGAATATAGTGAGGGCAATTCATGTATCTGCATGCACGCAATTTTACACATACACACACACACGCACACACATACACTCCAGCCACCTGCATGCACACAATTACACACACACACACACACACATACACACACACACACACACACACACACACACACACACACACACACACACACACAACACACACATATACATGCACACACAGAAGAGACCATCATGTACAATTTGAATGATGAAATGGGCTGTACCTGGAGTTGTACAACCAGGCAATGAAGTCACGAGACTTCCAGTATGTATCCTTGGCCTCCCAGTCTCCATCACTCCAAACAATGTCAGGCTTGTACGTGTTCACCAATTCATACAATTCTGGCAATGTTTTTCTCTGCAGCAAAAACAGAGTGGATTGTTTGAAGTATTTAATAACTCAAAGATTTCTGATCATGAATTTCATTAGAAAAAAATTACAACTTTAATAACGCAAAGGTTTCTAATCATACCTTCCGTTTAAAAAAAAACCCAGCAAAACAACAGAAATAGTTTTGTTTGCACAGAAATAAACTAAAGCAAGAAATTCTTAATCAAAAATGTACTTTATCTAACTTGGACAGACTGACTGAAACTGACAGACAGACTGACATGCAGAGAAAGTGGTTTCAGTAATAAATGGCCATTATGAACAGCAAAGACAGAATTTACTGAACAAAAAATTATTTCGATTTCAAACTCCTTTACTTTCAAACTTCCGTTTGCTCTTCCATTTAAAATACATTGCTCATAAGGACACATTTTGACCTACAGAACCAGACAGTTACTCCGTTTCCTGGATTTAATCACTTTTCTTTCACCTGTCTTGTGGAATAACAATGTCTTGCATTTTTTCCCCACTGACATACAGGTTGGTCCCATGATCTATGGCCTTGGCCTTTCCATCAAATCACTGAAAATGGTATATATATTCAAAGACTTGCCAATGATACAATTTCAGGCTGCTAGTGTAAGAAGCGTATGTGGTTAGTCACCATCGTCGTTCTTTTCCATGATTTAGTCTAAAAAAAACTAAATAAAAAGCAGAAAAAGATAGTTTGTAACTGCTATTTTCACACAACCACACACACACAAATGCACGTGCGCGCACACACACACACACACACACACACACACACACACACACACACACACACACACGCACACACACACACGCACACACAGAACTATATTACAGGACACACTCAATCTGCCACTAAACGTATGACACACACAAAAAAAAAAAAATAGACAAAAAAGCCCCCAAATCAACATTCTCTCCATATGTCTCAAAAAAAGTTCAATAGATTCACAGATCACTGCCTTCTCCTAGATATACAAAATTCTACCTTGTAAAGCCAGCTCACTCACTTTAACAAAGTCTTGTGTGGAAAAATTGTTGGATTTGTCCTGAACGTATAGTGGATTAAACCATTCATAGAGGGAATGATACAGCCCAAAGTGTAGGTTTGTCTTGGACTTGATGGCATCAGCCAGTTCACCTGCACACAAAAGTTCTCCACATGAGAAACTCAAAAGGGGGAACAGAAAGAAAAGGAAAAAGATATGGAGTAAGCAAGATATTATGTATAGACAAAGGCACTTAGCTCTTGCCCAAATGCATTATTTTTTCACCACCCATCCAGTATTTTCAGTGGGATAAAACAAAAAATATAATGTTCCATTTCCTTTGCATTTGAATTCCATCAAATTATCATGGCCACACAGAGACAAAGTGAGCTTTGCAACACAAACTAAACAGTCTCCTCACCTACTATATCTCTGTTGGGGCCCCATCCATGGAGTTCCAGTTCCATGAATACTTTGAAGGCCAGTTGGTGTACCCTTCATGGTGCTTACTGACAAACACGATGTACCTGGATGTTGCAACAGGACAATAGCAGTCAGACACATGAGAAGCATGAAAATTAATATATGCAAAAAGCAGGCTTGACTTTTTTGTTCTCTCATATTTAGTGGGTTTTTGTTGTTGTTGTTGTTCTTTCTCTCATATTTTGATCAGATACATGAGCAGAATAAAAACAATTCTATGCAAAAAGTAGGAATTTTTTGTTCTTTCTCTCTCATGTTGTGTTTTCCTTCATAATCTACCTCCCCAACATTACCCTGTAAGAGCTTTATTCATATACTACTTACAAAAGCTCCTCATTCACAATTACACCCAAGTGGAAGCTGTCTGAACCAAGGCTGCCATGATGCCATTCACCAAAGGACACTCTGCACTGCTGTAAACTCCTGTAGTATTTTTTTTTAATCCAAACTACATAGAACAAAACTAACGTGTACCAAGAAGTCTAGAGTATATATAATAAATCCTCCTAATAAACACATTCTGAACAAAGACCCTTTCTGTTAAACATAAGTTACTTGAATTCTTTCTCTTTGTCTATAGGAAATTTTTATTCTAAAATTACGTTTAATCAACATACTTACCGTGGCTCACTAATGCAATAAGCGGCAGCAATTTGCTATCCCTGCCTCGTATACAATAAAGTCCGTACGGACAACAAAACCCTTGAAAGGGCCTCGTGCCTTGCGCATGCTCAGAACCATCCTCTTTTCGAGGTATATCAAACCCTGACTGAGAACTCCTGATGGATCCAGGAAGGCGGGGAGGTAGGGAGGGCCTCTGCGTGAGCCACGGTAAGTATGTTAGATTAAACGTAATTTTAGAATAAAAATTTCCTTTTAATTACACATACTATACCGTGGCTCACTAATGCAGAGTCGCACTACCTGGAAGGAGGGCTCACCTGGTTACCGCCTGGAGGAGCGAGAAGACCCGGAGCGTGTGGCGGAGATGGAGTGTTGGGCCACCACAGCTGAGCGATGCCCCTAGACCCATCATCGCGCAGACAAGAATCGTCGCGCGGGTAGAATTGGATGAAGGTGCCAGGGGAACGCCAATATGCGGCAATCTAACACACTCTGAATGCTGGCATTATGAGCTACTGCCAGCGAAGACGCCCATGCCCTAATCTCATGAGGCCCTTGGTGAGAAACAGCCAAATCCCCTTCAGGTCTCGCGTACGCAGCTTTAATGACTTCTCTCAGCCATCGAGAGATTGAAGAGCGCCTGATGTCCTCCTTATAAGCTTTGTTGTAAGAGAGAAACAGGTGGCGCTGCTTGGAGCGAGAAGATTTCGTGCGTTTCCTATACTCCCGCAGAGCGCGCACCGGACAGAGAGTGTGGTCTTCGTCATCTGGGGCGAGAATAGAAGTGAGAGGAAGAATGGAGATAGTCGGGGAAGGAGAACCGGCAACTGGTTTTTCGCTAAAAATTCTGGGAGGAGGCGAAGAGATATCGAGCCATCCGGTTCGGAGGCGACGTCCCCAGGCAGGCCACTAAGGGCGTGGACTTCACTGCAGCGCCTCCCTGAGGCCAGGGAAACGAGAAAGGCTGTTTTGAAGGAAAGGAATTTCAGAGAACACTCCCGGATGGGCTCGTAAGGGGGGACCCTGAGGGAGGAGAGGACTAAAGAAAAGATCCCACGCCGGGGTACGGCGGGGGCATCGGGCCTCCTGTAGGGCTGCTCCTCTGACCAGATCCCGCAGAAGAGGGTCGTCCACGAAGGAGGGGCCCCCTAACTGGCGGATAGTGGTGGAAATAGCCGCCCTGTGAACCTTAACAGAGGAGGCTGAAAGTTTTTTCTCCGATGAAAGAAAAGCTAGGTAGTTCGCCAATTGGCATTGAGAGGGAGAATGAGGTGATACTGCGTGGTTGGAGCACCAAGAGAGCCAGCCTTTCCCAGTGGACACTGTAGACACTTTGGGTGCCTGGCCTGTGGGCATGTTCCACAAGGCCGATTACCGCTGGGGAGGCGCCTTGTGCAGACAGCGCGTCCCGCACAGTAGCCAGGCGTGAAGATGCAGCACGTTTGGATTGCCGTGTGGAATGCCTGACCGTGGCTGAAGCAGGGACTTTGCTTTTAAGGCGAGCGGTATCGGAGGCACGTGAGACAGGTGTAACAGTTCTGGAAACCACGCTTGGGCCGGCCAGCGTGGAGCCACAAGAATAAGCGTGGCTGCGTCTTCCCTTGTTTTGGGCGGAGAACTTTTCCCAGAATGGGGAATGGGGGAAAGGCATAGCCCGTCAGTCCGGACCAAGGGATGGACAGGGCGTCCACAGCCCACGCTGCCGGATCCGGAACTGGGGAGACATACAGCTGGAGACGGTGGTTGAACCGGGTGTGCGAACAGGTCTACCTGTGGTATGAACCATACAGTCCAGAGAGGTTCCAGGATTGAGTGGACGAGAGTCCATTCTGAGGGAAGAACCATGTGCGACCTGCTGAGGGAGTCCACGAGAATGTTGATCTTCCCGGGAACGTGCTTGGCCGAGATCCGGATTGATTGAGTCTCGCACCAAAGGAGAAGCTGTTCCGCCCTCAGGGACAGGGAGTGAGAACGCGCCCCCCCTTGCTTGTTGATATAACACGCCACAGTCGTGTTGTCGGTGTTGAGGAGAACGTGTTTTCCCTTCAGGAAGGGAAGAAACTCCTTGAGGGCTTGGACCACCCGGGTTCCAGCTCCAGCCGATTGATATGCCAGGATCCCATCTCCGGGGACCATTGCCCGGCCGCCGTCAGAGAGCTGACGTGGGCACCCCACCCGGACTGGGACGCGTCCGTGAACAGGTCCTCCTGTGGAGGAGAGGGTGTGATGGGGACTCCCTGAGCCAGCCAGGACTGGGGGGTGCCATTGGGCCACCGATGATTGGAACCACTGACCGAGAAGAAGGATCGGAAGGTCCCACGACTGCAACGCCTGAGACCAACGCTTGCGAAAGAGGCGTTGAAACCGGCATTTGTGCAGTCGTCCGAGGGGAACTAAGGGGGCCAAGGACTCCATCAGACCAGAAGAGAGGCCAGCTTTCTGGCTGGAGCCTGATCCAAGGAAAGGAGATGGGCCAAGAGGTGCTGGAGGCGAACCAGGCGTTGGGGGGTTGGAGAGACCAACCAGTTGGTGGTGTGGAAGGACATGCCCAGAAACTGAAACTGCTGCGACGGGATGAGATCGGACTTCTCCTCGTTGCGAACCCAAATCCCAGTGCTGACAGAGGTTTAAAACCTGGAGGGCTTGCTGGGAGCACAGAGTGCTGGATGAGGCAAGAAGAAGCCAATCGTCGAGATAGGCCTTCAGACGAATTCCTTTCTCCCGAACATGCAAGCAAAGTTCCCGGGCCACCTTCGTGAAAACCCAAGGAGCCGGGGCTAGCCCAAAGGGAAGAGCCCTGAACTGAAAAACGCGGCTTCTCCCCACGAAGCGGAGATACTTCCTGTCCCTTGGGTGGATCAAGAGATGGAAGTACGCATCTTTCAGGTCGATGGATACCGCCCAGTTGCCGGGATGCATGCATCGCAGATTGACATGGGGGTTCCATCCGAAAACGGAGGACGATAAGAAACCTGTTCAAGGGCGAGAGGTCTAGAACCGGTTTCCATCCTCCAGAAGCTTTGGGAACCACAAAAATGCGGCCATAAAAGCCCGGAGAGGAATGGAAGAGGACTTCCTCTGTGGCTCCCTTGGCTAACAGCGAAAGGACCTCCTGGTCTAAGGCCTGAGAGGCCGCTAGATCCTGAGGAGGAGCGAAAGGAGGAGGGAAAGGAGTGAGAGGAGCCTTTACTGCACCCCAAGGAAGACAAAACCCCGACCTGATCACCCGCAGAGCCCAAGGGCTTGCGGGAAGCCGCTCCCAGGCACTGAGGTGCCTGGACAGACTGCCCACAGGACCGCCCTGGGGTGAAGTACCCAGGTCGGGGGCAAGTCATTGGGGGTAGGCCGTCTGAGACGTGGGAGCTTTCGGACCCGCCGGCCGTGCCTGAGGCCAACCCCTGCTGGGTTGCTTGCCTCGGATCCCCCCCGGGGGCCAAATGACCGTCGTCCCTTGGGTTGAGAGGGACCCGGTGATGAGAAAGGCGCTGGCGCCTTGCGTTTTGAACTGGGGCGGGGGGGAGGGGGGCCTGAGTGAAAGGCGAGGTCACGCCTAATCTCGGCCTGGCTCTTAATGGTAGCTGTACGTGATTCCGAACAGAGACCCTGACTTGACTGGCAAGGCTCTGAGGGAGGCGCGGGCAGAGGGAGAGTGGGCCACAGAAGATGCCAATAGGACAGCATCTCTCTCGCTAGTACCGAGTTCAGATGAAGCCTAGCGAAGGCCCCAGCCGAATACTTAAGCCCTTCAGCCATTGACTGAATACTGTATTTACCTCCCAACAAAATTCCTTATTGTGAAGTCCCCATTGGATTTTCCACTGTAATTGCCAAGACACAAAGTGAAACTGAGCCTGTCTCAAGTGAAAATCAACTATTTCATTTTTTTAACAAAACCCCCGTCAGCCTGCCAACACTAAAATCTGCATGAATTCACCAAAGACATTCTGGTAGAGAGGACACAAAGGTGTGTGGAAGTAGTTAAGACATGGAAACAAAGGCTCATCAACCATGACCTTAACATGATGAGAGTTGCTCCAAGGTCCGAGTAGGGCATCGAATTAACGCATAGGTTTAGGCATCTACTGAGTCTCAGCCATGAGACTCTCTACCCAACATTTCTCTTATGTATCGATACACAGCCTGATGTGGCCTTTGCGGTCGGCTTGGGCTATAAGCAACATTATCTTATCATGTATCGATTAATTATCTATATGTCTATTTTCCTGTGAACCCTATGCAATGTAGTCTCATCAATTAGCAGATGTAGAGTAGTGTCTATGAATCTTTCTGCATGCAGTTATCCTTCCCTTGATAAAACTGAAACTAAAATTGAAGACTTCATAACTCTATTCTTTCTTTCTTTCTTTTCTTCTTCTTTCTTTTAACCATTGGCTAGAAAAGAAATGGATTATTAGCATAAGATTTAAAGGAAAGAAAATATTTAGCAGCAAAGTATGTTTTAAGAAAAAAAGCCTCATTAGCTGTCTACTTCATCTAAGAGTCTTTTCATCCTGTTCAAATCAAAAAATGAAACTGAAAAAAGGATACACACACATAAATCATCTGTGCTGCCATCATTCTCATTTATCATACAAGTTTTCTCAACACCAACCCAGCTCCGGAAGCATTAAAGATCTCCGCCCATTCAGAAGCACTGAAGAATTCTGCTGTGAACTGGGGCCCAAAATCAGGGTAAGTGAAGTCAGGCTTGAAATTGGCTTTCATGTAGTCAATCACATCTTGGTCTTTGGCCCCCTGTAAAACATAAGATTAATTTCAAACAGAATCAAAGACACCCTCAGTAACTGGAACCTGAATGATAATGTTGATATTTTTCAGTCAAGAAAGCGTCTTGGTTGTATGTGTCTCCGTGTGCTTTAAGAAGAAAAAATGGAGAGAAAAAAAAAGTCATACAATATCTGAAATTCTTCATTTGTACTTTCAGTTTGAATGCAGGTTAGGTAACTTTTCTTCTGTGTGTTAATGTACTGTATCATGTGCACAGAATTCTAGGGCACTTTGCATTATAGAATGATCTTTACATCCCTAAGTATCTTATATGTGTACACTTGGCACCATCAAAACATTGTCTGACACCATAAAAACATTGTCTTTTTGTATTTCTACATGTCTTTTGTTGTGTATACTTTTTCAGTTTTAAAATGACAGCAAAATCTTTTGATTCTAAGCTTTTGGCATGCTATAAGTAATACAGCCATTCTCTCTCTGTCTCTGTATCTATCTATCTATCCATCGGGTGTGTGTGTGTGTGTGTGTGTTGTGTGTGTGTGTGTGTGTGTGTGTACGTGCGTGTATTTGTGTGTGTATGTGGCGTACGCATGGTGTGTGTGTGTGGTGTGTGTGTGTGTGTGTGTGTGTGTGTGTGTTTTTGTGTGTGTGTGAGTTGTTTTATGTGTATGTGAAATGTGTGTGTGATGAGTGTGGGGGCGCAAAATTCTGTACATACTGTGTAATGACACGGACACATTCATGTTTTAAAACATACCAGAGTATTTGTGCCTTGCCCACAATCATTCACATTACCAGCAAGTGCAACATCAAAGAAATATTACATCTTTTTCTGCACATTAATCTAGGATCAGTACCTGCCAGTCCCACCAAAACCACTCAGATCGGAAGCTTGGCACAGAAAAGACCCCCCAGTGGATGAAGATGCCAGTTTCACTTCATCATACCTATAACAGCGGGAAACAACCTTTTACAGCACAAACATCAGAGTTTTCATTTAACATCGCTTATCATTTTTCGTGAGGAAAAGCTCATTCCTTTAAATTCAGCATTTTTCACAAGTCATACTCACTATATATTGTTCATCTCCTTTCTGTGACTGATCAATCAAAAGCATATTGATTTGTACTTCAAATTAAGTACTGTACTTCAAATTG